>CM034609.1:134982-250565 GCA_020091685.1 Lutjanus erythropterus
AGAGAGAGAGAGAGAGAGAGAGAGAGAGAGATTCTGCAGCAAACTCCAAACTGAATCACCTCCACCTGTAACCTGCAGCTTTTCAACTCTGTCATGTGACCAACTACAGACAGCCAGGTTCCAACCTACGTGCAGAGGTACCATAGCTTGAGAACAATTTGCTTTTACGGTGAATCTACTCCTTTTGAGACTAAAAAGGCCCTCCCACTCACAAGCTCCTCCCTCCAGTGCTGACATCATCATGACTCCTCCAGCTACAGAATCACTGTAGTCTGAAAACTATCTGGCTGCTTTTTGGAACTTTTTTTTTTTTTTAAGGCAAACCTGTTTCTACAGTGGCTTATAAGCCCTGCCCCTGTACTCACAGGACCCTCCCACCCTAACAAGCTCCACTCTCCATGTCTGACATCACTGTGCCTACAGAGTGAAAACTCTGCTGCCACCTTACTTTAAGGAACTTTTTAATGTGTACCTAATTGTGACTCCTCCCACTGTGACAACACACACAGAGACACCATTATATCAACAGCCAGCTGAAAACTGACCACCTCTGACCTACAGCGGGGGCCTGATCACACAATCATGAATTAAGGGGAGTAGCCACAAAATTCACGTTCTTTCTTTGTGTCAAGTTCAACTCTGGTGAACTTTAAAGGGGTGGACTTAAAGTCTCAACCAATGGCAAAGATGTTCACCTTGGCAGGCAATTGCCACTCCCCCTTGAAGGACCTTTTAAGGCAGATCTGCTCTTCTTGAGACTTAAACCCTCTCCCACTCTGACAAGCTCCTCACAATTTTGGATTACAAGCCACACCCTCCATCTTGTTGACGCTGATGCTTCAAGAAACTTTTCTTGATGGACTGCAAACCGAATGACAATTATTTTCAGGTTTTAGGGTGGAAATCGTGTTGTGGCGTGATGTGACTACTTCCTCCTGAGCACAGTGACTTCCTTCAGTCTTACGGTCATGACGACGTTGCCAGGCAACCAGCCGGAGACATCCTGCACAGAGTGGATGGACTGTTGTTTGTCATGAATACTGATTGTGAGTTTGGAGTTTGCTGCTGTCAGATGTGTGATGAACAAACAAATGGCGGCGAGAGGGAGGGGGGCGTGTCCTTCTACCCACCTGTCTGATGCAGGTATGTTTGCCACAAACACCACCAAAAAAAAAAAAAGAAAATCATGTGGGTATCATCAGCGTTATCATCATCATTATCATCATCAGCATTGTGGCAAATCATTGACTCACCCAAGCAACATTCACTGACCACCCATGCCTGCCTCCCCCTCCCTCCCTCCCCCTCCCACCACTGCTTGCTGTCGGCCATCTTTTCAGTCCAGTTCCTGTGTGTGTCATGTGTTGCTGCCCCCCTGTGGCATGTAAACGGTTGGATGCTGCGTCTTGGAAGAAAAACAGAGAGAAATACGGGAGGAGGAGGGCAGAAGGGGGAGACGAAGGAGGGAGGAGGAAGAGGAGGAGGAAGAGGAGGGGGGGGAGGGGTTTCTTGGTTGTCTTCTTTTGTTTTAAAACAGGAAAGTGTCTTCTGGCGTGCTGCTTTCTGTTGCCGCTGCAGCTCCTGCTTCTGCCAACGAGCAGGACTGAGGAGGAGGAAGGGAGGGAGGAAGGGGGAGGAAGAGGAGGGGTGAGGCAGAGGGCAGGGAGGAGGAGGAGGTGAGGAGTGTTGGGGGAGAATCATGGGACGCCAAGTTATTTAAGACACCTCTCGAAGTAGGTGGCGCCGACGTAGCCGCCCTTCAGGGAGCGATGGACGTTTTGCTCAAAGAGCCGCCGGTTCATCTGCAGGACCTCTGCTGCCTCCTTGTTCAAAGGGTCCTCAGGGTTCGGCTCCTGCAAGGGGGAGGACAGGTGTTGATCTCTGGTGTGACTGCAGGGGGCAGTAATGTTTAACATTAACCTGTACAGCGTGCAGAGTGATGACTGTGTGGTAATGGTCATGTGACTATCTGTGACACCTCGGCTCCATCAGTTTAACTGTTTTCTCAAACTATAATTTTCACAGTGCATGTTTCAGTAGCTTTGTTAGCTCATCAGTGTCCTGTCCCTTTCTGCTCTATGCTCCAATAGCAGGCGAGCTAGCTTGGTACCTCAGTGACCTTTGTCCTTTCCTGTTTCCTGTACTCTGACATGTTATGTTCTTAGCTCGTCTACTTTAAAAGAAAACCAGATTTTGGAGATGGTTTACAGATGCTGCTGGAAAACCTAAAAAAGACACATATAGTCACATCTAATGTTAGCAAAATGCTAACTAATGACTGATGAAGATTAGCTCATGGATATATAAAGGAGAACTGGATGCAGCATTTGAAGCGAGCCTCGCTTTACTCCTACGTGACCATGAAACCTGGATCTTCCCCTTCTAAACTTCCTGTTTAGACTCCGCTTCTAGACTTTCCAAATGTTATTGGATCAAATCCTGATATTTAGGGATGCATGATAGATACTCAGGCCAATAAATATCTGATATGACAGATTGTCAAAGAATTTAATTTGAATTCTTAGGCACAACTATTATTATCTACATTGTAGTCTAATTTCACAACCTTTTTGAAAGTGATAAATAAAATCACCTCGTATACTTGTAAAACCAAAATATCAATGAATCCTGTCATCGCTTTGTGTGTTCCGCCATATTTCGCTGCCACCATTACTGTGGTAGCACTTTGTGACGGTCACATTTGATGTCTGCTGGTTGTGTCTAAAAGAGAACCCTTGTTTTTTCATGTTTTTGGTGAAAATGTTGACTCTCATAACATCTGGCAGTTCTGGGGTTCCCCTGTAGATGTTGTGTCTGCTGCTGCCTGCCGACAGTGACATCACAGATAACTTGATTGATGATGTCAGACAGCATAAGAGAGGGCGGTTCCTTTTTGATGGAGATATTAACGTTCTTCAAATAACTGGAAACAAATCTAAACTGTCAACAAATAATCCTAATGAAGGACATCAGTCAGTGTCTTCATCCTGTCCTCTTTTCTCTGGAGGAGCTGCTTTGTCTCATCCAACAGGAAGTTTACAATAATCTGAAAAAATTTAATGATGATTTTATTGATAATAAATTAAACTAAAACCATATGCATCTGACAGTTATTTATGATGTATTTATCTAAGCTTATAATAGGACAAGAAAAAAAGACCTTTGTTAACAAAATTCAAGACATTTAAAATCGATAGTTTAAAAATATGTATAAGACGCTGCAGATACCCCCGTCACTGGAACACAGAGCAGAAAATGGGCAGGACTTAGGAAGGGTCACCCGTTAGCAGCAGCCTGAACTGAATTGTAACTCCAGTTTAGTTTTTCTCTGGTGTCAGATCTCATTTAGTGTGACTGTACTCAGACAGCACATGATGAACTCTACAAACTGAGTCAGAGCAGAGTGACTGTTTCTGATGGGATGGCTCAGGATTGTTGAATTACTGAAGTCATTAAAATGCTAAAATAAATCTAATAGTTTCCTTGAATTTTTTTCCCCTGGCTTCGCCTGCACTTGGTGGTGTTGCTGGTAAACATGTGACATGTTCAGTTTGGCTCTGAGTACTGTGAGATGGATGAGATGCTGCAGCCTAACAGTGTGAGGTTGTGTTTTGTGTAAACAACACTATTAATACTTTTCAACACAACTCACCTAAACATATCAGAAATATATGATTAGCTTCTTTAGTGATCCATTCAATACATAAATTAAGTTTTTCTAGATAACAGCAGTGCTCTAATAAACACAGTGGAGTGAAAACTGACGAGTGAATATTTGAGTAAAAACTTATAAAATCAAACCCTGCTGAGCTCTGCAGGTGAAGACCTGCTCACTGCATCTCTGTCAGTCACATGACCTGCAGCTACACCTGCTGCAGCAAAGAAAACCAGAGTGAAACCTTCAGTAAGATGTGAATTCAACTCACAAGAAATAGATACTGTAGACCGTAGATGATGGAGTTTATTGTCAACACGGGCTTCCAGTCCTCTCTGTGGAGACAAAGACAAGACAGAGTTAAAAATCAAAAAGACAGTTAAAAAGACACAAAGAGGACATCGTTAACCAGCTGCCTTCATGTGAACAAGACTGAAAGATGCTTCATGTTTTTCAACATGAGTTGACTGAAAGACTCTTGTATTTGCACGTTCCATAAACATTTAGTGAAACATTCTTCAGTAGATTTAAAGTGGAATCATTTACACACAACAATGGAACATATAAAAATACTTGCAGCCTTTCTTAATGAAGAGCTCCCTCTCTTGTCACAATCTCATCATTACAGTTTCTCCTGCTCACATTTTTCTACAGGAAGCTGTTTGTTTTATTGTGGCTGCTCACACAGATCACCTGAGGCAGGTAGCTCAGTGTTTTGGGTCTTTGTGCATTTTGTATTTAACTTGTCACTTTCAAGTACACATGAAGTACAGAGGACTGAGACACAGCAAACACCAACACCTCACCAAGTTCCAGAAAAACTGAGTAAATGGATGTTGAGTTCAGAACAACAGGCCTCATGCATGAATGTCTTTGTATTCTTATGTTAACTTTCTCTGCACATGTATGAGGCTTAAATTTAGTAAATTAGTATTATTGATTAACACCCCAATAATACCATATAAGGCTGCACTTCCTGACCCATATGTCAGGAAGTGTTCATTCATGAAATGTCATCACAGAGTAAAAAGATCTTTACGAGTTCAGAGTTTGAAGTCCTGATTTCACAGATTCATTAAGGAAAATGTCTCATTTTAACAGTGTCACCAGTGGAATTTAAGAAACTGATAAAGCTGAGAAACTGTCTTATAAAAGAGCGACTGACACGAGTCGGTCTTCAATAAGACTCAGTGAACTTTAGAGTGACTGAAGTTATGAACAGACCTTAAGATATTTAGGCAGACGTTTCCTTCCAGGTCAATGTTGGGGTGATACACCATCGTCTCACACTTTACCTTGGGGGGGTCGTGGGGGTAACCCTGTCCTACCTGAAACACACACACACACACACACACACACACACACACACACATCACAGAGGACGTCAGACAAAACATTTTGAGTTCTAGCTGACAGACAGTTTCCACCAAATCAGATAATCAACACCCTGCTGAAGATCTACATATTAGATTTTAAAGAGCTGACTGATGATCAGGATTATGTTTATAATTAATAAACAAAATATACATAAAAACATAGTTCATATATTATATTGTGTGATACTGAACAATTAGTTCAAAGGATTTGATCTGCCTTCACATTCAGCTTCAGTTAGTTTATTTACTTGTAAATTAAACTGCATACTGTGTGTTTTTATCATTTAGACTATACTGCATCTAATTATAAATACACAGTAGAGTATAAATTATAATTTATACTGCACTGTGTATATTTATCATTTATACTGTATTGTGTATATTTATATTTTATACTGTACTGCGTGTATTTAAGTGTGTCGGTGGCTGTTTGCAGTTTGTGTTATTTTGAACTGACTGTAAGAACGAAATAAATGTTACAATCAAAGAGACAGAGAAGGAAAGTCAGGACAGGTGTGTCTCACCTTAAAGCTGAAGACAAATTTTCCTCCTTTGTAGAAGCCCTGTGAGACAAACAGACAGATCTCACACACAAACCTCGTCTCTCCACGTCAGAGAAAACTTTTATTTAAGACTTTCAGGGTTTTTTTAATTCTGGTTTTGCAAACAAAACATATGATCATCATCAAAACACATACAATTAAATTATCACTAACAAGAGAAGACAAGACCTCCACTGTCAGTCGATCAACTGTCTGTAACTGTGTCAGTCGATCAACTGTTCGTAACTGTGACAGTGATCAGCTGTCTGTAACTGTGTCAGTGATCGGCCGTCTGTAACTGTCAGTGATCGGCCGTCTGTAACTGTGTCAGTGATCGGCCGTCTGTAACTGTCAGTGATCGGCCGTATGTAACTGTGTCAGTGACCGGCTGTCTGTAACTGTCAGTGATCAGCTGTCTGTAACTGTGTCAGTGATCGGCTGTCTGTAACTGTCAGTGATCGGCTGTCTGTAACTGTCAGTGATCGGCCGTCTGTAACTGTGTCAATCGATCGGCTGTCTGTAACTGTGTCAGTGATCAGCTGTCTGTAACTGTGTCAGTGATCAGCTGTCTGTAACTGTGTCAATCGATCGGCTGTCTGTAACTGTGTCAGTGATTTTGATAATGTAAAGTTCAGTCCGTTATGCTGAAAACAAAAAGCTCACTGCTCTGAAAATAGTCTGTCTCACTGCTGCCAAACTCCATTAAGATTTTAAACAATTTAACTGTCATAAATATGTTCTGCTTCTAACAGATTATTAATGATTTATGGCAGCTCATAAACAGACACTGACTCATTCAGCATTAATTTGAACTCTGATTAACGTGAAACAGGCAAACAAAAACAGTTATTCTGGTCTTGAATAGAAATTTCAACATCAGTTTCGATGTCAATGACACTGTAGCTGTAGTGTTGTTGTCAGAGAAGCGAATATTTCAACCTGACCTGTGATGATACATCGGGGTCATTTTATGATTTATTACAGTAGATACATTACAGATTTCTCCTTTAAAATATTAACACATCATTCATAATTATCCAATAGTGTAAGAGTATAAACTGACAGCAGCCACACATATTATGAGTACTCTTTTGATACTTTAAGTACATTTTGATGCACTGATCAACCCGCCAGAGACTGGAACCGGCCGGTTTTCAGCATGACCGTCCCTGACCAGTGACTGGTCGGTCAACGTCACATATCTGATTCTGTGCCCGTCTTTCGCACACATGAGTTCTGCATGATGGTCACGTCATGCACGCAGCAGACAAACTGACCGTGATGTCACCACAGTGCTGATGACAGCTACACACTCTGACACATGACTGCATGAAGTTGATGTTAGCGACAGATTCCAAGAACAGGATAAAGAGAAGACAGACAGTCTACAACGAGACAGAGCAGCTGACGATGTCTGAGATCAGCTGTAAACTTTGTAGCTCTTCATGCTAATGTTAGCCAGCAGCAGACTGCTGTTCACAGACTGACAGTTAAAATCTCACTTCCTGTTTTGGATGAAGAATAAACAACCTGTGTTGATGTGTCTCCTCAAACATTTTCTCATCCAGACTCTTTTAGCTTTTGCGTCTGTTTTTTCTCACGGCAAAGTTTAACTGCAGCAAACTGTTGCACCGCGTCCGTCTCCGGTTTGTTTACATCTGTTTCCACAGGAAATCCCGTGAGATTCCATGATCTCGCAAGTTTGCGTTCACCCGATTTATAATCTTAATATAAAACTATAATAAGGCCTGGCTGTAACCTGGAGGCCTTTGGAGAAAATTTAAAATAGTATTTAATGAATATTTAATAGTCAGCGTTTTATTATGAACATCCAATTTAATTTTTACAAGAAAAGTTGCAAAAATGTTTGTGAATGCTGTCAGTTACAGTTCTTAGAAAGACTGAAAATGGGAATCGGCCAAAATCAGAATCGACAGGTCAGACCCTTAAAAAAATCGGAAATGGGAATCGGCCAAGAAAATTGAAATCGGTGCATCTCTGCTTACCAATACTTGTGTACTGCAGAACTTTTACTTGTTACATAGTATTGTCCTGCAGTAGTGCTACTTTAGCTTACTGGATTTTGTTTTACTGAACAAATGATATTTGATTGTTGAATACTAATTAATGTTGGGGTCACCTCGTCTGGTGAGATGATGAGTCTGAAGTTGAGGAGGTCATCGTCGTCGGGGAAGTTGATCTCACACGTCTTTGGCAGGTTCAACTCATTGATGTCTGAAACAAAGATCACATGTTTATAATATGACATGTGACAATGGAACTCATGCAGCAACAGTCTCTTACATTTATCTTGATTTTCTGTTAAGAGATCGATGAAGACGAGTCAAAGCTGCTCTGACCAGGTGAGCTGACTGATGACTTATTGCACAGGTAACACCCATAAACACCACCAAACATAAAACTAGAAAGGAAAAGGAATTCACACTTTTACATTTTTATTTAAAAAACAGTAGTATTTATTAAATCATATAATTTTAGTTCTATTTTTACAGCCATTTTATTTATGTGAGTTAATGGGCTCCATAGACATCCTCAAATAACTTGATGAAATTAATTGATGAATCATTTGTAAATTTTTTTTATTGCAGTTTTGGAACCTACTTGTTTATTTTATTTTATTAATTTTTGATGCCCGTTTGTGACAATATTGTTTGTGTTTCCATTATATGTTACTGTTATTAATGGTTTCCTGTTTCACTTATTTTCCAATTTTAATTTTAAGTTCATATTGCATTTTATTGTCTTATTGATACTGTGCAGTTTTAAATAGCTGTCTTTGTATTGTTTCGTATCATGTTGTTGTTGTGGACCAAAGGGAGACCAGTGATGACTTTGTGGAAGCTGATGAGGATCCAAATAAAGAATAAAGAATTATATTGACTTTTTGTTGTCAGAAGCTGTAAATTTAATGACATGTTAATTACTGAGCTCGTCCTGTTTACATACACAAAGAAAGCACTTTAATATCTTCCAAGCACAACAAGTCGAAGGCTTTAATATTTTCATCAGTCTACAGAAGTACAATTAAACTCTTTTATCTCCTCCCTCTTGTGATCCATGCGCCACAGAAACAACTGACTGGTCAGTGGGCGGGGCTTTTATCTCAAACTTAACCTGTTCTGAGGCAGGTTGGCCATTCAACATCAGTTACCACGGCGATGTACCGGGGTAAGAAGAGAACGGAAAACCAGTTGTGACCAGATGACACTGGATGAAATTTGGGACAGAGAGGTGGAATAATTAAGAGTGTAACTCTGATTATTGGTTATTAATATGATGAAGATCAGATCACATTCCTTCATATGACACAAAAAAACAGGACATTCTTAATGAGCAGAAGCAGGAATTACAGCCTACAAATGATTTGATCTGAATATTTTCATGGACTGATATTTGTTCATATTATACATGACTGGAGCTGAACCAAGTAACCAATTATCAATCGATAATTAAATTAATCATCAACTATAATGGACTAATCAGTTTGAGTCATTTTTGAGGAAAACAGTGTTGAATGATTTCATTTTCTTGGATGTGAATATTGTCTTTTTTACTTATTTACTTCACTGATCAAGATTTTTCTTCATTTTCTGACATTTTATGGACCAAACAACTAATTGATTGATGGAGGAAATGGTCAACAGATTAATCGATGATGACAATAATAATTACATAAATCTTGAAAAGTAGGTCCAAATATGGATCACATGAATGTGTTTTCAACTGACAAGATCCTGATAAGATTCATCTTTTCATCAATTAAACATTTTTAAACATTTTTAAATGAACCCTTAAGAGTTCAGTTGTTTATTTTCAAGCCATTTTGGCTGTTGTGGGTTATGTAATATAGTATAATATAGCATAATTTGCAAGAGGATATTCACTTTTAAAAATGTTTACATTTGTCATCTCAGTTCCTTAAATGAGCCTAACATGGCAAAGCTACACAAACATTACATATTGATCAACATATTTGTTCCTAACAACAAAAAATGTCCAATTGAAAACCATTGAAAATGATATTTTTGATCCCACATTTATCTTAGCATAGACTAATGCATGTTGAGATTTAATTTTGGACTAATAGCTGTCAATTTTAAATTTTTATATTTGTCCACCAGATTGCACTACTTTTTCCCATTCAAAGCCTGCCACAAAATTTCAGACTTTTTGCTGTTTTTTTGCAAGGTTGCCTTGCTTTTGAAATGAGAAATGTGTGTCACTATTGTTGTTGGATGATGGTATGGGTGTAAAAATAAAAGTGTGTGTGTGTGTGTCCAACTTCAAAAGTCTTTTCTCTTAGAAGGCCACACTCGGCATTATAAACTAATTCAATAATAAAAATGATGAGTAGTGAGAACCAAAACAAACTTGGACTTTGTTGTTTATGCAGGTGCACTGCAGCCATGGTTATAAGTATGACCAGTAGTGCGGGAGTAGACAAGACTTTACAGCAGACAGGACGCTCTAGAAATGATTCTGCCCTTTAAGTGCAAGGACAGCTCCTCATCCTCCTCCAAGGACTCTGAGGCTGACATGGAGGAGGCCTCAGAGGTAGAAACAGACCAGCTGGAGTCCAACTCCAACTCATCTGAAGATGGCAGCATGACGGCAGATTTACCAGGAGGAAACAAACAGAAAAGATTTTCAAAGGGAGGAGACAGATCTCCTGGTTCGAGGAGTGAAAGCGTGAGACAACAGGACGTCTCCAAAACAGCTTCATGTGTAAATAGTTTACATTAACGCCTGTAAAAACCAAAACAATAAATGAACCATAAATATCATGCAGATATGTAACTGGTTCTGTTTTACACTGAAGCACCTTGACATTGTGTTGTATTTTATAATGAATTATTATCAACATCATTATGCAGCTCTGCTGGCTGCCAGGTGGACGAGCAGGTACACAGCTGTCTGTCCTCCTCCTCCTCCTCCTCCTCCTCCTCCTCCTCCTCACATCCTCGCTCCTCTGACCTGCTGCTAAACAATCAGAAGGAGTTTCTCAAGTTTGAAGTGTGCAGAATTACGCACGGATATATGCAACCAGCTCTGATAGAAGCACACGGACCTTTTTCTCTCCGGGTCGAGCCAGAATCATGCGGTCGAATATAGATTCTTGTACATTTTGTATGTTAAAGATTGACTGATTGATCCTCGTTTTTCTGGATCACAACAAACACACAGACAGAAAGAGTCCAGCTGCTCCAGCTGTCATGCTGACTCATCTGATAAAGACGATCTGACAGCTGTGATCCCGTCCCGTGTGCACTTTGCATGTCTGTTAAGATTTATTAGGCTTTTTAATGAAAAAATCATTTCTGTTTAACATTAATGAAAAGTGTTCTGTGATTGTGGAGATGTGTGTGTGTTTCAGCCAAGTCCAAAACACACACACACGCTTTTAACTTCAATATCTACACTTTATTGCTGATAGAAAATATGTTGAAATAACACTTTACTAATCCACACTCCTGTGTGAGGAAGACAATGAGCATAAATGAAGGTGTTCTGTGATTGTGAAGACGTGTGTGTGTTTCAGCCAAACCTGCCGGGTTCTATCTTGAGCTGAAAGACCACAGACTTTGCGCTTCGACCAGGTTTTAGCTGGTCTAAAGCACAAGTGGTTTTTACTCCAATGCACCGAGCACGAGATAGCAAACACGTCGGACCACGCCTTCGTTTGGCCTTTATGTTTAGACCTCCCACCCGCAGTCGCACAGACCACAAGTGCATTTACTATCTGGCAGACGTGGAAAAAATGGCACTTGCGCTGGTGTAAGATAGCAAAACCACTTGCACCAGCAGCACAACGGCTTTTCACCGGGTGTAAGATAGGGCCCTCAATGTTCATCTTTCTATAATAAATGTTTTTCTAGTTCAAACTGATCTTGTATTTTTAATTTATTTTTAGAACACAACAGGGTAATAAGTATTTAGTGGGGAAAAAAACTTTTACTTGAAGTAGGAGAAGGCCTAGTGAAAATTACCAGACATCATTATGGGCTAAGATTATTCATTTTAATCTGACACTGCAGAAAAAATAACGATGCATCAAAATCAATGTTGCTGCTAATCACTGACCCATCTCAGGGCCTAATAATAATGATAATAATCAAATACTCCTTGAAATGTATTTTATGGAAATTATTTTTGTTGTCTTGGGTTTTTTTGATTAAAAAAAACAGTTGTTGTGTAAACATACTGGCCTTTAAAGGGTTACAATCCCCAAAGTAGAATTAATATTTGATATAAATATTTCAGGCTGAAGTAGTTTTAAAAGACTGACTTGTTTAGTGGAAAAAAATATTACTATATAGTATTTTTGTAGGAGTTTTGGGGAAGCTGACATTTTTTGTCATTAGGGACAAATGTATTGGGATGTTAAAGGAACTCGTAAAGGTTAAAAAAAATTAAAAAGTCAAATTTCTCTGATTTCAGTTTCTTAAATGTGAATATTTAATATAATATATTATATCTAGTTTCTTTACTTCTGACAGTAAACGGAATATCTTTGAGTTGTGGACAAAACAAGACATCTGAGGACATCATCTTGGATTTTGGGAAACACTGATCAATATTTTGTGAAATTTTATGGACCACACAACTAATCCATTAGTGAAGAATATTATAGACAGACAATCAATCATGAAAATAATTATTACAGTAAAGACTCGAAAAACAGGTCCATCTGTCTGTGTGCTCCACATACTTGGATCTATTTTTCAAGAGACTGTGACAGGATTCATTCATCAATCAGAGAAAACAATCAACAATGAAAATTATCATTTCTTGCAGCCCTTTTATTGCCAACCAATTTGAATCAGGTGGGAAAGAAGCTCAGACATTTGAACTTTTAGTTTTCCTTTTTTGGTATTTTTTCTGCTCTATTTCTTTTTCCTTCTTTTTCTCTTAATGTGCATTTAGAAATATTTTTTCATACTTACCATGAAACTTATGTTTGATATGTCATATCATAAACGTGTGGTTTTAATGTCTCAAGCTGTACCTGAAATTGTGTTTTGAATAACCTGAAACACTAATAAAATATTTTGAACATAAAAGTGAAACTCTCATCTCTACAGAACAACCTAAATCTTCAGTGAAGCCTGAACAGAAGCTGCAGATATTTGTGTTCAAATGTAGACAGTAAAAGTAAAGACTTGTCAGGAAACACAGTAACTAAGTATTTATTTCCCACTGCTGGTGTCTGGGTTTTGCTGGAACTAAGATAATACTTCATTAGTCCCACAACAGGGAGGTTTTCCTTGAACACACTTGAATTATAAGGTAATGTTTAAGGGTTGAAAAGTGATTGGATTTTAGATAAACTGCTAGAAACTGTAACTGCAGCACTTTCTTAATAAATCTCTCTCTGACTGGATAGTTTGGGGTTGTTTTCAGCACAATAACATCTGATCTAATGTGAAGAAGACATGAAATAGGGCCTAATCATTCTGAGCATGTACATGGACATGTCATTTAGCAGCAGTAACAGCTGAGAGGTGCTGGAAAAGACTGAAAATGCACCTTGAAAATCCGTGAAAAGTGCTTGAATTTAACATTACAGACTGTGTTGGAGAGTGTTGTGTTTTTAGTGTTGTTTAGTGCTAGCTGTGTGCTAACATGTTAGCCTAAAACGATTTTATATGAGCTAGCTTCTGACTGGCTGCCTGCGTTTTGTTTTCAAATATAGAATAAGCGAGCCGCGGGGGGAACTTCAGACTCGCGACAATTCTCGCGAGAGTGATAACTGAAACGCAAATAGTTCTCTTTCTTTCACCGACGGTGTTCTGTCTTTAAACCTAAACACATACTATCAACAGCAACGGTCACATTATAGATCACAATTACTTTGCGCACAGTGCTCAATTGCAAGTCAACGTGTAAATCTCGCGAGAGTTTCGCCAATCTTGGGTTCCCTTCTCGTAACGACAAGCCGCGGTTAGCTAACAGCGCTCAGGCTAAAGTTAGCGTGCTAGCTGTTAGCTCTTCCTATCTGTATTTCTGTGTCCTGAGCTCAGACGGGTCGGACTGTTGCTCTATGGGTTCCATTAATTGGTGAACCGGGATCTGATAGGGTTCTGGCCGGCTCCTGGTTCTGTTACCCAGCCTACCTTTCTGTATTCGGAGCTGGGCCGCGCTGGCTTTCTTCCCCCCGGCTCCGGTTCTGTTTCCTCCAGCAGATTCCTCGTCTTTCTTCTGCTGTTTCAGGGAGAAAAGCTTGATCATCTTCAGGTCGTGTCCTGTCCTGTCCCGTGTGTCCCTGCGGTGTGTCTGTCTGTGTCTGAGTGACTGTTCAGAGGCAGTTCAGTCTCACAGCACCGTGGTGTTGATGAGCCGGTGCGTCTACACTGATTACACTGAGAAGCGGAGCTGCTAGCACACAGCTAACTGTTAGCCTGTTAGCTTCAGGAGGAGGAGGAGAGGGAGCTCACACTGAACTCTGCTGGACACTGAGCAGAACTGCAAGAAACAAAACTACATATAACAGCAGAGGTACTGATTCAACCTGTTTACTGCAGTAAAAGTGAAAAGGTTCAGGCTCTGAAATGTCCTCAAAGTATAAAAGTAAAAAGTTGTCCTCTGAAGGACATTTCTGCTGATTGTTTCTGTACAAAGACAACTGAACCTCTTGTTTTGTTGTAAGTTTCATGTTTGTTTGTTTTTTAAAGTGTTTTTTCAATCTTTACATTTAGTTACAAGTAACACAATTAAAAAACAAACAAACAAAACAAGTAAAACCACAGAAGTATTTTTCAATAATGAAAAGTAACCAAGTAGGGGAGACCAGGCGCAATTGTTACAGGGGACAAAAACCCACAACACCTGCTCACATCTAAGTCTCTCCCCTTCCAGTGTGGATCGCTGTCAGTACACAATCCGTTCCAGCTGCACAGTCTGTTCTGCACATGTGCAAGCAGGCCACCATGTTGGATAGCTACTTATGGCAACACCACTTAGACAAACCATGTAGTTTGCTGTTATTAGCCTATTAGCCAGCCGCCTCATTCATTCTGAGCAGGGCAGCAAGATACAGTCAGTGAGTTTTTAAAAGCAACTCCCACACAATGTACGTCATCAACACCAACATGGCTGCCACCTTGTAACGTTATCTTACCTGGTCCTTTTATCAGCCGGGAAAAGACAGAATGAGACAGACCTGCTGGTCATGTGACTACAACCATTGATATGAATTAAGATGGCTGCTGTATCTCCTCTTTCTCCCACTGTGCTTGTATGTTGGATACGAGGACTGCCATCTTGTTCTGATGATGTCATTTGGAGCCAGAGTCTGCGCATTAGTGATTGGGATTGGACTTGCACTATTACACAGCTGATAGCCAGCCGACTCAATGGTGAGCAGAGCTCAGCTGTTGATAGTGACGTGAAACCTCCTTTTTATATCATCAGATAACTACTTAAACTAAACTCGTAAAAAAAATAAACAGTTTGAATTTGGCCCATGTCCCATCTGTTAACATTGAGGGGGTGGGGCTTATGACATATACTGCAGCCAGCCACCAGGGGACACACAGATGTTCATTTTTGAGGAGCTCTCCTATTGTACATTTCTATGTACAGTCTGTGTATGAAACACAGACATTGTAGCTTCAGTGGCTAACATTAGCTTTTGGAGGGAGAAAGTCATGACATCACTCATGTGATTTCTGGATCTAATTGTTTCTTTGCAGATGATACTTAAACAATTTTACAACAAACTGAGACTTTCTTGACTTGTAAAATTATGTTTTAACTTGGGAGACATCATATATGTAATTCATCATGACACAACACAAACAGAATAAAACAAATATTTGTGTCTTGCTGTTAATGACATTCTTTTTTTTTCCAAGGGTCTCATGATGTCCACTGGATGGGGAGGGACTCTATTGGTATCAACGACACATATGAAGCCAGAACATCTGGTTCCCCCCCGGTGGCTGGCTGCAGTGTAATTCAGAACCCATAAATATGGAGTACTTTAAAGGTTATAGGAATGACTTCCTGTGGTGCATCTTTGTGGGATAAGTCGCTCACTTAAGGTACTCTTGTTCCTGACCAGCATATTGTGGAGTGGGTGTAAGACACTGTCCAAGATAGTCCATAGCTTAGACAGCATCTTCCTTTCTGACACCACCATCAGAGATTCCACCCCCACAACATCACTGTAGATCAGTTTGTTGAATCTGTTGGTGTCCACCACCCTCAGCCTACTGCACCAGCACTCAACAGCATAGAGGACAGCAGTGGCCACCACAGACTCAGAGACGTTCCTGAGCATAGTCTGGGAGATGTTGAAGGACCTCGGCCGCCTCAGAAAATAGAGACAGCTCTGGCCCTTCCTGTAGAAGGCGACAGTGTTCTTTGTCCAGTCCAGTTTATTGTCAGTGAGTAGCCCAGGTACTTATAGTCCTCCACAATGTCCACACTGACCCCCTGGATGGAAACAGGGGTCACCAGTGCCTTGGTGCTCCTCAGGTCCATAACCAGTTCCGTTGTCTTTGCCATGTTGAGCTGCAAATGGTTCAGCTCACACCATGTGACAGAGACGTCCACATTAGCCCTGAACTCGTCCACCCTGCTGATACATCGAACTATTGCAGAGTCCTCAGAAAACTTCTGAAGATGGCAGGTCTCGGTGCAGCAGCTGAAGTCTGTGGTGTAGAGGGTGAAAAGGACAGGAGAGAGGACAGTCCCCTGCAGAGCGCCAATGTTGCTGACCACTCTGTCTGACACACGGTGTTGCAGGTGCACGTACTGTGGTCTGCCAGTCAGGTGGTTTATAATCCAGGACATGACAGGGACGTCCATTTGCGTCTCTGTCAGCTTCTCATCCAGCAGAGCCAGACAGTGGATGGTTTTGAACACACAGGAGAAGCCAAATAACATAAACCGCACAGTAGTCACTGGCTAGGTTGAGTCAGGGCTGATAGGTGAACTGGAGGGGGGTCCAACAGTGGCTTGACCGTGGGCTGGACTTGCTTTAGAACAAGTCTCTCCAGGGTCTTCATGATGCCACAGGTCTGTAGTCCTTGGGGCGACTGGGACGAGGGGTCTTCCACGTATTTGTATCTCATCTCATCTCATCTCATCTTAATGAGGTTTTAATAATCTTAGAATTTTATGTTTTATGAATAAATTTTATTTTATGTTTTATCATACCTAACAATTAATCAGTTTTTAATATTTATTATTTATGTATTTCTCTTGTGTTCCGTATATATAAGGCGTATATGGTGTATATTTGTGTACAGTTTTTTTGAATGTTATATTTTATTTTTTTATTCTGTTCTTCAGCTGCTGTAAAAAGTGAATTTCTCTGTATGGGATCAATAAAATGATAAAATATAATAAAACAAATGATGCTTTAAAATCATATCATTGGAATTAATGTAATTATGATTAATTAATTAATTAATTGCTAATAATATCATTCTGAACAAATGATTCACTTGAGTCAAATGAGTCTTCAAAACAGTGTAAGAATCCACACTACAGGCTCCAAAATACCTTTCTGCACCCGACGTAATGTGACGTCATTGCGCAGGGGAGGGGCGTGCATGTTTTCGCTGCCCATATTTTATTTACAACATTTATTTATATATTTTATTTTTTCTCTGAGGCAGGAGTGGAGAGAAGTGTGTGTCAGAGTGTATGTGTCTCTGTGTGTGTATACGTGTGTGTGTGTAGTCACCTGTGTGATGTAATCAATGCGGGGGGTTAAACGTGTCACAGGCACCAGCGGACTCACAACACTGAAGCAGATCCCGCACAGCCCCGCAGCCCCGCAGCCCGCAGGCGGACACACAATAGAGGCGGAGAACAAAAGCCGCGCTGCTGATATCTGCTCCGTGTTACTGCGCTCGTCACAGGGCCTAGTTCCTGCGGAGGGTTATAACCGTGTGTCGGTTCAACCGTTGTGTGTTTTGAAGCCCCCCGGGGGAAAGAAGAGAGGAAGAAGAAGAAGAAGAAGAAGAAGAAGAAGAAGAAGAAGAAGAAGAAGAACACGCTGTAACGTGCGGGGCGGAGGGAGAGAGAGGTGCACTCACACAGGCAGAGAGAGAGAGAGAGAGAGAGAGAGAGAGAGAGAGAGAGAGAGAGAGGGGAGTGAATGGGCAGTGAGCAGCACTGCGCCCTTCACTTTATCGATATCGATCAGTTTGGTAATCGAGACATTTGGAGCCACCGTGAGGCTAGCCCGGGAGCTAACAGGAGCAGCTAACAGGATGGGACGGAGCTAACAGCTAACAGCTAACAGCAGCAGCAGCCTGGCGGAGAAAGAAACAAGGAAGCGGACGCCTGGCTGAAGCTAACGTGGCTAACTGTTGGCTAATATTCTTTCTAATGAGCGAGCAGGGAGCATGCGACCTGATACGGAGAGGTGAGTCCCGCTGCTGCCTCCTGTCAGACTGATCACATATGTTGGTATCGAGAAACCTCCATCAGGTTTGTGTTCATGAAGCTCACAGAATGAAAGAGGAAGCAGAGCCTGTTAGCATGTTAGCATGTTAGCAGCCGTAACGTTACCGTGTCATAGTGTTTGGGGGTGGGGAGGGACAGTGTGTGTCACTTCTCGTATATGATCATTAAACTAACAGTACAGCTAACGTTTATAACTGTTCGCAGGCGTCAGCGTGTCAGTCTACTCTGAATTAATGTAGGTTACTGTGACGCGTTAGCTGTTAGCCGTTAGCATCAAGAGGTGCCAGATGCGCATCTTCATTATTCTGTTGCTAACGTGTGTTAGCTGTTTCATGCAGAGACACACTGAGTCTGTTCTCTGTCAGGAGCCCGAACACACATACATTTAAATGTGTATATAAAACATATAACTCGTGCCTGTCCTCTGGAACAGTTGGACACAGTGTCAGTAATGTGACGGGACAACACGAGAGACATGTTTCATAAAGATATGAGACATGTGGTGATAATATTTGACCATGTCAACACAGAATACAAATAACACACACACACACACACACACACACACACACACACACCAAGAGAGTGTTTCACCATTACAACTTAAAATAAAATATAGATTCAAATCATGTTAAATGATACACAATAAAAATATAAATAATAAAATATAGATTTAGTAAAAACATAAAAGGAACTTAAATGTGACATGCCCATAAAATGGTTTGTGTAAATAATAGATTGTGTATCAGCAAGAATCTGGTGATGCAGTACATATCATGACATGGGTTACAATTCAATTATTGTTTTTATCATAATAATAATAATTATTATTATTATCATCAGAGTCCTGCCGGTGTGGGATTGTTAAGACTGCTGCATTTCAGAGCGTAAAAGAATCTGGTGGTCCGATATGATGAAATTTTGAGCTGGAATAAAAATAGACCTTGTCTAGTTGGGGTGTGTGCTGTTACAATTAGGACGGCACAGTTCATTGCAGTATTATTGAAATTGCATTATGACTTTTTCTTAACCATATCGTGCAGCCTTACATATGAATCTGTAAAGGCTGTTTTTTTTAAACAAATATATCTGTTGAAGAACGTTATACAGACTATTTTATTTAATATGTTGAATAATTATTTTCCAACCAGTTCTAGAGAGGAACACTGAGAAAATTAACATCACTACTGTTCAGTATCAGTCAACTGCTGAATATTTTAATCCTGTCAGTCAGTTAGTGATGGGTGTAACTTCTGTTTACCCTGAGCATTGTTTTCTGTATTATGTTCTGTATCATATCTGTTAACATGTACACTGATACAGATTTATCTGTGATAGGCCAATAGCGGCTGACCAACAGATTGGTTTGACTCTAATTGTGATACTGCAAGCAAAGTGATATTTTGCAATGTTCTAATCCAATTAGAGTAAAACTCGTAGTATACAGAACAAACCACCATAAGTATAAAATCGAAATTAAAGACGTTGACTTTTTACACAGTCAGAACAGTGAAGACAGATAACAACACTGCTGCTGGAGTTTAAACTCAAAATGAACCACTGCACTGATACTGTGTTTTACAGTATCACTAAACATAAAATCACTATACACAAGAGTATCAATATTTTGTCACATACATGGTAAACAACTAATAAATGCTAAAAGTCTAATCGTAAAATGAATTTGGGCTATAATGAAGCCCTTTGTTTAAAAAAAATAAATAAATAAAATCCTTGTTTTTTTTAAAAAAAGGATGGAGCGTTGCCTTATCTCCCGCTCCAGTTTTGCTCAGGTGCCGCTCACACCATGAATCTGATGCCAAAGTGCCCATTGCACTGACACCCACACTGTGTTCAGTCCAAACTTGGCTGTTGCTGGATAACGGAGTTCACAAAGTACTTAAAAAAGAAACGGAGAAGTTGTACAGGTGTACTATCCCTGTAAAACTGACAGATAACTATAATGTGGCACACAAAAAAGAATGTGGAGAAGTCACTTCAGTCAGTAAAGATTTATTTTGGAAGCAGTAGAGAGAGAGGGAGAGAATGTATGAATATGGACAGATGCGCTGACTTGATTTAAAACTTTTTATGATCATGAATCATGATGTTACTGGTAACTTTTGTGGTGTGGGTTTTTTCTTTTCCATCTTGAAGTCCAGTTTGTGTACTTTCAAACACTTAATTACTCCACAGAGATTAATCATAACCATGAAGGAGGAGAGACAGCAGAGAGAAGCGAGGTGGACCATGTGTGAGAAGTGCCAACTGATATTAAAAAATTTTGATGATTAATGTACAATTCTGTACTTTTATACGCTGCAGACTAAAATATCTGTCTCAGTAACAGACAGATAGACCCTTGTCTGCTCCATGAAACCTCACTGCGCTGCATCATTGTAAGACATGATGAAGAGTCCAGAGTCTCTCTCCTCTTCATCTCCAATTTTTAGTCTTTCTAAGAACTATACTCGACAGCATTCCAAAACATTTTTGCAACTTTTCTTGTAAAATTAAATTGGATGTTCATTATAAAACACTGACTATTAAATATTCATTAAATACTATTTTATATTTTCTCCAAAAGTCCTCCAGGTTACAGCCAGGCCTTATTATATTATTATATTCAGATGATGTACTAGAGGGAACACGATCTCGCGAGAGTTCGCAGGATCTTGTGGGACGCGATTTCACGTGATCTCATGAGGAAACGGATGTAAACAAACCATAGACTGACGCAGTAAAACGGTTGCTGTGGTAAAACTTTGCATTGATTAAAAACAGATGCGGAAATTAAACGAGTCTGGATGAGAAAATGTTTGAGGAGACGCATCAACACAGGTTGTTTATTCTTCAGTCAGAACAGGAAGTGAGATTTTAACTGTCCCTCTATGATCAGCAGTCTGCTGCTGGCTAACATTAGCATGAAGAGCTACAAAGTTTACAGCTGTTCTGTGACACCGTCTGTGTCTCGGCTGCTCTGTCTCGTTGTAGACTGTCTGACTTCTCTTTATCCTGTACTTTGAATGTGACGTTGACACAGACTTCATGCAAGAATGTGCCTGAGTGTGTGTTAGGGTTGGGCGATTGGACGAATGTATCGTCTGTTGATGATGGGCTGAATCTATCGCCAAGTGCTTCTTTTTGTCTTGATTTTTATTGTGATGTTTGTCATTTTATTTTGCTAATGTAATAGTCTGCAGAGTGACAGCCTCTGTTCTGCACCGCGCTCTCATCCAGCGGCGTAGTTACACACTCAGCTGACCATGAGTGATCTGAGCTGGGTGACGAGTGAGAGGAAAATAGAGTCAGACTCTAAACTCTTTACACGCGGTGATTTAAGGATTTATTTTGACAAAATCAGAGTTGATTATTGGTGGAAGGGTAGACAAACTAACAAAGATGGTTTTGGTGAGTTTATTAAGTGTGTTTTCTGAGGCATTAATAAGCCAATTAAGCTTGTTTTAGTTCGGTAAAAGAGAGAAACTTGAATTCCATTTAAAATGGAAAATAAGTGTGAGACCATGTCATTTCTAGACACTTTGTGAGTTTAGTTTGTCTACTAGATGTAGTGAAAATACGCAGGATGCATAATATACTGAATTCGCCGTTTGCGCATGTCTCCCAGCTGAGACCTGAAAGGATGGGAGGAGGTCAGAGGGGGGACGAAGATATCGCTAATTGTTGATGGATGTGCTGACGTTGATTGTTTGGAAAATTTTAACTTCGCGCCCAACTCTAGTAGCTGTGATCAGCGCTTTTGTGGGTGTTACATTATGGTCAGTGTGTCTGCTGCACGCATGATGTAATCATCGTGCAGAACATGTATGTGAATACAGCGGCAGAGAATTATAACATAGTGCTGCAGAGATGTATTATAGTGAAGTACTGTAGTGCTGCACAGATGCTCACAGTAAATACTTACCAGCATCAACCAAAATTAGCAACACTCTGCCATACGCAGCAGCCATCATGGATTTGTTTTGCATGAAAACTTTGTTATCACAGTGGACATGATGTCATATCAAACTGTTGGGAGGTTTTCAGAATAAAACTTGGTGAAATGATTTCAGTGTGTTTATCAGCACTTTTTGAACATTTCTGCACATTTTAACAAAACTGCAATAATACTGATACTGAACTGGTCACTGTAATCGTGATATGAAACACTTGTACTATTTAATCTCTACCTGAAACGGGACTCTGCTGGGCAGCAGCAGTAGCAGTAGCAGGGTACACCAGATTTTTTAACCTGAAGCAGGTCGTACAAAGGTCAGGTATCAGAATCAGTAAGGCTGTTCTTGGCAAGTAATTTACCTTTTTGATTACCTTTTTTTAAACATATTTTTTTTATTTAGGCTGGTCTGAAAGTGACTGAGTGAGTGAGTGACTGGGGCGCCCATGTGACAGAGTAATCTGACACATCCTACTTACAACCTTATTTTCATTTTCTAGATCAAAAAACCACTAAACCACACTAAATTTACTGGATGCCACCTGTTCTGCTTTGCTGATAACAGCCTCCAAGCGTTAGCTCTGGAAGTGCGGCTGCTGTCTGCTGTTGGCTAACTGCAGAACATCTTAGATGCACGTGTTCCAACAGTGTGGCTTCATAGTAAAAGAGTTCAGGACCTGTTTCTCATGGAAAATGTGTTTGTGCAGGTAAACATCAGTTGTGGTACCTGCAGTCCTTTGATAGAGACGAACAGCTGAAACACAGACTGATGTGATTCAGTTAGTGACAATGATCATTTTTGCATCACAATATTAATTTTTACTGAAAACTAGGGCTGGGCAATACACTGATATTATATTGTAATGTAATATGAGACTAGATATCGTGATAGAAATTGGATATCGGTATATGTTGATATGTCAGAAGTGTTGTCTTTGTCTGCATTTCAGTTAAGTGATGTCATTTTGAAAATTTACCAGACTGTTCCAGCTGATCTGTTATTTTCCTTTACTCACTTACGCATTATATCCACATTACTGATGATTATTTATAAAATAATCTCACATTTTGTGAAAGCACCAATAGGGTTGGGCAATTGGACGACTGTATCGTCTACGATGGGCTGAATCCATCGGCGTTTGCTTTCTTTGCCTGATTTTTAGGGCAATATTTGTCATTTTATGTTGCTAATGTAATAGTCTGCAGAGCGACAGCCTCTGCACCGCGCTCTCATCCAGCGGCTCAGTTCACGCCCACTCACCCGACCATGAGTGATCTGAGCTGAGTGACGAGTGAGAGGAAAACAGTCTGCAGAGTCAGACTCTTTAAACTCTTTCCATGCGGTAAAGTCAGGATTTATTTTGACCAAACCAGAGTTGGTGACTGTTGGAAGAGTGGACAGACTAATAAAGACGGTTCTGGTGAGTTATACATGTTTTTCTGTCGAGTTTAAATGAAGTGTGTTTTCCGAGGTGTTAAAGAGCCAATTAAGTTTGTATTAGTTCAGTAAAAGAGAGAAACTTGAATTCAGAAGGTGAACGGTTGTATTTCTCTGTTTAAAATGGAAAATAAGTGTGAAAACATGTAATTTGTAGACACTTGAATTTTGTTTTGTCCAATGCGGCGCAGTGAACGTACGCAGTATGCGAAACAGTTAATTCGCCGCTTGCGAACATCTCCCACCTGAGACCCGAGAGGATGGGAGGAGGTGGGTGGGGGGACGATGGCATTGCCAATCGCTGATGGATGGACTGACATTGATCGTTTGGAAATTTTAGCATATCGCCCAACTCTAAGCATCAATAGTCATCCCTGTAATATTGTTGCAATATAATACAACAAACTTATTTTATCCCCTCAGCAAGGAGTACACAACAAATCATCAGTCACAGCTACACGATCAATAATTATCAATATTGACCGATATGAAACTTCACTATCGTGATAGGTTTTTTGACTATATCGCCCAGGCCTACTGAAAACAAAAAACTATTGAACTCATGATGTGACAACAAACAAGATTTTTTTTCTTCAGCTCATCTCTGCAGCTCTACAGGACTTCATTATAATGATCTTTTCTCAGACACATTTCCTTTTTCTGAAAGGTTCTGCTTCTCTGTGATTTGGCCATATTATGATTTTGATAATATTGCGATTAATAGTGCAGCCCTAATTTAACGTGGAAAGGTTGGAGGTGCACAGAGATGCTATTATCTGTTCAGTCAAAGAAATGATCCGTCTCTGTTCAGATAGAAGATCAAAAGTGGGCATGGTTTCTACCTGAAGTTGCTTCAAGTTGGACAAATTATTTATTTTCTAACCTAATATTGATTGGCAATGCAACAGTTGTACCTTCAAACCATCAAGTACAGTATAAGAGTGCAGAAATATATTTCGTAATTAATTATATGCCAATATTAGATCGACTCTAACAACTGAGCGAAGCTGGAAATCTCCATATTTGAGAGTCTAAAAACGTTTTGTGCAGTCTTTGGAAGGAAAATTAGTTCAACAATTCATTGATAATTAAATAGCCTATTTTATTTTATGTATTATTTGTCTTACTACTTGAAGGGTTGGGCAAGTGAGTTGCCAGGTTTACTCACCCCGGGGCAGTCGCTGGAAACTGAAGTGGAGCCCTGGAACCGCAGAGATTCAGTTAGAAGTTCCAAAAGTACTGAGAGCTGCTATTAGCCATGCTAATTTTAGCGATGCTAACTTTGATGTGAAGACAGTGTCAGACTGCTGTTTTTGTTTTGGTTTAATGAGGAGCATTTTGAGGTTCTCTATCAGTGCACCACAGAGGGAACGGTTCTTTTTCTTTCACGTCTCTAGTTTGATTGAAACAACCTGATGTGAGTTCATGTTTTTATTTCTTTATTTCTGTGACTCCCACATTTGCCTCACCATGTGTCGTGTCTCTGTGTGTGTCTGCAGCTGACTTGTTCGGGGATGTCGGGCAGTAAGGCACTGGGCGGGGGGGCTGGTGGGGGGGCAAGGCGCAGGCGGACGCGGTGCCGGCGCTGCCAGGCCTGCATGAGGACGGAGTGTGGAGAGTGTCACTTCTGTAAGGACATGAAGAAGTTCGGAGGGCCCGGGCGGATGAAGCAGTCCTGCCTCCTGAGACAGTGCACGGCGGTGAGACACGCACACACGCTGTTCACACAAATGCTGTTCACTCTCTCTCTCTCACACACACACACACACACACACACACACACACACTGTGGACACTCAGAGCAGGTTGACTGACAGGTGTCTTCAGATCAGGGTTCAATACTGGTTTTTTTGTTTGTTTGTTTTTGTTTTTCTTTGTTTTTTAAGTTTCTTCTGCTCAAACTTTGACACTTTATGGCATCGACTGAATTTTTAAAATGAATTCCTTCAATTCTTACAATAATTCTGATACCTGAGGGGAAAACCTCCCTGTTGTGGTTTATATTTTTTTCAATTTTAAAGGGACAGTTGAACCCAAAATCCAAAGCATGTTCCTCCTCCTCCTCCTCCTCCTCCTCCTCCTCCTCCCTGTAGAGCTGTTTATCCATCCAGATAGTTTGGTTTGAGCTGCAGAGTTTTGGAGGTGTCTGACTTCGGGAACTAGATGACTTTCAGCTTGTGGAGCTCAAAGAGACAAAAATAGATTTGAAAAAATCGAAACTAGTTGCTCTTTCCAGAAATTGTGACCCTATTACTCAACATACTCCACAGACCTTGTGAACAGTTTTATGTAGGAACTACTTTCTTTCTATTAGAAAGAAAGTAGTTAGGGTTGTGTCCATAGCAACAGTATGTTGTACACAGCAATGGTCTGTTCTTCATAGCAATCAAGTACATTTTAATTGATCAACCGAATTTGTAACAACCTATTAATTAATCATCAATTAATCATTATCATCCCTAGTCATTCCTACAATTTTACAATATGAAAGTACTTGATCAAAAATATTGTGATATTTGATTTTGTTTCCCGTCCACCTCCACCCTTTGGAGCAAACATGTCATCAGTCACAACCTGATCAATGTTTATCATAATTGAATTATTATCACCCAGGCCTGCTCACCATTTCCTCCACTCAGCACACATTCACCATCAGTGTAACATCACAGACAGTCATCAGTCTGACGCTCACTATGATGAGGCCCTCTGACCAATCAGCAGTCAGCAGTGTTTGCTGGCTCACCTTCATCATCAGGACCAAAATCCTCTTTTTTTTACTCGTCAGTCCTGTAACTTTGTCCTCCGTGTTTGTCAGCTGCTGTCTTGTCCTCCAGTAGAGAGACTGACCTCTGGTGGTGAGAGCTGCTCACTACAACACATCACCTCAGTCTGTGTTAATTTCTTTATGTCTTAAGACTCTGGTTTACCGTCACGCTTTCAAACCGCTGAACCATTCAGTGGAAATGAAGCTTTAAAGGACCATTCTGCTTTACTTCAGCTGCAGTACTCCAACATGTAAATACAGAAAACTTGACTAGTCATCAGGACAATGAACGTATGAAGTCATTGAGCCGGTTTGAAACCACACGTGCATATGAAGCAAGCACACACTTTATATGACAAGAGTGCTCAGTTCAGTTCAAAGGCCTCCACCTGCATGTACCAACAAGACATTTAATCACACACACAGAGTAACACTGGGCTTCAGTTGAACCTGTAGGATGACTTCAGATAAACGGTGAGGTTGTGAAAGACAGACTCAGAGCTGACAGCTGGTAGACGCAGTGCTTCTACAGTTATTGTCATAAAGGACACAATGACTTGATTTTCTCTGGAAACCACTTCTGTTGGAATTAACGTGACACTGGGACGATAACCAAGATCACTAACCAGCAGGTTAATGTTTAAGCAAAAATGCAAATAATGTGAAAAAAGGTGTTCTGATGTAGCTTTGGTCCGTCAGTGGTTACAGCTAATCATTATTCTCATCCTTATTTAATCTTTTAGTTATTTTCTCAATTAATCGATTAATTGAGTTGTTTGGTCCATGAAATGTTGACCAAAGTCCAAGATGACGTCCTCAAATGTCTTGTTTTGTCCACAACTCAAAGATATTCAGTTTACTGTCAGAGAGGAAAGAAACCAGGAAATATTCACATTTAAGAAACTGAGTTGAGGACAAAACAAGACATTTGGACTCTGATCAACATTTTAATTTTAATTTTGAAACAAACATATATTAATCAGTTAATAAAGAAAATAATTGGCAGATTAATCGTTTAAGCCAAAGCAGTAGCAGCCAAAACACATGTTGGCCTAAAAGTATTGACATGTTATTTATAAGCCCTGATGTTCAATTACAGATCTTAAACACTTCTGAGATCCATTCTAGAGAAAATGTGTTTATGTATAGAATCTATACCCTGTATATTATAATCTGCATAAAGAATATCAGCCAATATGTTGATTGGACTTATATCTGATATCTGGATCGACCCCATTAATCCGGTATCGATTGGGCCTTAATTGATCCTCATCTGTTACTGTTTATAGATCAAATGTTTGTTATTGAAATATGAGACAAATCAAAGTTGTTCAAAACCCTTTAAAGATCCAAAGTGTCACAGATCAATCAACTTATTGATGAGCAGCATTGATCACTGGGGTGGAACACAACCAGAGACTCACAGATACCTCCACAACATGACATGTTCACTCACTCACTCACTCACTCACTCACTCACACACACACACACACACACACACACACACACTCACTCACTCACTCACTCACTCACTCACTCACTCACTCACACACTCACACACACACACACACACACACACACACACACACACACACACACTCACACACACACACAGAAGGTGTGGATTAGTCTTTTTATTTTTTTGCATTGACTCTTCAAATAGCATCAGCAAAGCTGGAGCCCAGCAGGAGAGGATGCTGGGTTTCCATGGCAACCAGAGATGGCTGCTGGTGCTGTGAGTGAGAGAGTGAGTTGGCTTTGATCCATCGCCGTGGTTACGCACACACATACGCACACAGTGAACCAGTCGATCTGTACCTCACATAATTTCTGTTGTTGGTTTATTTATTTATTTGTTTGTGGTGACAGGAGGAGGAGGAGGAGGAGGAGGAGGAGGTTTAAGTTCTGATGTTCCTGAGGGGGGAGGAGAAGAGGACAGTGGGAGAGGATGGTGGCTGCTACTCCTCCTCCTGGGATGCCCTTTGGTATTGTGAGGAGGAGGAGGAGGAGGAGGAAGAGGAGCAGATTTCTATAGTTTAATATGAGAACATTGTCAGTTTTTTCTTCATTTGTACTCGAGGTTTTAAGAATGTGTGATGTCACTTGGGGCTCCTGTTTCAGTTGCATTGTGGGTAATTTATACAGGAGGTTTTGACAAGGAAGAAGAATGCACAAAACTACTGATTATTTTCATTATTGATTAATCTGTCAAACAGCTGCAATGATTAATCGAGTAATCCATTATTAGTCTGTTATGAAGACTATTCAATTAATCACCAACTATTTTGATAATCAGTTAATTGTTTTGAGTCATTTTTTAATTAAAAAAGTCAAAACTCTCTGATTTCTGCTTCTTAAAAATGTGAATATTTTGACTTGTTTTCATCCAGTATGACAGTAAACTGACTATCCTGTATTTTAAGACAAAAAAAAGACATTTGATGACATCATCTTGGACTTTAGGAAACAGGGACTTTTTCTAGGGCTGCAGCTTACAATTATTTTCATCATTATTAATCTGCCATTTTTTTTTCAATTAATTGATTAGTTATTTGGTCCAGACAATGTTGATCCAAGATGACGTCCTCAAATGTCTTGTTTTGTCCACAACTCAAAGATCATCAGTTTCCTGTCAGAGAGGAAAGAAACCAGGAAATGTTCACATTTAAGAAACTGAAATCAGAGAATATGGACTTTTTTCATTAAAGAAAACCGATTACTTATTTATCAGAATAGCTTAATGATCAATTGTTTAATTATTTGATTAATCATTGCAACTCTACATTTTTCACCATTTTCTCGCATTTTATGGACAAAACTAATCAATTAATCGACAGATTAAAAATTGAGGTCAGGTTTACTGTGACAAAAGACGACACAGACCGTGTTACATGTGGGAAAACTGGAACCGGAGAAATTTGGCATTTTTCTTTAAAAAAAACAAAACAAAAAAAAAAATGAAAATGATCGATTATTATGACTGGGTGATATAGTTTATCAATAATACAGGGTGTCTACAAAGTCTTTTTACAATTTAAAAAATGTATTACAAAAGCAATTGATGAAATATGTTAATCAGATTTGTTCTATGTACTCAGTGGTTATCAAAGTTTTTAATCACATTCATTCTTCACACATGAAGCAAAAGATCAAAGGTTCTATTGCCACCATTGACGAGGCGATGCTACAGCGAACACGGCAAGAAATCGAGGACCGTCTTGATGTGCTTCGTTCAACTAATGGTTCCCATATAGAGGTTTATTAAATGAGGCAAAAAACACTTCAATATCTAATTTTCATTTTGTAATAATTGACACAGATTTGTCTATTCATTTGGCTTTTGTAATAAATTTGTTAAATTGTAAAGAGACACCTGTACATTTATTTACAGGCTATGCTGCAATGTACAATGTATATTTTGATAAACACATTTTCCCAAATGTCAAAAATCTGCTCAATATTCGCCCGTCTCTCTACCTGTGTGACTCACCTGTCTCTGTGTCTCCATGCAGCCCGTGTTGCCTCACACGGCGGTGTGTTTTGCGTGCGGCGAGGCAGGGAAGGAGGACACGGTGGACTCTGAGGAGGACAAGTTCAGCCTCTCTCTGATGGAGTGCACCATCTGCAATGAGATCATCCACCCCAGCTGTCTGAAGGTCGGTCATCAGTCCTCTTCTCTGTTAGACTCTTCAGACGAGGTTTGACAAAATAAAATGGATGATATGACATCGAAGTTTAGTTTCTCATTAAATGTCCACAAACATCTCTGTGAAAACAACAGAATAATATGTAGATACATTTATATGGTCTTACATTTACAATCAGCTCTGTAAGAGATGCAACAGTTAGTTGATTATTAAATTAATCACCAACTATTTTGATAATTGATGAATTGGTTTCTGGTTTCCTCATTCTTTCTCTGCTTTTATGGACCAAACAACTAATTGATTAGAGGAGAAAATCATTGACTGTTAAAGAAAATAGTTGTTTCAGGAAAGACTAGAAAAATAGGTCTAAATTTGTCAAGAGATTGTGACAGGATTAATTTAACTGAGAAAATAATCAACAGATTAATTATTTATCTTGAGTGTAGCAGTACTTGAGATGTTCTGATGATCTCACAGAGAACAAACTGTACCGAACAACCTGGAGCCTGAGTTCCACCAACTGGAACCAACAGCACAAATATTTAAACATAGAGATACATTCTGTTCTTCTTCTTCTATTCAGATACAAGTGTCACAACACGTGTTTTAATCCCTGAGGGGAAACTGAGGCCCCGCAGCCGAGAGACTGAAGCTCAACAAAGAGAATAATAATGAAGGGAGAACATTGACGTGAAACTCTGAGGGACAGAAACACTTCCTGTCAAATATAAAGTCATTAAAGTCCTGAACTTCATTGTCATTTTGTCTTTATTAAGAAGCTAAATTACTGTAGTAATAACAATTAATTAATCCTGTCAAAATCTTGTCAGTTTTAAAATGTCCAAACATGTGAAAACATCCGTCTGCTCCACCTGTTTTCACATGTTTGGACCTATTTTTCACGTAATGATCAATCTGCCAATAATTTTTCCAATAATCATTTATTTGTTTGGGCCATAAAATGTCAGAAAATGTTAAAAAAAATTCCTGTCACAATCCTGTCAATTGAAAAATAGGTGTACTGAGTGTGTGGTTTGTCCTCAGATGGGTAAAGCTGAAGGAATCATCAACGATGAGATCCCAAACTGCTGGGAGTGTCCAAAGTGCCACAAGGAGGGTAAAACCAGTAAGGTAAGAGTCCAGTCTGACATCGTGAGATGTCCTAAAAAGGACACCATACAGAGGAACTATTAGTAGCAGTTTCCTGTAGCTTTTTTACTTTGGGAGGGGGGGGGGGGGGGTGTCTGGGCTGGAATGAGTTCGTTCGTTGTTGGGGTCTTTGCAGGAGCTTCTCGTCAAAGGACCCCTTTACCATGATTACAGAACATCTGGACCTGAATAAACAGTTAACACTGATTCATGTTCACATTTTTTATTTTAGCAGTAGAACACTGTTTTTATTCATTTATTAATTCATTTATTTATTTATGCATCCATCCATCATCCATCCATACATCCATCCATCCATCCATCCATCCATCCATCCATCATCCATCCATCCATCCATCCATCCATCTTCATTAATCAGTTCACTCTTGTCCAGCCATGTGGAGTATCTACAGTCTGACAGCCATGTTGGATCAAAGTCAGACTGACTGGTGACCCGTCTGTAGCTTTTTACTGCGTGCTTCGGTGGGAGGGCTGAACAGGTGTGTTTGGGTCTAGTCGTCGCGACGTTAACAGGGGCAGGAGATTGACGAGCGCTGTGGTCGGGGCTGGGAGAGATGCTCTCATTTTGGCTAACACTGGCCGCAGAGCTACCTGTGCTTCCCGCCTCGCCACGTACGGTTCGTTGGAAAAACGCTGATATTTTCACTTGGTGGGGTGAACAGTTGGGGAACCTTCGGTTGTCCATTTACAACTTTTGTTTGTTTGTTGTTGTTTTTTACCGTAACGGTCTGAAACTCTCTCTCCTCGGCTCTCTGAGTGTGGGTGGGTGAGTCTGTACCGGTTCATGGGTGAGAGAGGAGCGAGGGGGGAGACCCGCCCGTCACAGAGGAGAGGAGAAATGCATTGAAATGAATGTAATGAAACAACAGCAACGCATTCGACTCTGAAATTGCACAAATTAGAGTTAGCTTTTTTATTTGATAAGAAGAACAGCTGTTATAGGCCCCTTTGATTAAAATAAAAATGAAATAATGGAATAAAAGAAAATCTACAACTTGAATTTCTGGGTGGGGGTCCTGTTGGCAGGGTGAGGGCGTCTGTTGGGGGGGCAGGGCGCCCTGCCAAATACACTATAGGGGAAACACTGAGTAGGAAACAGTTTTGAGATTTTCAGAATAAAGTTGTCATACTGAGAGTAAAGTCATCGAAACAAAATCTGAAAATGTGATTGTGTCTGTAACTGTGAGATTGATGTTTGTGTCCAGGACCAGGCAGACGGCTCCGGTAAACGCAGGCTGGATAACGGTGAAGTGGGCCGCTGGAAGCTCACAGACGACCCACCCCCTAAAAAGAAAGCCCCACCCTCCCTGGAGGAGGGGGGGAGGACAGACGGGGGACACAAGAGGAAGAAGGAGAAGGAGCTGCCTCAGGACAGCGGGCCCAAGAAGAAGGTGAGCAAATGAGCTCCGAGTCTGTCTATCTGTCTGCCTGTCTGCCTGTCTGCCTGTCTGCCTGTCTGTCTGTCTGTCTGTCTGCCTGTCTGCCTGTCTGACTGTCTGCCTGTCTGCCTGTCTGTCTGTCTGACTGTCTGCCTGTCTGTCTGTCTGTCTGTCTGTCTCTCTGTCTGTCTGTCTGACTCTCTGTCTGTCTGTTTGACTCTCTGTCTGTCTGTCTGACTCTCTGTCCAGCTGTCTGACTGACTGTCTCTCTTCTTCTGTCTCTCTCTCTCAGATGAAAGGAGCCCACGAGAAACGTCTCAAAAAGGTGCAAAGATTATCTTTTCATCTATTCAACAAGCTGCTGTGAAGTCGAGTTGATTTTGTCTGGGATTTTTTTGTTTTTGTTTGGTTGTTTTTATTTAATTGTTGTCCTGAGTCATTGTTAGTTTTCATCACCTGTTCTTTTTTTTGACAGGTTATAGTTGTTTTAGTTGACTAACAGCCTGGGAATGTCAGTATTATCTTCGTCAAAGAAAATTAACTATTTTGGGAAAACGAAGACAGAAAATTTTAAGCGAGAATGCGTCTTCTGGCCCTATAGCTGATTAAACCTGCCCTTTTTACCTTTAACCTTTTCTGTTCAGAAACCCTTTGGTGTCATTTACAAACAAAATAAATAAAAGTTCCCAAACTATACTAAAATAATAAATAAATAAATATACTCAATAATGTCCAATACAGAAGTTTTATTAATCTTTTTTCACCATCAGGTTATTTGAGCTGCCCCCAACTAAACATTTTCCTGGCTGAGAGGACTGGATGATGATGATCTCAGTTTTATCAGAGTTGGAGAAAATTTGCTGACACGTTTTTAATATCTGCTAAACAGTCTGACAGTTTTAGGTGTGTGTAGGTTTTACTAGGAGATACAGCTGTGTGTCATCAGAGTTACACTGGAATGTAAAGTTCATTGTCTGCATCATGTGACCAAATGGGAAGAGGCAGAGTGACAGAGGTGGGAATTAACAAATACTTAGTTACTGTACTTCAGCAGAGTTTTCAGGTATCTGTACTTTTCTGGAGTTTTTATTTTTCTGACATCTGAACTCAAACATCTGAACTTTCTCCTCCTCACATTTTCTAAACACACTCGTTTCTTTAGTTTGAATGACTCTGAGGTGAATTATTGATTATTGTTATTTTGCATCATTGTGTGCTGCCTTCCAACATCAAGACTGATTTCAACCTGAACGGACGAAACAATAAGACACAAAAAAGACGACTGACTGGTGGATCATCAGAGGACACATCACACAGGACAGACGCGACGAGACAGAAAAAGAAACTTCCTACTGTTTGAACTGGTTTTCTTCTGATTTGACAGACGTCACAGAGAAACTGACTCAGTGCTGTCAGTTGTATCAAACACTGAAGTCTGACAGAGCGACACAGTCACCAGGACATCATTCATCTCTGTCTCTGTCTCCGTCTCCATGTCTCTGTGTTCTATTTGATGATTTTCGTGTTTCTTCCTTCAGAAACCCAAACAGGAGGCAGTTGAGTCCAATGGCCCCACCTCCTCAGCTGGAGGAGGAGCAGGAGGGCTGCAGGGCTCCTCGACAACCGCTTCCTCTCAGGCTGGGAGTGGTGGAGGAGGTGGGGGAGGAGGCGGAGGTGCCGGGGGGACGTCGAGTGCAGACCAGCGCTCCCATCACAGAGAGAAACTGGAGCGCTTTAAGAGGATGTGTCTGCTGGAGCGTCGGCCCGAGTCCTCCTCCTCCTCCTCCTCGAGTTCAGAGTCTGACTCTGAGTCCGACTCTGACGACTCCCTGAGGGGGGAGCAGGCCGGAGGAGGCTCCTCGCCTTCATCATCCTCCCCCGCCCCGCCCCCTCCCATTGTTTTTGGTAACAGCAGCGGTGGGCGGTCAGAGCGTGAGAGGAGTCGTAGCGAGCGGGAGAGAGAGAGGGAGCGGGAGCGACGCCTGGCCGAGCTGGGCTTCAGCGCCAGCGAGGAGTCGGAGGGGGAGGGGGCGAGGGTGGAGGAGGAGGTGCAGGAGGAGGAGCAGGGAGGGGGAGGCAGTGGGGAGAAGGCTCGGCGGAGAGGAGGGGGAGGAGGTGGAGAGACGGGGTTACCTCCACGAGGACGGAAAGGAGGACTACTGGACGGAGACGAGGAGGACACACCCACCTCTGACAGGACCAGGAAAAACTCCGCCTCCCTACCCCCGCCCTCGCCTCTCTCCTCAAATCAGCTGCCTCCATCCTCACAGCATGACGGCTTCACTGGGAAGCAGCGCAGCAATGGACAGGAGGCACGCAATGGACGGACACGAGGAGGCACGGCTGGGGGAGGCGGGAGGGAAGGTGGGGAGAAGGAGAACGCCAGCGGAGTTCTGACCAATCACAGACACAGTGGGGTGGGAGGAGGCGGGACCAAAGGCAGCAGCAGCCGTGGCAACAAGATCCGTAGCAACAGTAAGAACCAGACATCTAGAAGCAACCTCAGCTCCTCCTCCTCCTCCATTCCCACTTCAAACGGGGGAGGAGGAGGCGGCGGTGGTCCAGGGGTAGGAGGCTTGATGATGTCCGCAATGGCAGCGTCTCCCTGCTCACAGCCGTCCCGCCTCGCTCCGCGCTCTCAGATGATGAAGCGTAGCCCACCGGCCGTGCCCTCGCCCCCTCGACCCGTTCAGATGGAGAGACATCTGGTGCGTCCCCCCCCAACCTGCCCCGAGCCCAGCTGCCTGCCGCTGGACTCTGGCTCCTCCCACATCATGACCCGCGATGTGTGGCTGCGAGTGTTCACACATCTAAGCCAGAGAGAGCTGTGTGTCTGCATGAGAGTGTGCCGCACCTGGAGCCGCTGGTGAGTGACATCACACTGACGTCACACTGTGCTGCAGTTCAGTCAGACTACAAAATAAGAGTATATCATCGTCACAAGACTGTCGGTCCTGGAGAACAAATTAAAACAAGATTTTTTTGTAAGGCTGACTTGAAGCTTTACTGAATTTACTCTGAAATACAAGATACGAGCGGAAGCTTTGTGCTTTCACGTGCTCTTTGTTTCTGAGTTCATAAGAAAAAAGTTCATTTGAAAAAAAGTTTTCTGAATTAAGGAGATAATTGAGAAACCTATCCCAAACCCTGTAACGGTCCCTAGTAAGCTCCACCCCCTCACCTTCACCTGAGACCCCTAATCCCCCTGCAGGAGCCAAACTTGTAGACTTGGTTTTACTGAAGGTTCTGTCGCACCCAACCTGTAATGAGAACCAACCCTCACCATCTAACCTGTTAACGACCCGACCTGACCTGACCCGACCCGACCCGACCTGACCCGACCCAACCCGACCCGGTCCACAGAGCACATTAAAGTAGCACAGCTGTCAGGACCACTCGGCGCACAGCGCCCTTAGATCAGTGGTCAGAGTCCTTCACCGCCCACTATAGTGGAACGATCTTGTTGAATGAATTGTTCTGTTCAGTGTTCTGAAGGTGTTCTGGGAAGAGAGAACCTCCGATCTCGTAACGATGGAGAAAGAGAGCTTTTTTTTTTCTCAGTTAGTTTCTTTAGAAAAGAATTGATCAATATTGTTTTGAGAGACAAGTTAAATTGACAGATGAATAAAACCACAATGTAAACATTTTTGTTGTTCAGTTGATGTGTTTCATGTTTGTTGTCTGCTGTCTGATTGGTTGATCTGTGTCCTTCTCTTCTTCAGGTGTTGTGATAAACGGTTGTGGACTCAGATCGATCTGAGCCGGCAACGCTCCATCACCCCCCCCATGCTGAGTGGTATCATCCGCCGACAGCCCGTCTCCCTCAACTTGGGTTATACCAACATCTCCAAGAAGCAGTTAATGTGGCTCATCAACCGCTTACAAGGTGCTGACACCACTTCCTGTTTACCTGCTGTTTGATATTCACTTCCACGTCGCTGGCGTCACGTTTCGCACTTTATCAGAATATAGCGAGAATTGTCTTGATAAACAAAAAAAAAAAACTACACTACATAGCAATTTTTCACCACTTTACCTTTCTGTTAGACAGCATTTTTTAGACATCGATCAATCAGTGTCTACAAACCAATCACAGTCCACTGAAGAAATCAGTGATTTTATTGCACACAACACACGAGTTGTTGGTCAACTGCTGACTCCGTCTGTTAGTGTGTCTGTGATGCTTCACTGTTGTAAAGGGTTTGTTCAGATTCAACAAAGTTTGTGTCGTGTTCAGGTCTGTTGGAGCTGAACGTGTCCGGCTGTGCGTGGCCGGCGGTCTCGGCTCTCTGTCAGGCCGTCTGTCCCTGCTTGAAGCTCCTGGACCTCAGCAGAGTGGAGGACCTCAAAGACTCACACCTGAGAGAGCTGCTGGCCCCCCCACCTGACACCAGGACAGGTGAGACACTCACACACACACTGAGGTCGCAGGTACACTGAGTCAGGAACGTAACACGACTGTGGGAGTCATTAGATTTGTTTTGAGGGTTTAGACCACTAGAATTATTGTGAATGATTATTGATTATTGAGAGCAGTCTGGTGTAAAGTGACGGTGAGGTCGTTGATCAACTTCACTCATTTATCTGGTTTTATTTGTTTTTAAATAACACCTTTAACTGATTAAAGGAGATGACAGATTAAATTGTAAATCCATAAAATCTATGTGGTTTGGTGTTTAAGGCTTTTAAAATCAAGGTGTTTTTAAAGGGTTTAGTTTCACCCTTTTTAAGATGTTGGAAATAAAAACCCTTAAAATCAATCAAATAATACAAATGCCTTAACTTTAAGAGTTTCTTTTACTAATTTAATGCAGGTATTGTTTTTTTTAATTTTTTTTTAAAAACACTTCTAATCAATTAATTTGCAGTTTAACCCCTGATTTGGGGTGAAACCATGAACTTGTGATTAAAGGTTATTTAAAGGAACAAATTTTAAGGGGTTCTAATTTTACCATAATAACAACTTAAATGGACAACTAGTGGATTTCTTAAATATTTCAGCTTCATGTCTTAATAAATATATTAGTTAATTAATTGCATACTTTTGACATTAAAGTGGTGTTAATTTTTTTTTTAATTTAAGCTATTAAGTTTATTTTAATGATTTTGATTGTTGTTTCAACGTAAAAAAAAAAACAAAACAAAACCTTTAATCCTTTTTGACCTACCATAGAACAAGCCAGAGCATATCTTTACGTCTTTACATGCTGTAGCATTTTAGCATTTTGCTATACATCAGTACAACCTTTATATCCCAAATTTTACTAATATGTGTGGCTAACTAACTAAATCAATTGCAAAAAAGTACAGTAATCCACAACCAAATGCAAATCGTTTTACTGTGTTGAAACGTGCAAGAAAACCACGTGATAGTTCATGGTCACAACATGATGATGTATATTCCAACGTAGGAAGTGCTGTGAACTCCGGTCTGGATTATAATTTTTTTTGTTGTGTGTGCTTTTTGCATTAGTGGAAGGAAAGAGTTCTCTGGGACACGTTGAATACGTGATATGTAAGTGTAAAGAATTATTGCTCTATTTTATTTGGTTGCAATTTTACCGGCATCTAAAAATTGATATGCGTAGGTAAAAAAAAGGGTTTTCCAACCAGTCTGTCATACAGCTCGTCTGTCACGTGTTCTCTGCTCTCTGATTGGTCGATCAGCTCATTAACGTGTCTGTCACATGTTCTCTGCTCTCTGATTGGTCTGATTGATCAGCTCACGGTGAGACTAGAGTGGGGCGTTTCCAGAATGTGACGGAGCTGCGACTGGCCGGTTTGGACCTGACGGATGCGTCATCTCGTCTGTTGGTGCGTTATGTCCCTCACCTGACCAGGTTAGACCTGAGTCAGTGTGTGAACGTCACAGACCAGACGGTGCACACCCTCACCTCCCCCATCTCCCCCCTGAGGGAGAGTCTCACCCACATCAACCTGGCAGGTAAACAGTCATTTATCTCTAGCGATGCTTTTATTGTGGAGGAGTTCACGTCTCTGACTCCCACAGTGATACGTTCTTAAACATAATTGAAACCTCTGAAAACCAACAAAGAAGACAACGTTTGACAGAATGAAAAGGACAAACTACTGCTTTTCTAAAATCTGATCACTGTGAGCAAAGAAGGAAAGGTTGTCATCTGTCACCATCTTTGCTCTCAGTGGAGAAAATAACACGCTGTGGAATATGATGGAAACTATCATGAAGAAAAGGAAAAACACTACATAACACTGAAAAAAAACCAAAAAACAAAGGTCAAAGTTTTAGGGAAACTTACATCAGGGGATTTTTGAGTTTTGAAATTAAAACAAAAAACATTTTAGACTTTAGTTCCGATAATTTCCTTTTATTTGTTCGATAAAACTGAATGTTTGAGTTTAGGAACTCAAATAAAATTCACAGCACATTCTGAACAGGTTTTGAAATAGTTATTTTTGGCTTCAAAAATCTAAAGGAAGAAAAGTTTTCTTAACTTTCTTATTTTTCCATTGAGCAGACTGGATGTTGGTAACGTGTCCCACATTTGGTTGGGATCTGTTCACTCCTCTGACCTGCAGAGCTCCTCATCCATCCTCATGTTGGAGATAAATAGTAGAAAAGATAGTTCTGGTAGATTCTACCGTTCTTTGAGCTCCACAAGCTGAGTGTCATTTATTCTAATTGTAGTGAAGTCAGACGTCTCCAAAACTCTGCAACTCACACAAAACTCTCAGGATGATGAACAGCTCTGCAGTGTGGTTTTGATTTGGGGGTGAAATGTCCCTTTATGTGGCAGGTGAGCAGATTTTATACAAGAAAAGTAAAGAAATGACAACGGACAAACCCACTGAGTGCAAAATTTCATCTTTCACATGAAATATACATTAATTCACTGAAATATTTGTAGTTATTCTGGTGCAGTATTACATTCATGTAATATTGTATTTATCATTTATTTTTCAATACTTGATTATTTATTTGATCATTCTACCTGTTATTCTACTTCATTATTCTAGCTTTACTTTACATATTATTTGACTGGATGTTTTTGTTCCTGTGAATTTTTGAATGTTTTTTTGTGCGTGTCCTTTTTTTTGTGCTCCTATTTTCATTGTCTTCTGTCTGAGTTCTGTTCGGTTCTGTTAGGTTCTCTTTGGTTCTCTTCGGTTCTGGGCGTACAGATCTCACACTTGAACAAATCCACAGTTCTCTTCTAGACACAACTTTGTCCAACAGATACTCATGAAACTAGTTCTGTGGTGGTACTGTCGTAGTACTCCTGTAGTGTCTGAATGAGAAATACTTTATTGATCCTTGTGGAGGAAACAAACAAACATACAAATCTAAAGGAAAAGTAAATGAAGTAATGCATTTTTTTTACACTGTTTAATTATTAGCATTAAACTGAGAATTAAACTATCAAACTATTATTAAATTACTGTACAAATTACTGGATTTTTGGATCAATGTTGCACAGATAAGATATAAATAAATTAAAATAAGAATAAGTTACTGTTGAAGCTGAAATGATAAATAAATAGTAGAGATGCACTGATTCCAATTTTCTTTTTTTCTTTTTTTAAGTTTGCAACTTTTCTTGTAAAATTAAATTGGATGTTCATTATAAAACGCTGACTATTAAATATTCATTAAATACTATTTTATATTTTCTCCAAAAGTCCTCCAGGTTACAGCCAGGCCTTATTATAGTATTATATTCAGATGATGTACTAGAGGGAACACGATCTCGCGAGAGTTCGCAGGATCTTGTGACACGATTTCACGTGATCTCATGAGGAAACGGATGTAAACAAACCAGAGACGGACGCGGTGCAACAGGTTGCTGTGGTAAAACTTTGCATTGATTAAAAACAGATGCAGAAGTTAAAGGAGTCTGGATGAGAAAATGTTTGAGGAGACGCATCAACACAGGTTGTTTATTCTTCAGCCAGAACAGGAAGTGAGATTCAGTCAGTCTGTGAACAGCAGTCTGCTGCTGGCTAACATTAGCCTGAAGAGCTACAAGGTTTACAGCTGATCTGTCTCGTTGTGGACTGTCTGTCTTCTCTTTATCCTGTTCTTGGAATCTGTCGCTGACACAGACTTCATGTGAGTGAGTGAGTGAGTGAGTGAGTGAGTGAGTGAGTGAGTGAGTGAGTGAGTGAGTGAAGCTGTGATGTTACAGTCAGTGTGACCATGATGTGACCATCGTACAGAACATGTATGTGAACATGAGCGATACACAATCAGATATGTAACGCTGACCGGCCGGTCACTGTCTCTGCCTGTCGATCAGTGCATCCCTATTAAATAATACTGTAGTAATACTGCAGTATCAGCTGACGGTGTGTTTTTGTGTGTTTGTTCCAGGGTGTGTGAAGGTGACGGAGCAGTGTGTCCCATTGCTGCGTCGCTGCACCTCCCTGCAGACGGTGGACCTGCGCTCCTGCTCCCTTCTCTCCTCTGAGACCGGACAGCTGCTCTCCTTCCCCTCCTATGCTGTCGCATCCTCCTCCTCTTCCTCCTCCACCTCATCCTCCTCTGCCACCACCACGGTTGCTGCTTCATCCTCCTCCTCTACGTCAGTCTCCTCCTCCTCCTGTCCTCCTGAAGACAGAACACTGCTAAAGAACAGCTAAAGTCCTCCTCAAGGTCATGTGACAGTCCAGACAGCCTACAAGCCCCGCCTCCTGCCTCATAACACTACAGACAGATGAGGAAGAGGAGGAGGACGTGCAACATTTCTCCTGACATTGGAACAGGTGTTGTTTTGTTGGTGACCACAGAAGAAGAAGAGGAGGAGGAGGAGGATATTTTGGGAAAGTTGTCGGTGATCGTTAAAAGAAAAAAATAGAAACCCTGAGCATGTACATATTTGTTCTCTGTACAATTTTGGGTGTGTGTATATATCTGTAGTTTACTGTAAATGACCCATAACCTTGGAAACATCCCAACACTCTTTTCCTTCCCTCCTTCCCTCCTTTCCTTCTATACTTCCTTCCGTCCTTTCATCCAACGACCAATCATCACGCCAGACATCCACCTGCTCATCAGTAGCTGCAGAACAGGGAACTGTGGGAAATCCATGCTTGATGTTGTGCAACCCCCCAACCGCACACACACACACACACGCGCACACACACACACACACACACACACACACACAGGAGGTCAGAAACTTGTAGGTTTGTCTCTGGAAAAGACGTTTCAACCTTAAAATCAGGACACAGTCAGAAGATGAGTGTAAATCAAATCATTGTGGAGCTCGGCTAACAGTTTGCCTTCACTTCCAGTCTTTGTGCTAAGCTACGCTAAATACATCCACTTCAGTAAATTGGTGAGTTTTCTCATCTAAATCTTGGGGAGTCGATTGCTATGAAATGTTTGATTGTCAGTCTAAAAACACATCCTTTATCTTAAAAGTCTGGTACAGTCAGAGAGCTCTTGTGATTACCCATAATCCCCCTCTCTGTAAGGCCACAGAGACAATCACGTCTCCCTGCAGAAGGATAGTTTCTGTCTTAAGATGGACAGATGCTGCATTTCTCGCGCTTTAATCAAAACTTTTGTGTTTTATTTTCTCAGGACGTCGGAGCTCACACTGAATAGAACGTTCCAGTGAGAACCGCAGTAAAGTTTATTCAAACAAGACAACTGCATACGAAAGGACATAGACAAAGAGACAGAAAAGTAGTGTTAAAAAGACAAATATGGATATACAGTCTGTTAATCTGCTGATTATATCGTTTTAACATGTCTTTTTTTTTTTGGCCAATCAACAGTCAAAATCATCATTAAAATAGTTTCAGAGTCATCACTGAATACAATTAAACAAATAAATAAAAGTTTCTCTGATGATAAAATCCTGGACGGAGGATCACAGCTGGAGAGAATGAAACGACTCATTGATAAGAAATGTTTGAATTTATTCTACAGCGTGAAGGCCGCAGTCACTGAGTTCACTTCCTAAATGGTACACCTGATGTTTTTAAACCTGGGCGGTGTTGTTATTCATTTTGGGGTCTAAATTACTAAAAGGTACAAAAAGGTTTGGAATTAAATCAGTAAATCAAAACAGGCTGCAGCAGCATCACCTGGAATCTGATTTCAGCTCCTGAATCAGACGCAGGTGTTTTTACAGTGTGAACATTCTGATCTGATCTGAAGTCATGTGACTCTAAGGCCTGAAATTTTGTATTGAATCTGCACTGTACAAGGTTGAGAAAACTCAAAATTAGATTAACTGAATTTTGAGTTTTGAAAAGGTTTTGCCAGCTACCTCCTCCCCAGACTGAAGGTCTGCAGGACCGCAGGACGAGCTCAGCATCGTAATTTGTCAATACGAAGTGAGGACGAGTCCTTGATCAGCTCTTTATAACTCTGTCATTTGTCTTTTAATGTAAAGTTCAGTCTATTATCCTGAAAACAAAAAGCCCACTGCTCTGAAAATACACACTCTGTCAGACTTTTGATCAATTTAACTGTTATTAACATCTACTCCCTCTTCAAGACCATAAAAATATGTCAAATAGAGCTTAAAAATAGCAGAATGGCCCTTTAATGAATGTATTCACACACTGTAAGGTGTGTGCGTGTGTGTGTGTGTGTGTCTGTTCGACCGCTCTGACTGGAAAATTGAGACTCAGCGTCGTGTTTGCAAAGACAAATCAAATCAGAGTGTCACTAAACAGGAAATGACCTCATCACAATGATGTGCAGTCTTCAGACGCAAAATAAATCGCTGTCATACGGTCTCATCAGTCTGTTGCTAGGCAACGGCAAAATGGACGCCAAAATGGTGGCATCTAAAAGCTGCTGAGGCTAACGTTTTGTCAAGCTAGTGAGCAGGTGTCATACTGACGCTGCTCAGAAAATCATGTTTTACAAAATTACAAAGAAAAACAGACAAAATCTTTACATTTTACTGATTCTGACCAATTTGGCTGACGGCTCTGGAGATTGATAATTAAATCTGTGGTGTTAAAGGAACGTGATTGGTTCCTCATCACATGACCAACGCTAACCAATCACTGCAAACAGCAACTTTGATATCACTGCAGACACTTGGGTCATGTGATCATAATTAAACCATCATCATATCAGCAATACTGATATTTTACTTGAAAGTCTTTATTGGGCGTAATTGATGGTGTGATGATGTCATTGTGGATCTCCACTGAAAAAGAACTCGTGATCTGAGCTCTCAGAAAATCTCCATGTCAGTTTATAACGCCTCAAGAGGGCGACGTTCTCATGATCATCTGAAGGCAGCACAAGGTCTTCATCTTCCAAGAACTTTAAAGAAAACTGTGAAATGTTCCTTTAAAGCAGAAATCAGATTAAATGAACACAAAGAGTCTGAACGCGAGCCGCCATGTGATGACTGATGACGTCTGTAAAACAACAATCTGACCTTTGATTTCACCTGCAGCATTTCGTCCAATCAGCTTCCTCCTGCTTCAGAGCTCGTGCTAAGCACATTTAAAATGTCAGACTGTTCCTTTAAACAGCGACTCAGTCTCAGACCTTTGTCTTCTGGGCGGTGGCGGCGGCGGCAGTGCAGGTGAAGGTCGTTCAGGTGTGGTTCTGTGTTCTCCTTCCTGTTTCCTCCTCGTGTGCGAGCGAGTGAGCTTCAGTGTCTTCAGCATTTGCCTCGGTCATTCATCTGTTCCTCCTCTGTTCCTCATCTGTTCCTCCTCTGTTCCTCCTCTGTTCCTCATCTGTTCCTCATCTGTTCCTCCTCTGTTCCTCATCTGTTCCTCATCTGTTCCTCCTCTGTTCCTCCTCTCTGTTCCTCCTCTGTTCCTCATCTGTTCCTCCTCTGCTCCTCATCTGTTCCTCCTCTGTTCCTCCTCTGTTCCTCCTCTGCTCCTCCATTGTGTGTCTGCGTTTTGATCACCTGATCAGAAGTGATCGATCGATCATGTTTTCTCAGGAGTTTTTTGTTTTTCTCTTTAAATCAGGTTTTAATTTATTTTCCATCCAAACAAACATTCCTGCGACAGAAAACACCTTTGTGTTTTCTTCCATTTCACACTCCTCCTCCTCCTCCTCCTCCTCCTCCTCCTCCTCCTCCTCGTTGTTGTTGTTGTTTTGTTTGTTTTCAACATGATGATCTTCCTGTTTGCTGCATCGCTGAATTTCAATCTGTTTGCTGTGGAAGTTTGTTTCAGCCAAGAAAAGAAAAAACACGAGTGAAGAATAATCAACGTAAAAATACAGAATTCATGACTCAGTTTGTGTCAAAATCATGATCTCCCATCTTCATCTTCAAATCTTAATTTAGTGTCTCACAATCTTGATTTTAGTGATGCACGATTTTTGATTTCTGCCAATCTATATATCAACATTATTCTGCCTGCTCTTATTGTGTGCCAGATACGGACATAAAATACAGTGCTTTTCAAATTAAAATACAGTGCTTTTCAAATTAAAATACAGTGCTTTCCAAAGGGCACATATTCAGTGGGCATGATCAGAAAACTACTGTTGACAGTTTTGTTTCTCTTTGTTCTTCACTGATTGGTCGTAATGATCATATGTAACAGTCATAACTGCTTGTAAGATGGCCAATTAAATTTGTAGCACTGAAGGAACACGATTTGCTTCGCCTCACGTGACCAACATGGACCAGTCACCGCAAACGGCAACTTTATCTGCTTCAGACACTTCAGCAGAACGTCCTCACTGCAGATATGCTCGTGTCATGTGATCATAATAAGTATCTGCATTACAAGCTGATGCCGATATTTAATTTTAAAGTTTATCTGCAGATAATCTTATGCGTTCCTACTTTTTTACTATCTTCATAATTCACACTTAAAAGGCTCGATTACTCGATTTACCCGATCATCATCGACTTTTCAAAGTCACAAAATCTTCCTTCCTGCTTAAAATCAAGAGATTTTGAGTCAAAAGTCAAACTTTAAACTTGTCAACATGATATTTTGATTGAACATTAAGAATATTTTCAGTTTGTTTTCTTAACTTTTTGTCTGTTTTTTTGTTTTCTTGGCTAAAGTTTGCTTCTGTCATTTTTCTCCGGGGCCTCACATATAAAAAATCTGTCTGTTGGGTTCTGAATTCCTGTCAGGATCAAAGTTTTGACTTTTGATTTGTCACATAAAAGGAGGAAATTGGCTCAAGTTCCTGCTTTTGTCTTCAGAATCAGAGGATTTTGGACTTCAGTACAAACAGACATTTTTCATATATGACACCTAGATGATTGACATCCTGTCTTCACTCAGCTGTGACGGTTTTATTTTTCTGTATGTGTGTGAACTGGCTGTCTATCAAGTGAGGCAGTGGCACTGAGGTGGGCGGGGCATCGTACTTCATATTGTTGTATTTTCAGATGTTTCAAATCAAAGCGCCAAACAAACGATGGACTACAGTTATTATAATGATGAAAAAATAATCAATATTCGTTTTGTCAGGGTAGAGTTCATAGTTGTTGCCTTGTACTGGCTAGCATGTTGTTAGCATGTTCCATGTTAGCTTCACAGTATCATGTTAGCTTCATAGTTCCACATTAGCTAGCTGGCTGGTTTCAAACATTCGGTCTGTTCTGTTGTTGCTTTGCCTTTGCTGCACTGAAGAACTGAAGCAAAACAAAATCTACAATTGGCCAGTTACAGGCTAGCTAGCTAACATTAGCCTGCAAGCTAATTAAGATTTGATTTCAGTGGTTCAAATGAATCCTAAATTATTACATTGCATATTAAAGAGCTGTGTTGTTAGCCAGTTAGCAGGCTGAGGTAACAAGCTAACACTTGCTAGCTAACTGGTGGTAGTTTGCTACAAAAGCAGTGGAGGTGAGGAAATGTAAACCACAAATCAAGTCAGAAAGATTTGATTAATTAATTCACAAGAGCAAATGAAGAATATTTAAATTACAGGAAATGGTGGGAAAGAGCCATTATTTAGTTATAGTTTTCCTAACAGCTCGCCGTGTTCCAATGTTCAATTAATTTCACAAACTTTAGACTTTTTCTTTGAATGGGCGACTGGTTTGTTCCATGTTGAGTGGTTTTGTCCATGTTAGCATCTCACATTAGGTCATCGGTTTTATTGTTCAGTAAACAAAAACATAAAAATGAAGAACAAATAAGAAACCAAATTTAAATCCATTCTGGAAAATGAGTGGGAAAACTGACATTGTGTAACACTGATTCTTTTTTCCGTACATTGAGACCTGCATTGCTAGCTTGTTAGCTCTTTAGGAAGCTGAGATACCAAGCTGACGTTAGCACGTTAGCTAGCTAGCTGGTGTTTAGTTTGCTACAGAACAAGTAATGAAGGTTGGAGGTTATCGAGCTGAAATGATTGTGAAGAAAAAAGTTCCAAAAGCTGCAGTTTCATCTGATTCATTATTTGTTTTATTTCACTGTAAACTAAATATATTTGGATTTTGAACCACTGACTGATTTTAGATGTTGTGAAGGTCATTCTTCACCATTTTTGGGACACTGAAATGACAAAATGAAACATGAGTTTGAGCCGAAGCTGAAGTTGTTTCAGTGCAGCAGAGGTCATATCTCTGTCTGCTTCCTGTTTGGAGCCGCTGTAGTCCAGGAAATAAAAAGTATTAGTATTTAAATTTTGAATTGCCATGACGTGGAGCTGTTCACCAGCCAAACGCCTTGTTGTGCCATAAACACACCAGATCAACGTTTCACTGTGTTCAACGTCTGAATGGGTCACTTTTACGTGTGTGTGTGTGTGTGTGTGTGTGTGTGTGTGTGTGTGTGTGTGTGTGTGTGTGTACACTTGTTTTTTTTCTTTTTTTCAGTTGTTAGGGTTTTTTTTGCTGTTGTGTTTTTTTTTTTTTTTTACTGTGACTGTAATGTGGCGGTCGACGCCTCACATGTTCTGTTAATGATGCATATCACAGCTTCAAACTTCACCTAGCAACAGGTGAGGAGTTCAATTCTGGTCGGACAATAATCCCCCGACTCCTCAAAGCTCTTATCCAATCAGACATCCAGACATATCTCATCTTCTCTATCTTAGTAAAATGTTTCACGTGTTTATGGGTGTTTTTAAAGATGCACTGGATCATCATCATCATCATCACCTTCATCCTTGCCTTTTGCCAAATGTAGTTTTTGTTGTGAAAAGGGGCATTTTATCCCGATTTTTCTTTGTTTGCGTTTTGTTCTTTTTTATACTTTGTCCATGACTCTTCCGCTGTGTTGACAAAAAAATAGAGGAAGAAGTTGAAACAAAAAAGTAAAAAGTGACACAAAAAGACCAACTCAAGGCAGCTACGTATGAGTGACTACTGTAAAATGAACTAATAAAGAAGCAAATGGGTCTGTTTTTACTCAACGTGTTTCTGTTTGTTCACGAGAACTTTACGTAGGACGAACCTGTACTCAGAGCTCCGTCAGCCAATAGGAAAGAAGTTGAGCAGTGATAGCCCCTCCTCATTTGTGTAATGAAGCAAAAAACCAAAATACAGAAATAATAAAAAAAAAAAAAAATTTTGAGAGGAAATGAGAGGAATAATACATAAATAAAAACTAATTCATAAATTAATTCTCTCATTCTGGAGAATTGAGACAATACCGTATTTAGATTTTTACTGTAAAACATTTTAAAGATCAGTTTTTTGCCTTTTAAACCGCCTGCTGATTAAATTATTGATTAAATGTAGACGTCGACTCTGTCAGATGGAAAATCTGACGTCTTCCAGACTCGACAAAATGTTCCATGTTTTCTTTTCACCGCGTCGTCGTAGTGATCAGACATTTTATTTTTTAAAGTGTCTCAGAGTCTCTTCATGTGAATCAAAATACACATTTTAATCCATAATTCTTATTGATCTTTGATATAGAAGAACTATAGAGTCGACTTGTTATGGTTGAGACACATCTGATAGAAATATTATGGAATGAATTTGTCTAAAAATAGAAAGTTTACCAGAGTTTGATCAGTATTCCTGCCTTTTTTTAAACCAGGAAGTGAGACAGGGGTCCTTCTGTAGAGCTGACTCTTTTTATGCCTGATTAAATCATCTGGGACACAACTTTAACTTTAAAGGGCCAACATCTTCATAAAAATATATTTTAAAACAAAGATGATTATACCATCACATTTTTACACCTGTGTTATCAGCAGGTGTTGTTAGTTTGAAGGATTTTAAAACATTTTTAAATTGTGTGAAGTTGTGAATTCTTGTCTGTTTTTTGACACAGTGACAATTAAAACAAAGCAAAATAACATTTTATAAATTCCATATTAGTCTGCACACAAGCCTCATATAAATAAACATATATATATATATATATATATATATATATATACATTCTTCGTGGTATTTTCTAAATTATTTTTTTTTTAAAAATCTGCACTTCAGCCACGTGCGCGTGCGAGACAGAACGAGCGCGCAAGAGGAGCAATGGGCTCGCGCGGGAGACACATATGAGGAGTGTATTGCTACGTTCAGGTGTTCCTCGGAAACTTACAAATTTGTGTTTAAGACATGAAATGTAATGAGTTCAATTAATATTTAACTTTCTGAGTCTAATATCATATCTGAAACAATTAGTGATGGCTGATTAATCAGTTTTACCACTAAGTTTAATCAGATAGGATCCAGAATCTGTAATAATAATAATAATAATAATAATCATAATCATAATCATAATAATAATAAACATTGGGTCTTGTTCTTTTGTCAAGTTTTGCACACTTATTCACCTCTAATCTATTTTCTTTGGTCAAAATCGATGTCAGCATCCTTGATGTTTTTCTCATCAAAACAGTGAACAAGGGTGAGGAGAGACAATTTACCAGTATGCAAAGTGGTACCTTCTATATGACCCACAGCATCCTTTTCATAGAGATGCAGTATGGCTTGGTGCAATTGTAATGCAATGTTGCAGCTGCCCCGAGCCACATGGCCCATCGTGAATTTAACTGTAAATTTACATGTATCTTAATTCAAATAATTAAAATCATGTTACCCTACTACAATATTGTATTGTCTTCTAAAAAACATAGAAACAGACTTTTGCTTTTAATGCATATGATGAGGGCATCTAAAATAATACACTGTAAAACTGAATGCTCAAATTAATTAATTATAATTGTAAGTGGAAAGTTGAAATTTGTTAAGAAGTTCTATGAACTTAAAATGGTTGAGTGCCAGTGGGTTTTTTTTGTCTTAAGTCATAATTTTTGATTACTATGAACTTTACTGAACGTGAAATAATGGGTTGCATTTATTCAAAATATTAACGTTGGCTTAANATCATAATCATAATAATAATAATAATAATAATAATAATTTTTGAGTAAAATATTTTTTGTCCATTTTCTGACATTTTATAGACCAAACAACTAGTGGATTAATTGAGAAAATCATCAATAATAAAAATAATTGTTAGCTGCATTCTGTGTTTATCTCTGTACATCAGAGGAGTGAAACTATGAAGACAGATTAATGTGTTAGTGTTGAGTTTAAATCCAGGATTTTCAGAGTCATGAAGGCGGCTCTCTTTTAACCTGCTAGATCACCATGGTAACTGATGCTAAACTCATCACCTGGTCAGCAGCAGGTTATGTTCAGAGTTTATGATTAAATCGTCTGTAAAAAGCGCCGTTCTTTAACTAATTATTGTCCTAACAAGGTTGTTTATGAGTGATATAACTTTTAAACTGAGGTTGTATGTTCATAATATCACCGAACGAATCCATATAATGTAAAAATGAAACAGCGGCACAAACTGTCTGCATCGCGTTGTCATGGTAACCTCCGTTTGGTGATGCAGAGTCATTTTCCCCGTTTGCTCCAGATCATATTAACACTTTAAATTGACATGGTTTATAATCCACACAGTAAAATAATGATGAAGCAACTACAGACACTTTGAAGACTTTGATCTGTTTTCTGTTTTGTCTCGGTGATTTTGCAGCTCAGATCACTGATTAGAAAATTGATCATCATTTATCACAGACAATCTTAAATCAGTTCCACTCATTTTACGTTGGTTTGGTCAGAAACTTCAGTGATGTCCTCGTCTCTGTCATCATAGGACAGAGTCAGACAGACTTCATCATGTTTAAATCTGCTGGATGGAGTTTTATTGTTTAATGTGCAGTTTTCATGTTAGAATAAACGGCAGCATTAAGACCACATTTAGTCCATCAGTCATTTTCTGACATCATTCTTCTTCTCCTGCTTTATTTGTAATGTATTTATATATTTTCCACAGCTCATAATTATAACAACTTGATGATTTTGACTTCAGTAAGAGGCTCGATCGCTTCATTTCATGAGGAAGAAGAGTCAAATGAAACAAACGCCCCTTTTCTGTGAAACGAAAGCCTGGATTAACAAAGAGAGCTGATAACAACCATCATGATCCCCGTTATCTCTGATCGAGGTTTTAGGTTTTGTTGATCCAGATCATGCAGAGAAGGTCTGGCTGTGTTGAGTTTCCTGTAGTTCCACCCTCAGGCCTATTCAACTGGTGCCAGTGGGCCAAATCCGGCCCTTTCATCATTCATAAATATAAAATTCTAAAATGATGAATAAATAATTTCTTCAAATGAGAGCGAGATGTTAAAGATGTTAAAGATGATGTTAAAAACAAAAGTGAAAAACTACAAACTAACAAACTACATATGAGCTCAGATTACAAAGATGTTTTTTCCTGTTATAAAAAAATCTTTCTTTTCCAAGTGTGAATACACACGCGCGCGCGTATATATACACACACATATACTATATATGTATAAAATATAATATTATATATAAAAGATGACAGCGCAACAAAACATTCTTATACATCGTTAAATGTCCGACGGTCCCTGAAGGCAGCACGTCACCCTGCCGTCAGTGCGTGATATCCTTCCGCGGGAGAGAAGCGCGCGGCCCTTTCCCTCCCGACAACACAGGATGCAAACGGGCGGCGGTGAAGCTACGAGACGTTACTCTACGCCACGCTCGTTATCATTTTCCGCACCATCCGAGTGAAGAACGCCGACCCAGCACCGGGGATCCTCCGTCTCTTCACTACCGACTGACCCGCCCTGCGGCCGCACCGACTGAACCCCGTGGAAGAAATCTAATCCTCCTTGAGCGCTGCGCGGCAACCGAAACTCCCGAGCTACGACCGAGCGAAGAAACAGAGGAATGGAGCTCATCACTATTCTGGAAAAAACCGTCTCTCCGGGTGAGTATCAGCATCGCACACTCCCGCACAACCTGCTCGCCTTCCGAGGCGGTGTCCCAGGCGGTGACCTGCGTGATGAGCGGCCGCGTTCAGCTCTGGAGAGCCGGTCAAAGTTTGAAGCAGGCAGGAGGGAAATGACTCGTTAGCCGAGCGGGGTCGTGTCCAGAAGGGAACCCTCCATTAGCGAAAGTCTCACCAGATTTGTACGCGTTGTGCCGTTGTTATGCTAATTGTATAATTTAATTATGTTTTATAGTGTGCGGTTGTTGTAGTTCAGATCTGTATAGGTTTAAATACCAATATTTAATGTGGTGACAGTTAGAAAAAAACAGAATTTGTGTTAAAATTATCCCTCTCGCGAGATCTTTCGCGGGTCTGGGGTTCCCTTCTAGACAGGACCGCCTAGCGGGCTGCTAGCTCCTAATGCTAATCGAGGTAACGTCACGGCCTCAGTCCCCGCAGACACCGCAGCTGACTCCGCACTCTTTTACAGTGTGACGGTGTGGATTAGCCGCTCAGGTGAGCTCTGTACGCGGTGTCATGCGGTGATGGTGCAGCTACGCGGAGGCTCTGACAGCAGCAGCGATCTGCCCATGCCTCAGTTAGCCACGCTGTTAGCCTGTTAGCTCGGATCATTCAAAGTGTCGGCCGTCTGTCCGCACGCCTGCCGGGCTGACGGGACTTGTGAGCCGCTCAGAGGACAGAAAAGTCCCGTCAGGTGTGACATGAGGCACCTGCACAGCTTTAAACCGAGTTACTGCTGTTTGAACGGGGTTGTTGTCTCTCCGCAAAACTTTTATTTCTGTCCCTCTGAACGTGTCCCGGTGGCCGGCTAACGTTAGCATGCTAACCGACAGTCTGTCGCTTCACGATGGCTAACGTTAGCATGCTAACCGTCAGTCTGTCGTTTCACAGTGGCTAACGCACGTTGGAGCCTCGCCGTGTCGGTTCAGCAGCAGCAGAGGGGCCACACCTGCACCGGAACGACACCTTAACGTGATCCACTAGCAGAAAATACCCGCAATATTCCCGTGTCGTGTGTTCAGACCAGCCGCTGAACCTGTTTCACACCCAGTTTGTGGCTCTCTCACGCACACTCAGTGCAGCCGTGTGTTAGCCTTCATGCTAACTGTCAGCTAACGAGCTAACCCCTCTCCCCCTCCCCCTCTCCTCAGATCGGAATGAACTGGAGGCGGCACAGAAGTTTCTGGAGCAGGCGGCGATAGAGAACCTGGTCAGTATGATGGAGTTACTGGTGTTACTGGTTTTACTGTAACTGCCCTGCTGTTATAGCAGCACGGATGTAGCAGAGAGGAGCTCAGGACAGCTGGAGCCCGCCCGGCTTCCCCTCTGCTGCTGCTCACCCCCCCCATCACACACACACACACACACACACACACACACACACACACACACACACACACACACTCTGCTAGCGTTAGCATTCCATGGACAGAGCTACACCCATCTGATGTGTTGAGGGCTGCAGATCTGTTCACACACTGAAGCTAAACTAACCTGAATTATAAACGCACACTCTGCTTCCTGTTCACCAGAGCTTGTTATCAATACTTTAAGATATTGATTGAAATAACCCAGTACCAGGTAGTATCGTCACTTCTTCAGTCAAATGATATCTGTACTTTTGGTACCGAGATCGAGAAAAACACGACTCTTTCAGAAAGCAATTCAAAGAGTTTTACATAAAATGGAAAAGTATCAAGAGAAAATATAAAAAGAACATAAAAGCAAAACGGTGACATTTCAACACAATTAAGAGTTAAAACTGAAAATGAGATAAGATTAAATGGGAAAGTAAAAGTTACAGTGCAGTTTAAACTATGCATTGAAAGATTTTATTCCATTAAAGACAAACAGAAAAGTCTTCAGTCTTCATTTTCAGTGAGTTGCAGCAGATCCTGTAGTAGAGTGTGAAAACTGAATGCTGCCTCCCCATGTTTAGTTTTGACTCTGGGGACAGAAAGTAGACCTGATCCAGAGGACGTGATTTATAAACAGCAGTGTGTTGAAATCAATTCTCTGGCAGATGGGAAGTCGGTGTGAAGACCACAGAACTGGACTGATGTGATCCACTTGTCTGGTCTTAGTGAGAACACGAGCTGCAGCATTCTGAATCATGGCGCTCTAAGTTTTTAAATGACAGCCTGTCCTGCTTTTCACCTGCTCGTAGTTTTGTGTTCAGATTTGTGAGGGATGTTCCTGCACCTTCAAACTGTGATGTGATCTGAGCTCAACATGGAGCTTTTTCAAATAGCAGAAATGTTTTGTCTGAAATGGAAAATCTGCCTCTAGAAAATTAATAAAGTGGACAGTTATTATATTTCATGTATATTATATGTAGAGACTTTTACCTTTAGTGAGATTTAGAACGCTGTATTTTCACAGTGTGGTTGGTGTCAGTACTTTGATTGAAATAATGAATACTTCCACCTGTGGTTGGTTGACTGCACCTGTGTTTTACCCGCAGAGGCGTCTCGTTAATGTTTGTGATGTCACTGCAGCGTCTGCTTGCTGCTAACCTGCGAGCTTTGAGCTCAGTGAGCCGACAGAGTCGTGTCATTGCGATTTCATGACTTTCAATGTAACGTCCAGTTCAGGCGGCTGTCTGACAGAAATAAGAGGGTCGCTTGTCTGCCGTGTGTTTGAGATCAGAGCTGCTACAGTCAGAAACGTGGGAAAATTGATTAAAATGTCACATTTTGGGCTGCAGCTAACGATGATTTTCATCATCGATTATGTTGATTATGTTTTCAATTTTTTGACCAGTTGTTTGGTCCCGAAAATGGTGAAAAATCTTGATCAAGAACCAGAAAAGAAACCAGAAAGAAAGAAACCATTACTAAAAATGATAAATCAATCGTTAGAATATTTGGCAAGTAATTTAATAATTGATTAATAATCGAATAATAAATTAAATGTTTTACCATTTTAAATTAAATATGGTGCTACAGAAATGTTCCCATCTACACATTGTTTCTGCAGCTCCTTGTAAAAAAATCACACCATAGTAATGTTGTAAATGAAAATGTGACATAAATTCCTCTAATATCACAAATCAAATTGCAACTGCAATATCAGTCAAAATGATCACGATTAGATTTTTTAAAATCACTGAGCCCCAACAAAGACCCTTCAGATACTGACAGCGAAGCCGCAACCGGTAAACGTTGGACTTTTTACTTTAAAAATGACTAAAACAATTAATGAATCATCGAAATAGTTGGCAACTAGTTTTCTTCTGATGGACTTATTGATTAATAGATGAATGTTTGCAGCTGTAGTGGAGGTGAATCAGTGGATTGTTTGAACCAGCTGTTGCTGGTCTCGGTGTTCAGGGTTGTGGGTGTAAACGGCTCCACTGACGGCAGGACTGACTTCACTTCTCCTCTCAGTGTTGTGCACAGTCATGGAGGCCTGATGCACCACAGAGCATGATGGGACATTTTTACAGTGATGATGCAGCACTCCTCACACTGATCACACGTCGATATGATCAGTGCTGATGGAAACACGGTCGACCAGGAAGGAACTCTCTATCAAACAGCTGTTTTCACCATCCATCCTGAAAATGTGCTCTAATGAAAAACCTTCTTAAAGGGCAAGTTCACCAAACTTACATGAAACATTCTAGAGCTGCGATTTTTCATCAATTATTGAATTAATCACCAACTATTTTGATAATGGAGTTATTTTTAAAGGAAAAAAAATTCTCTGATTTCTGCTTCTTAAATAAGATTATTTTCTGGTTTCAGTGGATGTCTGTACGCTCCACCTGTTTTCATGTGTTTGGACCTGTTTTTCAATTGAGATTGTGATATTTGTTGGGGCCTAAACTAGAACTGCAATGATAAATCGATTATGAAATGAATGGTCAACTGTTAGTGATTAATTGTGCTACCCTGGTGTCAAAGCGAGCAGCACATGTGACAGGAATAATAGACAGAAATCAAACTATTCAGAATATTTGATCACACAGAATTCTGACAACACCTCTGAGGAAATGCTTTTAAAACTGTGGTAACTGTTGGGATATTAAAGGTTTTGCACATTAATTTTTGCTCTGTGCTCCACATTGATCACTGCAGTTTAGTGTCCACATGTCCAACATTTTATGCAGTGTCTCCATTTGAAATTTCTATTGCAGACCAGAATGGCTGTTTTAGTCTACCCATTTTATATTAATTGGACTTCAAACTAATGCAGAATTTTTGCTAAATGTGTTAGTGTCTGTTAATGAGACATAATAAATTGTTAATAATCTTGTAGAGGCAGTAGGTGTTTATAACTGTTAAACTGATCAAAATGTTAATGGAGTTTGGCAGCAGTGAGGCAATTTTCAGAGCAGTGTGCTTGATGTTTTTATAAACGGCTAATCAACTGACAGAGTTATAAACCATGGAGGATTCATCGTTGTCTGTGTGTCCTGTCTGTGTCTGCTGTGTCTGTGGAGGAGGGAGGCGAAGGGAAACAACTCGCTTTAACCATAGATCCTATATTAAACAGCATTACATCTTATTTAATTGTCAGTCTGTGGCTCCAACTTACGGTTTAGACTGCAGGACTCATTTTTGGACAAACATTGGCTTCATATTGCTTCTTGAAAGGTGCCTGAGGTTAGAGCTGCTCAATATATCGTTTGAGCATCGTCATCGCAGTGTACGTGTGCGCAATAGTCACATCGCAGGTCCTGTGATGTAGGAGGCAAACGAACTAAACATGTTCTCATCTAATTTCAAGGGTACCTGACACACACTGCGCGCAGCGATCCACCAATCACAATCGTTCTTAATCAGTTTGCCAAAGCAGACCACGCCCCTGCATATGGAGTGAGTCACAAGATCAGTGCAGGTTAATTGAGTCGTGGCAGCAGAACATTAAGTGCTGTTCAAGTTATCTGGTGAAAATTCCTGTATTTTTTCATATCACAATATATATCACAGGGTTAAAAAAAATCACAGTGTCAGTTTTTTCCAATGTCGTGCGGCTCTGAGGTCATTTTAGCTGGTTTGAATTCATGTGCTTGTTTTTGCTCAAACAGTTTTTGTTAAATGAATATTGTCAATTACATCACAAAAAAAAATCAGATTTTTGTATTGGACCAACTCTGAAAACTGTAACAAAAACAAACGTAAAAAAACAAATTGTTGTGGGCCTGCAGGTGACCACAGGAAGTCGACTAACTGGTGTTTTTCCGTCTTTGTCCCCTTGTCCTCCCTCAGCCCACGTTCCTGGTGGAGTTGTCTAAAGTGTTGGCAAACCCGGGGAACACTCAGGTGGCTCGAGTTGCTGCCGGTCTGCAGGTGAAGAACTCTCTGACCTCCAAAGACCCTGACGTAAAGACGCAGTACCAGCAGAGATGGCTGGCCATCGACGCCAATGCTCGCCGCGAGATCAAGAACTACGTGAGGACTTGAGGAACACGCCCACACCATCTTTTTTTTAATCTGACGTCTCCTCGTGTCTCTTGATGTCTCTGTGTGTCTCTGTCCGGCAGGTTTTACAGACTCTGGGCACGGAGACGTACCGACCCAGCTCTGCGTCGCAGTGCGTCGCTGGGATCGCCTGCGCAGAGATCCCAGTGAACCAGTGGCCCGAGCTGATCCCGCAGCTGGTGGCCAACGTCACCGACCCCTCCAGCACCGAACACATGAAGGAGTCCACGCTGGAAGCCATCGGATACATCTGCCAGGACATTGTGAGTCATTCACTTTAAAAAATATATTTTAAAACAAAGATGATTATAACATTTTTACATCCATGTTATCATGATTAGACAAGACAGTTTAGAAATGAAAACAAACCAAACCACTTCATAAATTACATATTTAATTCATATAAATCCTTAAAGAATAAATATTGATTAAAAAATTAAATTAGTGTTGGTATTAATATTTTGTCCCAATTCTTAAAACTGAGTGAAGAAAGACACATGAAGGACTAAAGGTACATGTGGACAGTTAAGAGAACGACACCCAAGAGATACAGGAGATAAAAAAAAAAAAAAACATTTAATGAACATTAAATGTTAAAGTTGAAAATTGCATATCTTACAAAGAAGTTTCCTTGTTTACAGTTTAAAGGTTTCTGAGAGTGGTGACGTTTGTTGAAGCTCATTATAGCATCTGATGTTGTTCAGCTGATTTACTGTCTGGTGAGAATGAAGCTCGTGTTTAAACCTGATGGGAACGACGAGGGCAAAAACATTCGTTATTAAAATAAGAATTTTTGTTTCAGTTTCAGCTCATTTTTCTGACATTACAAACAACAAGAAGGATTTCTACATGTTGTTTTGGTTTCAAAGCTCTGATGTTTGTCTCAGATGAGGATTAATGACATGTTGATGAGTTTAACCTGGTTGTGGTTCCTTCAGGACCCGGAGCAGCTGCAGGAAAACGCCAACCAGATCCTGACGGCCATCATCCAGGGCATGAGGAAGGAGGAGCCAAGTAACAACGTCAAACTGGCTGCAACCAACGCTCTGCTCAACTCACTGGAGTTCACTAAAGCCAACTTTGACAAGGAGGTACACACACACACACACACACACACACACACACACACACACACACACACACACACACACACACACACACACACACACACACTGACACTCACTCACACACACTGACACTCACTCACTCACTCACACACACACACACACACACACACACACACACACACACACACACTGACACTCACTCACTCACTCACACACACACAAACACACACACACACGCACACTGACACTCACTCACTCACTCACACACACACAAACACACACACACGCACACACACACACACACTCTGACACTCACTCACTCACACACACACACACGCGCGCACACACACACACACACACACACACAACCTGTCCTCCGTCCCGTCAGCCCTCACTGAACGCTGCTCTGTGATTGGATGGCTGAGGTTCTCTATATTTAGTTTTGTGAAATACTTTGACAGTGAACTTTTTAAAATTGTTTTCATCCAGATTTATTCTTCAGTGTGTTGGTTTGCCCCAAATAAAGATGTTCCTGTTAGTTGAGTCCATTTGTCATCTAGTTTTCACACTTTCATTATATTTATTTAATTATTTAAATATGTGCAACCTCAGTTCCTAAAAACTTCAGATGTTTCTAAACCAAAAACAGAACAAAATGATTTGCAAACCACTTTCCTCTTGTCTTTGTACTGTATTGAATTAAATTAAAGATATTTAATGTTCAAACTGATAAACTTTATTATTTTTTGTAAATATTCACTAATTCAGTAACTAAAGACTATGAAAGTTGTGGGCGACTTCAAAAACACCTGTTTGTAAGGTTCCACAGGTGATCAGGTTATTCAGAGGGACATGCTGTCACCTCTGACATCTTTCAGAGACGTCTCTGCTTATTTTAGTGAGACAGACTAATTTCTGACTTTATCAAAAACAAATATTGACAGACTGATCGATATGATGGATGATTGATGGTTTCACTTTAGCACATCACAAACTGGCCTCTTGTCCTCGCCTGAAACCACCTTGTTTTCACGTCAAACTGTCCTCCATCTGTCTCTGAGGCTGTTTCACTTTAATTGGACTGCTAACTGAGCTAACTAGCTAATGTGCTAACAGTTAGCAGCAGTGCTAAACAACCTCCTGAGACTAACGGAGAGGAGCAGCTCCTGAGTTTGACGTGTTCTTTTTTGTTTTTGTTTTTTTCTCTCTGAATAAAGAATAAATAAAAACATGGTCGACTAAGACTCTTCTCACCGGCTGTCAGAGGCGCAACATGCGGGTCCATTAAATTTCTTCTGTGCAAAAATAAAACTGAAGAAAGTTCTTGACGGTGTCTTTCAGAGTCCTGATGTGAAACATCTTACTGTTGTTTTTGTTTTTCCTTGTGTCTTCAGACAGAGAGACACTTCATCATGCAGGTGGTGTGTGAAGCCACACAGTGTCCCGACACCAGAGTGAGTAACAAACATGTCTGACACTGAGAACCTCTAAGTGTTTACATGTTTACTGTGAACCGGTTCTGCTTCAGGTGTGTTAACAGTACTGTTTGCTCTCAGGTGCGTGTGGCGGCCTTACAGAACCTGGTGAAGATCATGTCTCTATATTATCAGTACATGGAGACATACATGGGTCCTGCTCTGTTCGCGGTAAGACCAGAACTCAGACCACACAGCTGCTGTGTTCTCCTTCACTCAAACTTTATGTACACAATAAATAAATGGCACCAGATGAAGGCTGTGGTCTGATGTCTGTGTACTTGATGATTTTAGTGTTTATCTGGGTTGTCAGAGTTTTTTAAATGTAGTTTGGTAACGGTCTCTTTCAGCTGATAATCAAATAACAGCTCATTTGTCAGAGGCGGCACAGTTTTCTTCTGGATGAATTGAAAGGATTTTTATTTCCTAACAACATTTTACAGAGTTCAGCAGACTAAAACTCTAACAAGCAACTGCAACTTAAAAAAAAAAATGAGTGTTGAATGATGTTATTAGGAGGTTTTTCCTTTTGTTGTTTTGTTTTTTTGCAATAAAACTGTGGGAGCAAGTAAAAATTGGAAAAAAAAAGGCTGTGTTTTGTTTTGTATAATTTATTAAAAATCAAAGGTAACTTGTTTCAGGGTGAATAAATCTGCACTCTGTTCAGAGTAACTTAACTGAAATGACTCAGGATTACAAAAAATTTAAAATCTTCTTTATTTGTAAGTGAAGGGGAGCTGAGGGGTATTTCACACTGACTCTGTCAGAGTGGCACTTACTTATACGAAGGTGTACAAAGTGTTGATAAATGTCAGTAACAAAAGTAAATAATGAAACCTTGACTTGGTTCATTGAAACGTACGTGTATGACGTTTGCACAAGGAACTGCTATGATTGGAACTTGAGGGAAGCTACAGTTGGAAGTTGTGATTGGTCAGATTCAGTAATTGAACAGAATCAGAGATGAGTTAAGTTTGCATGCATAGTTAAAATTGCAGCTTCCTGGAGGGGTCAGTAGGTAAATGAAGTCAGTTACACCTCGTTGTTTTTACCAGTTTCAGGCTGCTGCGTTCTTGTCGATCTAACCTCACATCACAGTTCCTACAAAATAAAATGTTTAGATTGTTGTTGAAATGGTGCCTGCAGTAATTTCCAGTACTAACTTTAAATGAGAGCTCACTGGGTTTTTACTGAACTGATTTGATTTTAATTCACTCTTTCTGTCACTTTAACTACTTTCTACCTCTTTTGTGTATTTAATTTGTCTATATATCCATTTGTTTCATCTGCCATGTTGTCGTTCTCTCAGATCACCATTGAGGCGATGAAGAGCGACATCGATGAAGTGGCCTTACAGGGCATCGAGTTCTGGTCCAATGTGTGTGACGAGGAGATGGACCTGGCCATCGAGGCCTCAGAGGTGTGTAAGTGCACATTTTTAAAGTCCCATTTTATCAAAACCACCTCCTTTTTGACTGTCTTCCTGTTTGCTCTCATCCAATGGCAGGCCTCGGAGCAGGGACGTCCCCCAGAGCACACTAGTAAATTCTATGCCAAAGGGGCCCTGCAGTACCTGGTCCCCATCCTGACCCAGACCCTCACAAAACAGGTAACACATCTGGACTCTGTCTGCAGTCCTGCTTTTTATCAATAGCTGGATATGTCAAATCAAATGTTCAGTAAGAGTAAAGGGACAGTTCACCCCCAAAACTACATTTGAAAGACTCCAAACTGTCTCTGTCCAGGAATCATGACATGGTTATTCAAGATAATCCGCAAACCTTGTTGTGTGCAGTTTCATGTGGAAACTACTTTCTAGTTGGAAAGAAAAGAGTTTATCCTAGGATTCTTAAGGCAGTCCTAATTCTGGCTGTTTCTTTTTAAAATTTGAATATGCAAGGACCTCTCTGAAGTTTTGCTCACAGAGTGTTGTAGATAAACAGCTGACCACTTCACATGACCTTTGACCCTGACTTTTGCAGGACGAGAATGACGACGATGATGACTGGAACCCCTGTAAGGCAGCAGGTGTGTGTCTGATGCTGCTGGCCACCTGCTGTGAGGATGATGTGGTTCCTCATGTTCTTCCCTTCATCAAAGAACACATCAAACACCCTGACTGGCGCTACAGAGACGCCTCCGTCATGGCCTTCGGATCCATCCTGGAAGGACCTGAACTCAACCAGCTCAAACCCCTCGTCATACAGGTCAGTCACTAAATAACCAGCTTTAAACTCTCGTCACACAGGTCAGTCACTAAATAAATCTTCTGTCCCGTCCTGCAGGCGATGCCGACCCTGATCGAGCTGATGAAGGACCCCAGTGTGGTGGTAAGGGACACGACGGCATGGACGGTGGGGCGGATCTGTGAGCTGCTGCCTGAAGCCGCCATTAACGAGCTGTACCTGGCCCCTCTGCTGCAGTGTCTGATTGAGGGCCTGGGGGCCGAGCCCAGAGTGGCCTCCAACGTCTGCTGGGTGAGCTGTGAAGGGTTCAGTCCTACACAAACACAAGTTCGGTCTCAGCTTCCCGGCAACACGTCAGAAAGCAAACAGACAAACTAGGAAAAGGATCGATCGTCTTTAGCTTGTTTAGCCGTGTTTAAAAACCTGCACATACATGCTGATTTAGGTATAAAAAGGTACTGATTCCACTGGTCAGGACTCTGGGAGGACCTGAAATGGTTCCTGTGGTGGAAACAGATTATTAGTTTCACAGTTTTGTCCATGAGGAAGCTTTTAGTTCTTGGAACTAATAATAGATTTGTAGTTGGGCTGCATTTATTTCTCATTTATTACGTTTTTAAGAGGTGTAGATGTGGAAATGGCAGTAAAAAAAGTGCATTTATATACATGAACTCTCCCAAGACATATTGATGAGGCCTGTTGTGAATTGGATCGTGATGGTTTGTCATTTTAAAAAAGTGAATCTGCAGGAAGTAAGTTTGGGAAACGCAGGGTTAGAACGTCTTCACCAGGGAAAACTGGAACAATCTGATGTTTGCTCGTTCACATCACCTCCAAGTAGGACGTGTTGTTACACGAGCTCAGTGACTTCAAGACGAACACAGTCTGAAGCGGGTGAATTAACATTGTCTCTGTTCCTCTGTCTGTGTGTCTTCTGGTCCGGCTCTGTCCCTCTGATGTCTGTCTCCTCTGGTCTGTCTCCGTCCCTCCTGTCAGGCCTTCTCATCTCTGGCTGAAGCAGCCTATGAAGCCACAGATGCTGCAGAGGACCAGGAGGAGCCCAGCACCTACTGTCTGTCCTCATCTTTCGAAATCATCGTCCAGAAACTCCTGGAGACCACCGACAGGTAGACAGGGACACGCTGGGGCTGATGGGACATGATGTTTTGTAGGGAAGTTGGGCTAGGGGATGAGGGGTGCAACATTAAATAAAATTACCTGGGAGAAAAAGGAAGGAAGGAAGGAAAACTGAGACAAAGTGATTTAAACAAAGGTTCTTTTATTAACAAATGTGTCAAATTACATAAGGGTTAACAACAAGTGTCCATGCTAGCCAAAATGGCTGACAAAGACACATGGACAAAGACAAAGACAACCAAATGCAGACCTCCATCTGCTGAATGGTCCACTGGCCCTGACCTGCTCCACTCTCCAGGGTTTTAAGCACCAGGTCCTGATTGCAGAGCAGCTGCACTTGATGCAATCTGCAGAACCTGGACACAGGAGAACACAGAACCACACACTCTGCGGCACGTAACAGAAGTTAATACAAAGTAAAATCATGTAAGCAGTTTTAGTGTCTCTAAGATGAGGTGTCACACTCAGTGTTTGTGGTGACAGCTTCCTGTTGCAGACACTTCCTGGTTTCAGTGTAAAATCAGCTGACCGTTCAGCTGCTCACTGAAGCAGAGAGGAAAGATGAGACTGTAGAGACGCACGAAGATGTCTTGTTTTTTTTTTTTCCTGAGACTTTAAACAGAATGTACAGCAGAGAGGCAGATGGTCCTTCACTGAGTCTGCAGTCCGCCAACATGGTCGCTCTGTGAGACCAGATTCATGTAAAAAAAATCCTGTGGGACAAAAACATCATATCCGAGAAACCAATTGAAAACCATGTTAAAGTGTTTATGGTGTGATTTTTGTGGGTCTGTACCAAACAAAGCTGTTTTCTTGAGTCCGTAGAATCTGATTTTAACAAATATTGTTCCTCCTGACATTTAAAAATCGCAGGTCATATTGTGATTTTGACTATAAGGAAAAAATAAATTTTTCAGCCCTATTTTATGCGATCCATAAATGTATTAATAGATCAATGTGCTGTCAACAGATTGACTCTTCAGAATAAGTAACGAGCTCAAACTTGCAGGAGCCAATCACATGACGGCGACGCTGTGGTCATCGTCTGAGCTGCAGATCTGATATAAAGGATCAGGTCGAGTACTGATGATGCTGTGTGTGTGTGTGTGTGTGTGTGTGTGTGTGTGTGTGTGTGTGTGTGTGTGTGTGTGTGTGCGCACGCTCAGGCCAGATGGTCACCAGAACAACCTGCGCTCTGCTGCCTATGAGGCTCTGATGGAGATTGTCAAGAACAGCGCCAAGGACTGTTACCCTGCGGTCCAGAAGACCACTCTGGTGATCATGGAGAGACTGCAGCAGGTCCTCCAGATGGAGGTGAGATACTAGGGGGAGGAGACTCCTCCTGGGGGCGGGGCCAGAGATCACTCATTTATCTTCAGATCAGTTTTCAGACCCAAGGACTTCATGTGTGAACAAAAAGCAAAGCCGTTACTGTGATAGTTGTGTGTCTGGTGTTGATAGAGCTGATCTGTGAGTGTAGAAAGATTTGTTTCATCGTCTCTGAAGTTAAAGGGACAGTACACCCCAAAATAAAAACGATAATCCTGGGAGCAGTTTCATGGAGGAACTATTTTCTCTCTAGTAGAAATAAAGTAGTTCCAGTAGATTCTACCTTGTATGTAGTTGAACATCTGAAGGTTCACAAGCCTGTAAAAAGTTTGGGAAATATTCCTTTGCAACATCTAAAAACACAAAGAATTAAACCAGTTGAAATGAATGAGATGATGACAAAAATGCTGTAGTGCAGAGATGAGTTTCTCCAAATGTAATGAAATAAAGAAAATACTGCTTTAGAATTTTAATTCCATTTGAAAGTGTAGCAGTTTGTTAAATGCTTTTAATTTGAAAGCGTCTGCTGTCTCCTCCTTTGTGTTGCAGTCTCACATCCAGAGCACATCAGACAGAATCCAGTTCAATGACCTGCAGTCACTGCTGTGTGCCACTCTACAGGTGACACATCAAACATGCTTACTTTGTTCACGCTCTTATTGTTGAAGTGTCATGGCCTCAGTTTCCTGTGTGTTCTCCTCATTCTTGCAGAACGTCTTGCGCAAGGTGCAGCATCAGGACGCTCTGCAGATCTCTGATGTGGTGATGGCGTCTCTGCTCAGAATGTTTCAGAGCACCGCTGGCTCTGGAGGCGTCCAGGAGGACGCTCTTATGGCCGTGTCCACGCTGGTCGAAGGTACACACACTGAAATACACACTCACCATCAGTGGTGTGTGTCTGCAGGAGGCTGAATCTCACTGTGTGTGTGTGTGTGTGTGTGTGTGTGTCTCTTTTTTCCAGTTCTGGGCGGTGACTTCCAGAAATACATGGATGCCTTCAAACCTTTCCTGGGTATCGGACTGAAGAACTATGCTGAGTATCAGGTACGACCCCCTGTGATCATGTGACAGTCTTGTGATCTGATCTGCACACGTTCACTCAGAGACGGAGCTAAAATGACTCGTTTCAGGCAGAGCGGCTGCAGAAAGGCCACAATAAAGGATGTTTTTGACCTGTTGAACCTGTTTCATAGTACAGACCTGTGGATGATGATGATGATGATGATGTTCCAGGTGTGTCTGGCGGCGGTGGGTCTGGTCTGTGACCTGTGCAGAGCTCTGATGTCCAACATCCTGCCTTACTGTGACGAGATCATGCAGCTGCTGCTGGAGAACCTCGGGGTGAGGAAGAGGAGGAAGACTCTTTGTTCACCTCTCTCCTCTCCTCTCCTTGTCCTCTCTGCTCCTCCTTCTCTTCTCCTTCTCTCCTCTTCATCTCCTCCTCTTCTCCTCTGTGATGAACTTTATTGATTAATCAGCTGTTTGTCTGTGATGATCAATCATGCACCACGCTGACCGTGATGTAAAACAAACCACATTTATCTGAGACCTCCACACACTTCCTGTTCCTCTCCACTTCCTCTTTAATCATCTAGATACCTCAGCTGCAGTGATAGTTAATTTAATTGATTAGCTGATTGAAAGAAAATTCTTTGCTAACTAGGTTGATCATCAGTTACTGGTTTCAGTCATTTTGTTTCAAACATTTCCAGGCTGCAGCTTCTTAAATGTGATGATTTGTTGCTTTTTAACGTAATTAATGAACATAAATGAAAGGTAGTCAGATTTTGGACTTTTTGTCAAACAAAACATCTAAAAACATGTTATACTCTGAATCTTTGAGCCATTTTTCATAATTTGCTGACATTTTACAGTGAAACCACAAGTGATGAATGGAGAACACAACAGGGTTCTTAAAGCTGGTGTAAATCCTGGTTACAGTTGCTAAGCTGTGATTGGACAGGATGGTCAATGGGCAGCAGTTTTGTAGTGTTTTTAAAAGTGGCTAAAAAATCAAACTGAGAAACTAAATCTAAAGTCAGATATGAGCTCAGTCAGGTTCTTTGGGACACAGGTTACCCACAGAAGGGAGACACATTCTGAAGCTTTGTGTTTTCCTTTAATCTTTTCCCACGCTGTGGAATTATATCACAGAACATAAAGAACAAAAACATCTGATTTATGTGTTGAAGAGAAATTTATATAAATATGTAATTTCCCACAGCTGGAAAATACTGAAAAAGGGCCTTAAAGTGTTTGAAGGAGAACCAAAGGAGGAGAATTTTTTTTTTTTATTGTTGATTATTTCAGGGTTCTTGTACTTTTTCCAAAGTTAAATTCAGTCTCCTCGTCCTCTTTCTGTCTGTCCCTCAGTGTTGCCCACCAAAGACAGTCTTCTCTGTTCTAACATGAGCTCTTTTTCCAGAACGAGAACGTCCATCGGTCCGTAAAACCTCAGATCCTCTCTGCCTTCGGTGACATCGCTCTGGCCATCGGGGGAGAGTTCAAGAAATACCTGGACATCGTTCTGGACACCCTGCAGCAGGCCTCGCAGGCACAGGTGGACAAGGTAAACACACACAGGAAGTCATTTATAATATTGTTCTGTCATCACAGGTCCCTTCAGACAGGAAGTGAAACTTGACTCAGTAACTGAACTCATCATTCAGACTCATTTTAACTGATGAAACTAAAGTTTGCATGTGCACAATGGCCTAAAATCTACACACAAAAACAGATTTATAAAACACCTGTTAGAGCTTCAGTGTGAGGAAAGTGGCTCGATGGCGCTGTCTACAGAATCTTCACGAGGAAGTCCTGAGCAGTACAAACGCTGCTGCGGCGCGGTGGGTCGGAGGTCAGAGCTCCTCCAGTTTAGTGATTTTTACCGAATCCAGATGTGCAGATGTTGGTGTCTGCAGAGAATTAGATCATCTCATCACTTTTGTGCAGTTACTTATTCGATGTCATTTAACTTGGACTTACAGCCGATGATGATGATGATGATGTCATGATGGTGAAGGTTGTTTTTATTGATTAATCAGCTGTTTGTCTGTGATGATAAATCATGCACCACGCTGACCGTGATGTAAAACAAACCTCCACACTCTGAAACACAAACGCTCAGACACTTTCTGACCTCACTTCATGGCGGCGGCGTCTCACTCGTAAACATAGTTTGATATTCGAGGCTGCAGGTCGGCGATTTGATCTCCAGCTGCTCGTGAACGTCGAGCTGCTGCGTCTCAGAGTTACTTCAGTCTTTGATCAAACGCATCAGTTTTTATTTAAGCCATCACTGTGTTTTTTCAGTGTTTTAAAGATTTTATGTTTTTGTAGAAAAATTGTTGCTGCGTTCAAAGAAGATCTTTGTTTATCAGTTAAGTTTGTTAGTTTCTGTTTCAGCAGTCGAACTCGTCTCTAACGTGTTTCCGTTCTGCCTCTGGGGGCGTCTCACTTTAAAACAATAACAAGACTTTGATGACATCAGAAGTAGAGTGGGATCATGGGAGTTGTTTTGTTAAACTGCAGCTGAAGAAGTCAAATTCTGATGAGCTCATGTGTTAAAGTTTTAGTCAGAAGTTACAGCAGCAAACAGGAAACATTTGAGACACAACAACAACATGTCTTCAGTTTGTAGACAGAAATGTGACGTATTATACCTTTAATGTCTCTCTGTGTTCAGACGGACTACGACATGGTGGACTACCTGAACGAGCTGAGGGAGGGCTGTCTGGAGGCGTACACCGGCATCATCCAGGGCCTGAAGGGCGACCAGGAGAACGTGCACCGTAAGACAGAGAGAACACACTGATCACATGACCACACACACGATGTGTCAGGTGACGTCGGTTCCTCCTCCTGTGTGCAGTCAATCAGGAGGATTTTACGATGTCGCAGAGAGATCGGGTTGTCTTCACCCAGGAGGCTTCAGGCCGCCGCCAATGTTAAACAGCTTCCTGGTTTTGCGAAACCCAACAAATGAAAACAAACAAACAAATGAAAACGAAAACAAAGAGGTGTTTAAAAGTGATGATGTTAAAGTCTCCATCTTCCCTCCTGTCTCTTCTTATTCATCATCTCCTCCCGTCGATGCTTTCTGTGTCCTTTTCCCCGTCTCCTCTCTTGTCTCCCCTTCCCTTCTCCCTCCTCTCGTCTCCTCTCGTCTCCTCTCGTCTCCCTGCAGCTGACGTGATGTTGGTTCAGCCTCGGGTGGAGTTCATCCTCTCCTTCATCCATCACATAGCTGAAGATGAAGACCACTCTGACGGCGTTGTGGCCAACGCTGCTGGACTTATCGGGTAAGGAGGGGAGAGACGGGGGACTCTGAGGGAGGTTTGATTGACAGGTCAGCCTCGTCTGTTGTTTCACACCAACATATATAGGATTAATTCACCACTTTGGTTTCCTGTCGGTGTTTTTATGGTTCCACGTTCAAAAGAACGCTCGAGAATTTAAACACTAATTATGACAAACTTCCTAAAACAGCAGGTTCTGTGGTGTTTGGATTTTAAACAACAATAGAAACTTCAACTGACTTTTCTATTGAAGTTTTTAGTGTGTTTTGGCCGTAATGTTAAATTGATCAGGTCAATATGTTCGACTGATGGATTTGTTATGTTATTATTGGAGCATATTTGTTTTATGCTAAATGGAGTAGATTTGAAGGTTTCTGGACAATATCATTGTTTTTTGTTAATGTATTTTATTTAATTAAGTTACATTTGAATTACACTTTAAACACTTCAAAAATATCCCCTCAAGGTACATTTTGAACAAATAAAGTGATTAATTTATGATTAATCACAATTCAATATTTTAATGGATTGATGGCACTAGTATCAAAATTTAATAAATCAAAATAAGTCCTTGCATACAAAAATATATAAATTTGCAGTTTTTCAGTCAGAACTGATTTAATATCTGAGCTGCAGATTCGTGACGAGCAGCATTAAATAAAAACATTAAACTGAGACCAGCACAAGTAAAAACCGACAGTTGTTTAATATTCACACAAAGAATAACAAACATATTTTCACATTTTAATTGCATTTTCGATTATATTGCGATATGATAAAACTCATTTTCAAATCGCAGCGTGTGCGATTACAATGTGGCCACTTTAAAAAAAACAAAACAAAAAAAAAAAAGTTGGCATGTGACACGAGAGAGAGAGAGAGAGAGAGAGAGAGAGAGAGAGAGAGAGACCACTGGACTGCATAACTTTTTATGCTGCACCTTAACCTGTTGAGCCTCTAGATTGATGGAACAAACAGAAACTGACTCAACTGAGACTTTAGTCTGGAAGAGGAGCAGCACATCAGCAGAGTGGAATTATTTCAGTTTTAAAAATGAAGATGCTGCGCAGCGTCAGGTGTTGTGCAGAACATGCCGTGCTACTGTTGCTACTTCACGGGGAAACACTACAACTCAGGCTGCAACGGATCACAGTTGACCCGTGTCCCGTACGGATCGCAGTTGACCCGTGTCCCGTACGGATCGCAGTTGATCCGTGTCCCGTACGGATCGTCCTCTACGGTTCGACACACATGTGGTCTGTGCATCATAGTTTTACTGTCACTGTTAGTTTTGTATAAGTTATAAAACCCTAAATCTCCATGCAGAGCTGCAGTGAACAGAAGGACAGATGCTGCTGTGTGCAGCTCAGCTCTGATTTAAAAGTCGTCACGTCGCCTCGAGTGAAATCCAGACCATAACTTTTTTCACTGATGTAACTCTGCTATCACCATAGAAACAGATCATCAAACTGTGATGTTGATTGAAACTTTGGTGATATCAGCTGTCTTAACTTCTACACAGCTCCTCTCTGCTCACCGCTGCAGCTCTGTCTCACCCCGTCTGTCACACAGTGTGTCTGCTGATTGATCATCACTTCTAACCAATCAGATGTGCTGCTGTAGGCGGGACATTGAGCCAGACTACAGAGTGTAGTTGTGTATTATACTGTACAGTGTATAATGATCTAATATATGTATAGTATATACATAGTACAGCACTGTATAGGTTTGAAGTTTTTAATATTATTACCATTATCATTACTATGATCATTATTATTACATTACAGACAAAGATCAAAGACAAGTGCATTTTTAAAATCATTTAACTCTAATCCCACCACTTTTTTCTTTTTTGCTGATCAAAAATGATCTGAACCGTGAGGTTTTTTTAATACAAACATGGAGGCAAAGCCAGAGATTAGTTGCTCTTATGTTTCTCTAATGAGCAGTTAAATAAAAATGTTATTTATTGTGACGACATTTAATTCTAACAAAGACACCCAGCCTGCGGGAAAGAACATTTTATACCAAATGTATCTAATATTGTGTTCGCCACATTGAAATAATTCATAACGTTTTGTTGGAAAAAAGAAGATAAAATAATGATAATAATAATAATAATAATAATAATAATAATAATAATAATAATAATAATAATGCATGTTCAATCGCAATATTGGAGAAAAAATTGCAGTTGGATTATTTTCCCAAATCATTCAACCGTAGAGTCAAACATTTAACTGACTCATGACACCAGTAGATCAATTGAAAAGTTGAACTAATCAGATTATAAAGAAAATTCATCTTTAAATTAATTGGAACAATAAATTCTGCATCATCAGACGTATTTACAGATCAGACCATCATGGATTCAGCTGTTGAAGAATAAACAAATAACTGTTTATCTTTTTATTTTCTATCACGATTCTTAATTTAAGATTTATTTCTCTACTTGATGTCCAGTTTTCTTATTGGGTTCAAGAATTCTTATGTTTGGTTCTTTCACATTAAAATCCTCAATGCTGTTTGTTGTTGTTGTTTGTTTTTCTGTGTGTGTGTGTGTGTGTTAGCGACCTGTGCACAGGTGGTAAAGATGTGATGAAGCTGGTGGAGGTTCGTCCACTCATCAACGACCTGCTGACAGAGGGCGACGCTCCAAAACCGCCAAGACCAGGCGCGCGCCACCTGGGCCACCAAGGAGCTCCATGAGCTCAAGAGCCAGGCCTGGTCAGACAACACACACACACACACACACACACACACACACACACACACACACACAGTTCAGGTAAAAGTTTAAATGTAGCGGTGTAACCATTCATTGATCTATTGATAAGCAGAATCTTTAATCAGTAACCAGAGCAGCAGGATGTTCTTCTCTTCCTCTCTGATTGTTTCTTCTTCTTCTTCACTTCCTCTCTGATCGTTTCTTCTTCTTCTCTTCCTCTCTGATTGTTTCTTCTTCTTCTTCACTTCCTCTCTGATTGTTTCTTCTTCTTCTCTTCCTCTCAGATTGTGGCTGTTGGGGAGAAGCGAGAGATGTGAGAGAGATCGACATCAGTGAATAATGAGGACAAACTGCCCCACTGGAATTCTTCTTCTGTGTTTGTCCATGGCGTCAAGCAGCAAGTGACAGGAAGTGAGACACGACAACTGACGTGTGAGTCTGTGTGTGAGAGATGTGTGAGCGGCGAGAGAGAGAGACGGCGAGACATGATGACATCACACCACCTTCAGTTCAGCAGGCAACGCCCCTGCTCCCCCCTCCCCGCATCCCCACTGATTGGCCTGTGGACTGCTCCCCCCCCCCCCCCAACAGTCAAAACCAAGTCACCTTTGAGACCCAACCCCCTCCTCCTCCCACAATCCACCTCTCTTGCTGTAGCTGGGCTCTCCTACAACATCACGATGATGTCACTGACCCGCTGCCACCGTTGCCCCTGGAGCTGGAGGGGGGGGGGGGGATAAAAAAAAAAAAGACGACAAGAAAATAAAAAGACTTTTGTGGAATCGAAGGTGAGATGTGCCGGACTCTGTGGACTTCTTCTGTGGAAACTTTAGATTTTTGTTGCTCTTATTTTTCTTCTTCTTCTTCTGAGCACTTAAACAGCGAAGGAGATCTGACGGACACGAACGTCTCCACCTGCTCGGTGTTCGACGCTCTTATCCAAACAACAACAGCACTAAATTCTTACAAAATAAAAGTCCAAAAACCCGACGAGGAATCCTCCGAGGAGCGAGTGCCAAATGGAAAATAGTTTAGCGGAAAATAAAGCAGCGCGAGCTGCTGGTGAAGCGTTTCAGTTTTCATTTCCCCGCTGCACTTGGTTTGGGAAAAGGTCACTCACCGTTTTTGCTTGTTTGATTCAGATTCAGAGAATTGAAGACGTTTGTATAAGGTTCTATTTTTCCATTGCTATGATGAAAATAAAGTCAAAAAACAACAAAAAAAACAATAAAATGATATGAAACATTCCCCACGCAGTTCTGGTGATTTCGCTCTCGTTTTGTCGTCTGTTGGACTCCTGGACTGATGAAATGTTTCGGACTCTGCTGATTGGAAGCTCAACTTTGGCTCTTGAGTTTGGTGGCCGCCTCCCACTGACGGTTTGTTTGTTTGTTTACTCGACGCCACAAAGAACTCTGTTTTTTTTTTTTGTTTTTTTTTAACTCACTTCACGGCTTGTTTGGTAGCAGCAGCTCAGCTCTTTGCTGACGGGGAGTTTTTGTTGGGACGTTGAGTTTGTAGTTGGTGTGAGAATCACACTGAGCATGCTCAGTGGCGTCTGTCCACCTCGGCTCCAGGTCTGATCACTTCACTTTCAGTCATAAATGATAATCAAACACCTGAACAACGAGTGAAGATAAAGTTCAAACTTTCTTTTCTCCCAGTTGAAAGTGAAGTGTTTCCAGCCTCAGAGGGCTTTTATTTTGTAGAGGTGCGGCAGCCGTAGGGAAGACATACTTCCTGTGTTGACATGATGAAACCTGGCAACTCGATTATTACTGAATTGTGAATCATTTAAAGCCAATCTGCTTTTTATTTCATATTCAACTTTAGTGAACTAATAAAGTCTATATTGTACTGAACGTTCTGCTGCTGCTTCTTGTCACAACATAAAAACCAACAAAGAAGAAAACACTCATGAACAGCTGCTCAGCAGAGAGCTGTTTCCTGTCACCACTAGGGGGCCTGGTTCATAAAAATGTTCTCACATTTGTTCTCTGAACCCTTGAAGCAATCTGTTAAAAAAAAAAACTGACATAAAACTGTAAATTAATCTTTTTCACTTTGACAGTTAATTTAACAAACAGAACCAAATATTGATTTTCAGAGTTTTAACTGTTCAGATGTCAGTTTGGTTGCAATAATACTTATGTTGTTTATATATAAAAAAGGACTTTTAGTTTACGAAGGTGCTGATGAGAGCTGCTATGATGAGACAAGTCAGTGATGAAGAACATCGATTTTGATACATTACTTTTTTTAGTGTCAGATTAAATAAACTCACACTTTTATTCATTTAATTTTATTTTGCATTTATTTAACCAGGCAAGTCATTAAGAACAAATTCTTATTTACAGAAGGCAAGAGCCTCTTGAGGAAAAGGGACTTAAAGGGTGTCAGAAGATGAAGGACAGCAACTGACAGTGAGCATCACATGAAAGACCAACAGTATAAAACAGCAGCATCAGGTCGTCCAGCAACAACAAACTAACAACATGCAGCAAAACAGGATGTGATGCAACAACAGCAAGAATTATTTTCCACTATGTGGAATTCTATTCTACTAAATGCTCAGGAGATTTTTCTCTTTTGGATTATCGCAGCCTGTAAATGATGAGCAACAACAATAATTTTGATGCATCATTATTTTGCATTATGAAATAATCTTAATTTGTAGTCCAGCAGCACCTGCAAAAAAACTGAGTGCTGGTGTCAAAAACAAAGCCAGAGTGGATTTTCCCTTTATGTCAAACCTGAGAAACTCAGAAATCTGGTGACGAACAGGAAAAACTGGAATGAAGCCTAAGATCATATAATGTGTGTTGTTCATTTTTTATTCTGAATGTGTTTGGGATGTTTTATTAAACACCTGTTTCAGATTAAAAATCCAAATTTCTAATAAAAAAAAAACACTTAGCCTCACTAAGTTCATGTTGTCAGCACTAACAGAACCAAAATGAAAATGGCCAAAAAAACTCAAGTTGAAATGGTCGAACACACTGTTGAAGTGTGGTTCAGGATTGTTCTTTTATCTCATTGACGAGAAAATTATTCTTTTTAAAAGATAAAAGAAGAGAATAAAAACAAACGTGCTTTCTTGAAAATGTGCAGCTTCACCTCCTCAAATCTATAAATCAATATATTGACAACGCCAGTCTTATAATTTGATTTCCTCTGAGGGTTTAGCCAGCAACTCTGCAAAAATAAAGTTTAGAAAACTAATTTCAAACCATCTTCACTGTTTGAGTTTTGTATCAGACTTTCTACTTACTTACTCCTTTTCTTTAGATAAAAAATGAATCTTTGAGTTTTAGAAATATTTTGTATTTAAGAAAACTCCTCAAAATTAAAGTGAATAATGTCAATTTAATATTTTCAATTGCAACAATTTAAAACTTAATTTTAAAGCACCAAAATAATTGAACTGTGTTTTCACTACATAATTCTTTGGGTTTCTAAAACTCAAAGATTCAAGTTTATCTCAAGAAGAAAAGTAAATTATTAAATCGAAAGATCAAAGGTCTTCGAAACTTAAGAGTTCAACTTCAAACTCCAACATTTAGTGAAGATGGCTGCATCAAAAAAAAAAAAATTCTTTCTTTTTTTACTTTTCTCTTTTGGTTTGTGGTGTTAGACGAGATCACAGCGCAGGTGGAGACTGAGGACCCAATCCTGAGCTGGAGTGACTTCATATTTATTCTTTAATCAATCATTCATGTGAAGTTCACCACTAGCTGCAGTACCCAACATGACCAGTAGAAGAATCACTTCAGACTACGCAAAGATCAGAACATTTCTACATCAAAGTAACGTTTCATAAATCACTACTTACACTTTTTGTTTTCTTCTTCAGGTCAACATTGATCAGAATTCTGTTTAATAAACGAGGCCCAGAAACTTTCCATGATTCTCAAGAGTCACCAAACCTGCAAATAACTATTATATTTTTACTCTTGTTGGATTGAGTAACAGATTACATTGAAGAGGATTATGTAAATTGATAAAAAGGGGTAACTATATTCTATTAGTTACAGATTTAAACAAATAAATAATGAGATTATGCATACAAACATGTAAACAGACATTTACAGGAAAGACCAACTGCTGTTAGCTACACAACATGCAACTTTCTACAGTAGAATCTAATGAAACTATTTTTGTTCTACGAAAAAGTAAGTAGCTCCTCTATGAAACTGCTCTCTGGATTATCTTCAGTAACTGCGTCATGGTTTTTGTAAAGAGACGTAAATGTTGTTTTTCAAATGTATTTTTTGTCTCTTTGAACTTCATGAGTGTCATCTGGTTCCATGTTACATCTCCACGGACGATCTCTCCAAAGATAGATGGAGAAACAAAACCACAGGTAAGTCGATGAATATGTAGTTTAGTGAACTGGCCCCAAATGTATTGTGAGGGTCTGTTGGGAACGTCTGGTGAAACCCTCTGTCAGAGGGGTCTTAAACTCTCACCTCCGGGAGAACTTTGACCAGATCCCGAGGGAGACCGGAGACATAGAGTCAGAATGGACCATGTTCTCCGCCTCCATTGTTGACGCGGCCATTCGGAGCTGTGGCTGTAAGGTCTCCGGTGCCTGCCGTGGCAGCAATCCCCGAACCTGGTGGTGAGCAGTGGAGGTAAGGGATGCCGTCAGGCTGAAGAGGGAGTCTCATTGAGCTTGGTTGGCTCGTGGGACTCCTGAGGCAGCCGACAGGTACCGGCAGGCCGAGTGTGCTGCAGCCCGGGCGTTTGTGGAAGCAGAAACTCGGTTATGGGAAAAGTTCGGGGAGGCCATGGAGGAGGATTACCGGTTGGCCTCGAGATTCTGGCAAACGCCTCAGAAGGGGGAAGCAGTACCCTGCCAACACTGTTTACAGTGGTGGTGGGGAGCTCGTGACATCAGTTGGGGATATTGTTGGATGGTGGAAGGAATATTTCGAGGATCTCCTCGATCCCACTGACACGCCTTCCGTAGAGGAAGCAGAGGCTGGGGACCCAGAGGTCGACTCATTCATCACCCAAGCTGAAGTCACTGAGGTAGTTCGGCAATAAGTCAGACCTGTTCCCAGTACATGTTGGACTCTGGCAGCACGGCCCTTTGTCACCAGTTCTGTTCATTATTTTTATGAACAGAATTTCTAGATGCAGCCTGAGGCTGGAGGGAGATTTTTGCAGATGATGTTGTCCTGTTGGCTCCTTTGAACCAGGACCTTCAGCATGTGCTGGGGTGGTTTGCAGCTGAGTGCGAAGTGGTTGAGATGAGAATCAGCACCTCCAAGTCGAAGGCCATGGTTCTTGACCGGAAAAAAGTGGCTTTCTCTCTCCGGGTCAGAGAGTCCCTGCCCCAAGTGGAGGAGTTCAAGTATCTTGGGGTCTTGTTCACGAGTGAGGGGAGGATGCAGCGTGAGATTGACAGATGGATCGGTGCGGCGGCAGCAGTAATGCGGTTGTTACACCGGTGTGTTGTGGGAAAGAAGTAGCTGAGCTGAAAGGCGAAGCTCTCGATGTTCTGGTCAATCTATGTTCCTACCCTCACCTATGGTCATGAACTTTGGGTCATGACCGAAAGAACAAGACCTCAGATACAAGTGGCTGAAATGAGTTTCCTCTGCAGGGTGGCAGGGCGCTCCCTTAGAGATAGGGTGAGGAGCTCTGTCACCTGGGAGGAGCTCGGAGTAGAGACGCTGCTCCTTGACATCAAGAGGAGTCAGCTGAGGTGGCTCGGGCTTCTATATTGGATGCTTCCTGGGCGCCTACCTGGGTAGGTGTTCTGGGCATGCCCCACTGGGAGGAGGCCCCGGGGAAGACCCAGGACGCGCTGGAGTGACTATGTCACCCGGCTGGCCTGGGAACACCTTGGGATCCTCCTGGAAGACCTGGAGGAAGTGTCCAGGGAGAGGGAAGTCTGGGCATCCCTGCTCAGACTGCTGCCCCCGCGACCCAACCCCGGATGAGTGGAAGAAAATGGATGGATGGATGGATGGACAGTCTGTAAATGGCAGCAGCTGCACCTCATTTAACATGATTTTGATTGGAGGAGACAATAATTTTTTAAAAACACTTTAGATAGAAACAAGGGGTCACACTTAACATTAATGTGTCTGTAATAAGTGGTAGTTAATAGGTAATAAGGCCCTTATAAGATGCTTAATAACAGTATAATTAACATTTATTATTATATTATTAGACATTAATAGGTTATGGGTTTATAGACTGCTTGAGAATGTTAATGAAAGCCTTGTGAGCATCTTGTAATTGTTTATAAGAGCATTATGTTTATAATTACATTTATTTAGGTCAACTAACTAACTGCCTACTTTGTTAAGCCAGTTACCTGGATCTAAAGTGTGAACAATGCTTATTAAGGTTAATTAATCCTCCATTATGCACTTATTAACAGTTATCCATGTTTTTATTATCATTATTTTATTTTAAGCCCTTTTCGTCTACTAAGAACTGCTAATAAATATTAAATAAAGTTTATTAAAATCTAGTGGCGGACAAAGTACTCAACCCCAGTACTTGAGTCAAAGTACAGATACTCCTGATCAAATATTACTCAACTACAAGTGAAAGCTGCTCAGTCAAAATTTTACTTGAGTTAAAGTACTAGAGTACTTGGTTTTAAAAATACTTAAGTATTCAAAAGTACATGTTTTTAAAAATACTTAGGTATTCAAAAGTACAAATTACAAAGTACATTTTCTAATATCAATACATGCTGTATTGTTTTCATGATGCATTTACAGAAGCTTGTAACTCTGAAACCATCTAATGAAGCACTGACCTGCTTGTAGAACCACTCTGCTATAAAAACTTCAGCAGAGAAATACAATCAAAAACAAAAAGGACAGCTATTGTCATTTTCTGATGTAACTGCATGAATTAACTACATGAATTATGTTGTATTTTTCACCCCGATAAAAACAATCCAACTTTAAAAGCTACCTGGAATAATGAATAATTATAATAACATCTTGAGATTTCATTTTGTCTTTCTCCTGCCGTCACCATTACCTCTTTTTGTTTGAATGAAAGAGGGAGAGCTTGCTTGTGCTTGTTAGTGCGTCTGGACGTGTTTCTGCTTTTACATGAGTCCCATTTGAGAGGAGCTCTGTGATTGGTTTCCTTCTGTGAGGAACACAGCATGTGACCAACTGCATTTTAGAAAAGAAAAAACAGCAACAGCTGACTTCAACGATGTGCTCAGTCAAAAAGTAACAACAACCTTCATAGAAATGTAGTGGAGTCAAAAGTACAATATTTGTCTTTGAAATGTAGTGGAGTGAAAGTAATAAGTTTCCAAAAAACAAATACTCAAGTAAAGTACAGATACTCAAAAAATGTACTTAAGTACAGTACTCAAGTAAATGTACTTCGTTACTGTCCACCACTGTTAAAATCTAAATAAAGCAACAACAAAAGCTTCTCTGGGCTCAGAGGTTCATACTGGGATTTGGACGTGACGCCATCAGCAAGATGATGTCGAGACACACGTGTTAAAATAAAACATAAAATATCAGAAAATAGTGAAAAATTAAATGAATCCTGTCATAATTTTGTCATTTCAAAAACTGGCCCAGAGATGTGAAAACATTTTGTGCTCCATCTATTTTTCAACTAGTGATCAATCTGGCAATAATTTTCCCACTGATTGATCAGTTTGTTTGGTTCATAAAATGTCAGAAAATGTTGAAAAATAAACTCTGTCCCAGCAGAATGACTGTATATTTACAAAAACAATAAAGTTTATCAGTTTGAACATATTTTCTTTGAGCTGAATTCAGCTGCATACAGGTCAGAGTTGTTACAGCGTGATTTCGTAGTTCACTCTCTGATTTGAAATCATCTACAGGAAGTGATCTGGATGCGGCTCCTCAGCTGATCTGAGAACTGCTGTGATGGCCGAGTGGTTAAGGCGTTGGACTTGAAATCCAATGGGGTTTCCCCGCGCAGGTTCGAACCCTGCTCGCAGCGACACACAGTGACGTAATGACGTCACTGTTTTAACTCCAGTTTAATGTCTCCTCGTATGTTATACAATGTTTATAACAGCACGTCTCACGGAGAGCCGCCATAAATAAAACAAAATAAAACCAAAACAACAAAATAATGACAAGACACATTTTTAAAAGAATAAACGCAGTAAATATATAACTCACAACTCAAATAAAAGTGTTTGAATTAAATCGAAAAGTTGAAAAAGTATAAAGTAAAATCTAAAATAATTCTAAAAACATAAAAAGCAACAAAATAAAATCTAAAACCATTTAAAAATAGTTAAATTTAAATTTGATAAATATTTGGGAAGCCAGCTTTCATAAACAGGACTGCACAATAAAATGAAGAGAATCTGTTTGATTTCATAAACCAAATAATTGATGAATCGATGAATTGATCGGCAGATTAATCATAAAGGGCGTTAATGTTTGTTAATAATGATAATTATTAATATTTCAAAATGTACAACATCATTTATGTTAGCTGTCGGCTGCTTGTGTTGTTTTACACACACACACACACACACACACACACACACACACACACACACACACACACACACACACACACAGCCCGGTTGTGTTCCGGTTGATGCAGGATTCGGTTTCACAGCCTCCGTTTATCAATCAGCCCTGATCGATTATTGATCGCGCCCCCTCCGTCCTCCCCCTTCTCCTCCTCCTCCTCCTCCTCCTCCCTCCTCCTCCTCATCATCATCATCATCATCACATCCATGTTGTGTGAACGGAGGATGTGTCGGTAGGAGTCTAACGTTAACGGCACCGGCCCGGTTCTCATGTCGCTTCATGCTGTGACGTCGTTGAGCGGAGCCGCTGTGGAGGCTCCTGTCTGCGGCTCGGGGCTCCGCCGGGCAGCCCGGTTCGCTCCGCGGGGAGGATGCAGCAGCAGCTAGCCGTTAGCCGTTAGCCGTTAGCTCCGTTAGCAGCTGTGTGTGTTGTTATGTAAGAGCGCAGCTAGCAGTTAGCTCAGGGGTCTCCAGTGTTTTTCAGCTGGCAGAGTCTCCGACACACTCTGAACATGTTGAGCTCTGCTGTCGTTAGCTGTTCAGTCTGCAGCAGCTGTAGCATCATGGCTAATGTTAGCAGCGTTAGCTTCACCCTCTGCACATCTACCGGTGGATTGTGACCTGGAGGCTCAGCCTCAGTCTGCAGGGATCACAGTTAAACAGAAAACTGGGCAGAATGTCTCAATAATACCAAGCTAACAGCTCACTGTTATGGACGGTGCTGCTCAGTGATTTGTCTGGTTAGCTAGCTCATCTGACTGAGTAAAGATTCATGAGTAACCTTTTGATTTTTTGCTAATAGGTCTAATAATCAATCTACATATTTTCATTTTTGAAAACAAACCCAGACATATCAAATAATAACTTGGTGCCCCCTGCAGTAACTCTGAGGACCCCCCAAGGGGTTGTGGACCACCTGTTGAAGACCCAGGAGCTAGCTGTTAGCATGAACAACGCACAGCAGGACCGGTCTCCAGACTTTGTGCTGATGCGGCTCGTGTCCGCAGCCGAGTATGACCGGCTGGATGAGCCTGACGACCTGATGTCCGTAAAGTCCGTGCTGGGTCACCGTGGCGGTGGTGGGTTTGATCTGGACCCCAGCAGCCCCCCGTCAGGCCTGGGCTCAGCCTCGCCGCACTACAGCTCTCCGCTCCCAGGGAAAGGTGAGCTGGATAGTGGGTTGGTGGCTCCGTCAGGCTCTGAGGCACCATTATCTCCTGTCCCACCGCCAGAGGACTTCACGGTTGCAGCGCAGAGGTTCGTGGACTTCCCAGTGCAGCATGGCTCAGGGGGGGGTGGGTCCAGGGCACAGCTGATGGTGTTTCAGAATCTGTTGCGGTCCGGAGATCGGATCCTGGAGTGTGGACTGGAGCAGCCACCCCCAGGGTTCCTGCAGGAGGACACAGAGAAACAGCTGGACTCTGGACCAGGGACAGGTCCTGGGAGCACTACAGCAGGTCCCGGACCTGGAGGCGGAAAGGACCAGAACTTACACTGTGCCCCCCCTGCAGAGGAAGATCTGCAGCCCCAGATCCTCCAGTGGCACCCGGTCCTCAGACTGTCCAAGGGGTCCGACGGATCCCAGACCCCCCAGCAGCAGGGTGTTCCGGCTGTGGATGCAGAGTCCGGGTCAGTCCTGTGCCACCGACACCGCTTGCTAACAGACCGCTTGGCCCAGTGGCCCCCAGGCCTGTTGGACCAGGCCCTGCGTCTGGGCCTGCTGGAGCCCAGGAAGACCTGCCCTCCTGGGGCTGAGGACCCGGTCCTGGCTTTGGCCAGGAGACTGGGCCAGCTGGGTGAGGGGAGGGAGGGGGGAGGAGGAGGGGGTCGATGTTCCTGTCACAGTGTGCTGGCCTCTGGGACAGGGGGCGAGGACCCGAGTGAGACCAGTGATGCCCTGCTGGTCCTAGAGGGTCTGGGCTCTGAGGAGGTGGGAAGACTCGGGCAGGGGGATGGGGACATGGGGGATGCTGAGAAAGGGGAAAGGGTGGGGGGGCTGTCAGTGGGGGCAGGAACTCTGAGCGGACTGATGCGGCAGGTCCACAGACTGGCCGAGGAGGCGGGGGTCTGCACTGACCAGAGTTGCCGGTCCTCGCTGGCCGTCCTCAGTGCTACGGTGTCCCTTCCCCCCTGTGTGGACCACCGGCCCCCTGTCACTGGCCCATACCCCCCTGTCTGCCTGCCAGCCATGAGCGGTCTCCAGGCCTCCCCTGACCCTGCCTCGTCCTCGAGCCCAGACCCGAGTCCCCGGCCCCAGCACCAATCCCAGTCCCAGCCCCAGAGCCGCGCCACCACTCCCAAATTGGGCGTGGCCTCAGGGGGGGTGGGGCGTTGCCCCTCTCCCCTGGTGGTCCTGGAGGGAGAGGTGGGAGCACAAGGAGGGGGGAGGGAGGGGGAGAAGACGCCGCGGGGGAAGTCGAGGAAAGGGGGGTCCTTGAAGGTCCGGCTCAGCAAGCTGTTCAGAACCAAGAGCTCCAGTGGGGGGTCGGGAGGGCTGCTGGACAAGAGGCCATCTCTGGCCTCATCCACATCGTCTGGGGGTAGTCTGCTGGATGTGTGGGGGTCCACCTGCAGCACCACAGACCAGGACGGCAGCAGGTAAGAGTTAGCATCATGCTAGCATCATGTTAGCATGCCTCACCATGGTCACATAGCGGCCATTTTCCTCTGATGTCACACTCAGGATTTTACGCTCAGGCATCATCCTGCTGTCTGATCAGTTGTTATCGGGTCACTGCTTCCTGATTGATCAGAAACTGAAAACACAATGATAGAGAAAATGTGGAGGGACATGAAGACATACTTCAGGATGAAACTACAGATTTGGTAACACATTAGTTACAGTAGCTAACGCTAGCATTTAGCCAACTCCTAGCTAATGTTATCATTTGATAGTATCACATGATAGGACAGGAAAGACGTAAATTAATTCAGAATTAATTTAACACACATCTTGGAAACATTTATTTAATGTAATCAAGCTAATGTTGGATAACGTTAGTGTTAGCAGTTTGTTAGCTTAGAACAAAATAACAGTCAGATCTTCTAACACTTTACTGTTGGCTGTAGTTTGTATGACCACAACACAGAAATCTGTGTTCTTGTCAGCAGAATGTCACAGAACATTTCTGACTGAACCAGAGACAAAAGGACAGCTAACACTAACATTAGCCTGCATTAGCTTGATTACATTCACTGTGTTTTACTTTCAGGTTTAAATAAATGTTTCCAAAATGTGTGCTGATACTTCACTTTTATTACCGTATCATCTATCACTATCAAACTGTAACGTTAGCTAGAAAGTGATTTAATGCTATATTTATTGTGAATTGGTAACTAATGTGTTATTAAATCTGTAGTTTTATCTTGAAATATGTCCCGGCGTCTGTGTGAATATACTGACTGAGATTTTCCCACTGAACTTTGGATTAGAGCAGAAAACAAACTTTGTGGCAAACAGTGACACATTTTATTCAGGAAGATGATCTGCACTGACGGACAAACTAATGTTAGCTTATAAACAAACTACACCACGGTCGCATCACTTCACCACAAGGTGACGAACGTTCTGCGTGATGAAGTTTTCTGTCCCAGAGAACATCTGGAGCCTCTTGTTAGCCTTTTCTGAGACACGTAAAAACTTCAACATTCAGGAGTGAAGTATTTACTGATGTACTGAATGTAGAACAACACATGAAAATCTGAATATACTGTAATATATTTACTGTCATGAATTATAAAAAGACCACATGTCATTAAGGAAACGCTCAGTTGAAATGTTTCACCACAGCAGGTTCTTCTTCTCTGAATCGACATTCTGCTGCAGAACGTGTTTTTGTTTGTTTATTCACTGTTCACAGAGTTCAAATTACTGCTGATTGTTTCTCTGAATGACTCGATGTTTGTTTATGCAAAGTTAGAAATCAGTATTAATCATTAATGATCATGATCCATTGATAGTTTGGAGTTTGTGTGAACTGATTGATTGATTGTATTAATAGAAAAATATGTATTTTTGATTTTGGGGTGAACTGTCCCTTTAAATATGAAGCAGGTGACAGGTGAGTTGAATAAAAGTAACAGATGAATCAGTAATGAGGACAGTATCTGACTGATTATCAGTTATTGATCACCAGGAATTCCCCCCTACAGCTGCTCTCAGGTCAGTGTTTAAAGCCGATCTAAAAATAAAGCAGCGGACAAACTTCACACGATTCCTGTACAAGTTTTTATAATTGTTGCCATGGTGACAAGCATCCTGGCTGCTGAGAGAGAGAGAGACACAGAGAGACAGAGAGAGAGAGACAGAGAGAGACACAGAGAAAGAGAGAGAGAGACAGACAGAGAGGGAGAGAGAGAGACAGAGACAGAGACAGACAGGCAGAGAGGGAGAGAGACAGAGAGAGAGGGAGACAGAGAGAGAGACACACAGAGAGACAGAGACAGACAGAGAGAGAGGGAGAGAGAGAGAGACACAGAGACAGACAGGCAGAGAGGGAGAGAGACAGAGAGAGAGGGAGACAGAGAGAGAGACAGACAGAGAGAGAGAGGGAGACAGAGAGAGAGAGAGAGACAGACAGAGAGAGAGAGGGAGACAGAGAGAGAGATACAGAGAGAGAGGGAGACAGAGAGAGAGACAGAGAGAGAGAGAGAGAGACAGACAGAGAGAGGGAGACAGAGAGAGAGGGAGACAGAGAGAGAGAGCACCAGATGGACAGATTTTTCAATTGACAGAACTGTGACAGAAATAATATTTCAGCATTTTATGACATTTTATGAATCAAGCAACTAATTGATTATTGGAGAAAATGATTGCACACTGATACAGTTATAAAACAATATATCTGTGCAAGGTCGATATCTCTGAGGCTTTAAATATCATGAAACACAGCTGGAACCTCCTCATCCTGCAGCTGGATTTACAAACCAGCTATTTATTTAAATTGTGAATGAATTAATCATTGAGGGCCACCCAGCAGCCTTTCAGGGGCCACATCTAGTCCACAGGCCACAGGTTGAATATCACTGGTTTATGGGAAGTGAAGTTCTCCTTGAGACTGTTTTTACAAAAGTAGTTTAGAGAACAGGTCTCAGTAACAAGTGATCTGATGGGTCACATGATGAAGATGATGATGATGATGTTTGTCTCCATCAGGCTGCAGGTGTCCAGACCTCACAGTGCCTTCTCTCCGGTGCCCTTCACTCCTGCTTTCACCGGTAAGAACACACCTGTCTGTCTCTCTGTCTGTCTCTCTCTCTCTCTTTGCACTGACTTTTCAAAATAAAATCCACTGTAAAGTAGGACAAAGGACAGTTCAGATTATTTAAGTGTCCTCTCTACATACATGTGTTTTACCTACAGTAGATGGAAGTTGAGAAGAAGTAACAAGATGAAAAAAACAAGACATGACAAGACAAAAGTGACATAACAAGACGATTTAACGAGACATAACAGGACAAAAATGAAATGTCTGATTTCTTTGACTGGAGTCATGTCGTTCTCATCTCTTCTTCTGTGGTGGTTTAATGGCACCGACAGGAGGATTAGCTCAAACTAAACTTTGCTCATGAACTAGATTTACAGTTTCTCAGCAGACCTTCTTCTTCTTCTTCTTCTTCTTCTTCTTCTTCTTCTTCTTCTTCTTCTTCTTCTTCTTCTGTGGTTGCTGTCACATGGTTTTGTCCAGCAGGGGGCAGCAGCTCATCATCCTGCAGCTTTGACACAAACACACAAACAAATCAGCTGATAAAAATGACTCTTCTGTTTTAATCTTGATAACTTTTTTTTCCAAACTTTATTTAAACTTTATTTATGTTTTGTCAGGAGTCACTGAAGATTTTCCAGGTGTCCTTGAAAATGTCCTTGACAAAGAAGAAGAATCCTTAAAAAGGATCAAGGAGTCTTTTAGGTTGCTGAGGAGGAACATGATTATTTGTATTCATGTAGTTTATTAGTTAGTTTTCTTATAACTCGGACCGATAATGAGTGAAATCACAGTGACATCACAGTGACATCACAGTGACATCACAGTGACATCACAGTGAAATCACAGTGACATCACAGTGCTCGCTGCAGCGATTTTACAAACAGAGAAAACTACACCTCTGATTATTGAACGATAGTGTGACATCATCTGTATTATTAAAGATATCAATATAATAATAATAATAATAATATTAATAATATATAAATAATATTATTATCAATAACTGCTGAACAGTCAACAACTAATCATCATTTCATACAGTCTGACTCCTCCTCCTCCTCTACCTTCTTCATCACCTTTTCTTTTTTGAAAAAGTGGGAGCTGCAAGTCTGCACAGGAGGCGGGGTGACCACTATTTGTGGGAGGAGTTATTGCTACCAGGGGCGGGGTTATCAGAGTCAGTGGGCGGGGCTTCAGCCTGCAGAGAGCTGCAGTGTTCCATCATGTCAGAGCTGCAGTTCAGATGGATCATAAACTTTGTTTCACTTTGATGTTCTAAAGATGTCAATCCTGAACCAAACACAGATGAATTGTGGGTAAGTTCTCACATCCTGAACTGGTTCAAGCTGTTTGTTTGTTTATTTGTTTGTTTGTTTGCTCTATTTGTTTGGATCATGAAGCTGGTTTGTTCTGATGAGTCACAGCTGTAATGGACAGAAACATATAAAATATGCAGTTTGTTCCTTTAGAGATTATCAGCTGGAAATGATCACCTGATCACCTGATCACCTGATCCTAACCTATGACATTTTGCTGTTTGTAAACATTTGTTTTCATGAAACAAACAATTAGTATCTCTCATCCTTTATCTTTCCTTCAAACTATAAAAAGTAAGCTTTAACTCTCACAGTGCATGCTGGGAAATCTGAAATGTGTGTTTATTAACAACTGAGTTTAACGTTGATCCTTGAACTCATCATTTCAGAAGAACTCATGTTTATATGTTCTGACGTGTTCTGAAAATAAATACAAAGTTTAATTAAGTTGAATCAACTAAATTTAATTGATTTGTTTTATTATCTGCAGTTTATATGTTTCATGTTTTGAATAAATATATTTATGAGGACTAAACCAGGGTTCCTTAAGATCCTCTGAGAACATCTGCAGATAAACAGAAGATGTTATGCTGCTGTGTGTGTGTGTGTGTGTGTGTGTTTATAAAACAGTAGGAGGAGTTCTTCCTGTTGGACAGCAGCAGCTTCCTGTCCCCTCAGACTGTTTCTCTTAATGAGTTTCTGAGACACAGTTTGTCCAAAAACACCAACTAGAATTAAAGTTTGAGCCAGACTAAATCCTGGTTTTACTTTCAATTATGTTTCAATTAAACCAAATTAAATTCAAATTCAAATTAAACAAGAACTTTAGACTCCAGTCTTAAGTTTCAACTGGTTAAATTGGTTTAACATTGGGCGTCACGGCGGTGCAGTGGTCAGAACTGCCACCTCACAGTTTGAGTTCGAGTTCGATCCCCCGGCTCGCTGGATCAGGGTCTTTCTGTGTGGAGTTTGCATGTTCTCCCCGTGTCTGCGTGGGTTCTCTCCGGGTTCTCCGGCTTCCTCCCACAGTCCACAGACATGCATGTAGGTTAACTGGTGACTGTGAATTGTCTGTAGGTGTGAGTGTGAGTGGTCGTCTGTCTCTGTCTCTCTGTCTCTTGTCCAGGGTGAACCCCCTCTCACCCAGTGTCAGCTGGGATAGACTCCACCCCCCATGACCCTTTGGGAATAAGCGGTTACAGAAAATGGATGGATGGTTTAACATTAAACTTACTGCCTGTTTCAGACGACTGAACCGTCTGTTGACAGACTGAATCAGCTGATGTTTGTGATGCAGCATCTCTGTTTTCTGTTTTTAATCTTTTAACATTTGGACGTATTAAGTTTTTATCAGGACGAGAAATTGCAGCTTCATAAGGAGGCTAACTGACTTTTAACAAGCTAGCAAGAAATGCAACATTTTGTTAACATTTTAGCTAACATTAGCTCACAATTAAAGTACCATTTAGCCTACTATAATGTTTTATGTTAGTTATGAATAATTAATTGTTCACACTTCACACTTAAACTTCAAATAAACTGACAGAAATGTATTCTGTTTTTACCCACAATCCTTTTCACCAGCAGTAGTAGTGCTATTGACAGGTTAGCTAGTTGATTAGATTTCTATATAGCTAGCATTAGTGGCTGCTCTGTGTACTTAACGTTAGCAGTTGTTCTGTTTAGCTAACATTAGCTCTACATGTAATCTTATCAAATCTGGATAGAAAGCACTTCATGATGGTCTGAACAGCTGATTTCACGGCAGACTTGAAGTTAAATGGTCACAGCTGATGGCAGTAAACTGTTTATATCATCACAGCTCCTCCTGGTGGACAGAGAGAGAATTACAACAGGTTTATATGATATCCAATCAACCACAGACGGCTGCTGTACAAACCATGTTTGAGCCTGCAGTTTGACCGAGGTGTTGATAAATGACGAACTTTCCCTTTAAGTGACCAACTCTAACTCACTCTCTCTTTCTCTGTAGGACCACAGCTCGCTCGACCCTGTCTCACCCATCTACGCCAACGTCTCCGCTCTGAAGAAAACATCTCTCCCTCAGATCTCAGTCTCTGGCCCCGCTCTCCCCTCATCACCCCCTCCTGACCACACCCCGTCCATCCCAGACCACACCCCCTCCTCTTCAGTCTCCTCCTCCTCTGGGATGATAAGCCCCGCCTCTCCCATCAGCCCACAAGACGGCTGGCAGGTAAGTCAAGTCCTGTCTAATCCACAGGTGTGTCAGCATCACATTCTACAAAATATAAGTTCAGGGGTCGTAGGAAAATATAGGATTGAAAACAAGTAAAAATGTCAGTTTAGAGCAGGACGACGTCCTGAAAACCATTAAAACTGTCCTGAATCCTGAATCCTGAATCCTGAATCCTGTTCAGTTTGTTTCCAAAATGAACCGTTATAGTCATAAATACAACGGATGACATACGGGACTCTGTAGCTCACGTTACTGGATGTTCTGTGCAGCTAACATTAGCGGTTTTTCTGTGAAGCTAATGTTAGCAAAAAAGCATGCAGGATGAGTCATCAACAGTTTTTAATTGTTTTTCAGTAAAAAGACAAACTGAAATATTAAAATAAAAGAGAATTATTTACAGAAGGACTGTTTTTTTGTCATTGTTGGGTTCAGATCGTGGAGAACAGATAAACACTGATTTTAACTTGTGTTAAAAGAGAGTCAGTTATATTTTTATACACTTTGTTGTTTTAATGTTAATCAAAATAATTGTCTCTTTTTTAGTCCAGCTGTTCGTTCCAATCATCTTTTTGAGTATTTCTGTGTCCAGATGTGATGTTTCGTTGTGTTTACAGTCTTCTCTCTCTTGGCTGCGTCGTCTCTTCGTGTTCCTGTGATGCACAAACGTAGTTAAAGTTTAATCAGCTGTAACCGGAGCTGCTCAGGTTTGTTCCACTGGTTCCAGCTCACATGTTACTGAGGAACAGCTGACGGTTCTCTGGTTCTCTGCACTGGCAGCCTCATATTCAGAGTGAACGCTGCTCACTTTCAGGATGTTTTCAGGATTCTGGCTCTTTTTATTTTTCTTCCAAAGCTCCAGTGAGTCATTGATGTCAAAAATGACAAATGATTGTATGTTTTTAACATCTCAGCACCAACAAAATAAACCTGACACCTTTTCTTTATTTTTATTTTTCTTTTTAATTTTGTCAAATAACTGACCAAATCTCTGCACACCTGAATGCATCACAGGACACATGCTTCAGTTTTATTCAACTAAAATAGAAAGAAAAAAAAGATTTATTTATAAAAATGGTTAAGTCACAAACCTTTTGTTTATTAAGTGGTGAAAACTACATCGGTTAAATTCGACTGCACCTGAATGCACCATCAATTCTCCCAGCAAACAAAATGTGGTTCCTAAAACGTTCTCGGGAGGTTAGTTTTTTGTTTTTAGTGGATTGAACACTCATTCATGATGTTCCCTGAATGGTCAAATATCAAGTTCTCCTGACATAAAATAATGTTATTGTTATGTTCTCAGAACGTTCTGGGTCAATTAGCTGGATGTTCAGCAAAGGTTACTTGAAGGTTCCCCCTTAAGGTTCCTTGGATGTTAAAATAATTTTTTCTGACATAGAAGTAACATTATGGTTCCCAGAATGTTCTGGGAAGGTTTACTGAATGTTCTGTTAATGTTTCAAACATGTTGCAACATGTAGTTTTTACTGTAAAGGCTGCAGTTGCAGAACATTTGGTACATTTGAATAACATTCTCAGAACATTGTGGGAGGGTTCTGTAAAGGTAACCAGCAGGGAACGTTATTAAAAACGTTACTTCGTGGTGATTCAAACATTTTAGGAATGTTTAGGAATGATGAAGACAAACATGTTGCCCAGAACTTGTGAGAGTGTTACGAGACAGAGACCTGAAGGGAATGTGTGTGAACGTTATGAGAACGTTGTGTGAACGTTATGAGAACGTTGTGTGAACGTTATGAGAACGTTGTGTGTTAGCTGGGCTCCCTGATTGGTCGTCTGTGTGTTCAGGTCCACACTGACCAGAACAGCGGGAAGCTGTTTTACTTCCATCCTGTAACCAGACAGACCACCTGGTCTGACCCCCGTGGACCCCCACCCCCGCCCGCTCGAGACATGGACCAGTCCAGGGGGAGCGATGGGGGACAGCTGACCTCCCCCTCCCCTCTGCTCTCCCCCGCCTCCTCTCAGGTGAGAAATTAAATAGCCTTAAAGGGACAGTTCGTGTTATCTGCAGTGTGGTTGTATGAGGTTCTTCTCCACAGTCTGTAGATGGAGGTCGGTTTGGAGAAGCAGCAGGAGAACCACTGTAGGAAGCTAATCTGTGTCCTGCTGTGGACACGGTCAGCAGGAACACGGATTTCACACACATAAAAAAATTCTAGATCAGTTGTGAGTGCAGGATTTACCAAATAATTAAAAATGACCATAGACTCGTCCAGATGTTTGAAAGTTCAGGTCCTGGACACACGACGTGGACGAAGATGTGAATCAAGAGACCAAACAAGACAATGATCTACGCAAACAAGAGTAGAACGTCTGAGAAGAACATCACTTACTTAGACAAGATAACAGCCTGTCTGTGAACAAGATGACAACGTCTGTGAACAAGATGACAACGTCTGTGAACAACATGACAACGTCTGTGAACAAGATGACAACGTCTGTGAACAACATGACAACGTCTGTGAACGAGATGACAACGTCTGTGAACGAGATGACAACGTCTGTGAACAAGATGACAACGTCTGTGAACAAGATGAAAACGTCTGTGAACGAGATGAAAACGTCTGTGAACGACATGAAAACGTCTGTGAACAAGATGAAAACGTCTGTGAACGAGATGACAACGTCTGTGAACAACATGACAACGTCTGTGAACAACATGACAACGTCTGTGAACAAGATGACAACGTCTGTGAACAAGATACAAAACGTCTGTGAACAAGATGAAAACGTCTGTGAACAAGATGAAAACGTCTGTGAACAAGATACAAAACGTCTGTGAACAACATGAAAACGTCTGTGAACAACATGACAACGTCTGTGAACGAGATGAAAACGTCTGTGAACAAGATACAAAACGTCTGTGAACAACATGAAAACGTCTGTGAACGAGATGAAAACGTCTGTGAACGAGATGAAAACGTCTGTGAACGAGATGAAAACGTCTGTGAACGAGATGAAAACGTCTGTGAACAAGGAAACAATCTGTGCAAACAGAAAAGCAGCTCGTATGAAGAGGAAAGAAAACCCATGCAAACAAGATAATACGTTACGCACAACAACAAGGTTACAGACGCATACAAAAATGTTAATAACTAACATGTACTGTACAGAACAACATTACATCATCAGATGCTAATTAAAACGTGACGTAAACAGTTTCCTGTCCTTTCTGTCAGGGGTCATGTGGTTGGGAGCAGCTGGTGGACGAGGTCTCAGGGAGATTTTACTACTATCACCCCACCTCAGGAGCCACATCATGGGTCGCACCAGAGCCATTCTCACCCTCCTCACCCTCCTCCCCTCCAGGATCTACGGTGAACAGACGACACGACGAAGGCCCAGTAAGAACCTGAGATAAGTCTGGATTAAGTCTGGTTTAAAAAGTCTTTCAGACTTAAGGAAAGAAGGAAGTAAATTCACTGAACTTATTTAGTTAAAAACTCTGTTCAGTCTATAATCTTTAAGTATAAAAACATCAGAGATGGAAGGTGGAGATACGACAGCAGGTCTGTTTTGTCTTCAGGGATCATTTTAACAAATTAAAATTGTTGTTTATTTGATTAAACTGAAGCCTCCGCTGCCAGAGGAAGATTATCCTGTAGACGTCCAGAGTGACAACAACGACACTGTCTTCACAACGGTATGACACACACACACACACACACACACACACACACACTCACACACACACACAGGCTGAAGATCTAGATCTAGATTTTAGATGTGAATCTCTCATTTGTCCCTGGTTCTTTTTCCCAGAATCCTCAGCAGCACATGATTCCCAGAGCTCATCTGGACCTGAAAGATGGAAACGGCGCCCAGTGGAGGCTGCAGGAGGTGATCAATCAATAGATCAGTTTGTTAGTGAGTCAGACAGTTTATACGCCTGAGTTTTTGTTAATTCATCAACTGAGTCATTGGTTGTTCCAGCTCCCCCAGAGGATGATGGGAAATGGAGTTTCTGAGGAGGGAACAACACTGCAGGTCAGGAACTGGAGACACAGCGTGGCCGAAGACGTGAGTCAAACAAATATATCGACTGTGTGAACGAGATCAGTTCTGCAAAACATGTTAAGATTTGCAAACACGAGAGAAACTTGTGCAAACAAGGTAACCTTTGTGAAAAAAATAATAACATATGGGAACAAGATAACTTGTGTGAACAGCGTGATCATTTTTGTGACATAATCACTTGGTCAAACAGGACGATAACTTTTGTGAACAAGAGGACAACAAACAAGATGAAACAACTATCATCTTCTGCTTTTCAACATCCGTCTTTGTGTGTTACAGACGTTTGCTCCCAGCCACAGGAGGAACGTCTCCGACTTCACTGAGGCGTCAAACAGAAGACACTCCCCCGACAGTCCACAGGTAGACACACACTCACCTGTCTCACTGTCTCACTCAGATCCATTTCACTCCACTCATTCATTCTTGATGTCATCCTGTTCCCCCTCATCGAGCTCTCTGATAGGATCAGGCTGAAGAGGAATCTGTCTGATCGGAGCACAGGCTCCCAACAGCTGCACGTAGGTCCTGTGCCCTGATTGGCTGCTGAAGTCGCTGGGTGTCGGGTTGTTGGGTTGTCTCTGTCACAAATTAGTGATTGTGTCAGATCACCTGTAGTTGCCATGGGAACCAGATTTTACTAACTCTAATTCTAACACACAGAGGATCCAACTAATATTTCATTTCATTTCTAAAACACAAACTCGTTATCTGAAGGGAACTTTCTGGGCAGTTCAGACAGACGGCGCCCCCTGCTGTGCTCCATCTGTCACATCACGATGTTTCCAAACATTATTAAAGATCCAACGCAGTATTTATACTGTTGTTATTATCTTGAAATGTCCGGATGTGGATGTAATGAACAGTGTAGCCTGTAGGGGGCGCTGGCAGGACCTCACTGTGAATATTACCCAGAAAGTTGCCCATTGTTTCTCTACTAACCCTCCTAATCATAAAGGTCTGATCAGGTTCTGTAGGAACTAACGGCTCTGCAGGGATCATATCTTTATCTTTATCTGTAGAACATTCTTCACTACAGTTTCACACAAGGCAACAAACAAAACTCATCTATAAAATCAGTTCTAGAATCTCATCAAATGGGAAAAGTTTAGGTTTCAAAGACACAAAGTGGATCAGAAATAACACCTTAAACTGCAGTTCAGGTAACATTAAGAAGTTTGATGAAAGCTTGTTTTTAGAAGAGATTAAAGAATGATACTGACTCACGTTAGGTCTGACTGCCAGCGGTCCTTTGGCCCTTTTCCAACAGATTAGCTCTGGTTCTTGAACTGGTTCCATTCAGGATTATTGGAACCTTGGTGCTATGTAGCAAACCAACCCGTGTTTCCACCAGTTTGTCATTGAACTATTGTAACTGAGGATCATCATCAACAGAGGGCGCTGCACAGCAACCTGTAGGATATGATACACCCTTCTTGGTTCCCAAGGACAACCAGCCAATTATTTTGGTCCTACTGGGAACCAACTTTTTGAGTTCTGAACTAATTTATATTTGATGGTAATGCTCCAAATGGTTTGAAATTCTGTGCACAAGCTGGAACGGGGCCTGATCCATGTTGGTGACAAAGATCTGTCCTTGATGAGTATCACAGGGAGGTTTAGGAAATTCTTTGGCACCTTGAGGAGTTTTAGGTGTCTTTATTGATGTTCTGCAAGTCCTTGATGAAGTGCTGAGGGTCTTTTCTCATTCTTAAGTTCCTGGGAAAAGACTTTAGTGGTCCTTTGGGATCTGCTAGTGGTCTTTGACAAGATTTTAATTGTCCTTAAGAGTCATTGTGGAGGTTCTAAAGGTCTATGTGGAACATCTACAGGTCCTTGGGATCTTAGATGTGATATTTTAGGAAGTTTAAGAGATCCTGATGATGTTCTACAGGTTCCTGAGGAGATTCTAAGGTCATTGAGGAGGTTCTAGCAGGTGCTTTAAGGTTCAGTTTGTAGGACTTCATGGCATCTAGTGGTGAGTTTGCAAACTGCAACTAACTGATTCCCACTTGCCTCACCATCATGTAGGAGAACCAACAGTGGCTGTGAAACAGAAGTCAGTGTTTGGTTTGTCTGTGCTGGGCTCCTGTAGAGACATGGTGGTTCAAGATGGCAGCCTCCATGAAGAGGAGCTGCTCTGTCTGTAGAAATAAAGGTTCATTCTGAAGTAATGAACAAACAATTCTTATCGTCAGCTGATTAGACACTAAAGAAAACATACAGATCAATAATATATTACATTAATTAATCTGACACTGTGTTTGGATATGTTTGGGTTCCTCCCAGCTTGCAAAATGTGGTTCCCTAAATGTTCTGGGAACCTTTTTGATTGTGGTAAAGCTGATTTGAACTTTCCTGCTTTTTGTTCTCTGGATGTTAAAAATAAGTTTTTCCTGATGTAAAACCAATGTTTTTGTTTTGTTTCCAAAATGTTCTGAGAAGGATGGTTGAACGTTCCAGGAAACTTCGACGTTTCCCCGTAACGTTCCCGAGATGTTAGAATGTCAAGTTTTTCCTGCTTGAAAACAACATTAGTGATGTGTGTGCAGAATGTTCTGGGAAGGTTAGTTGAATGTTAGTTTAACATTTCCTTTTGTGGGAGTTTTGTCGTGGTTACGTTCCCAGAATGTTACAGCGTTCTATAAAGTTAATGTAAAGGTTACAGTCGTGGAACGTTCTGTACGTTTGTGAAACATTCTTAGAATGCTGTGGGAGAGTTACTGGATAGAAACCTGTGAGGAACATTATGAGAACGTCACTGAGGAAGATCCAGAGTTTCTTCATGAGAAACTTCTGCTTCATTCAGGACGGTTTAGTAAAAGTGTGTGTAGCTGTTGTGTAGTTTTCTAGAACAAAGTCAGATGTTTGCAAGACTGAATAAAACAAGACTGAAGCTGTAAAAACAGAAGAAGACACACACACACACACACACACACACACACACACACACACACACACACACACACACACACACACACACCACTCCCATGTTTAAACAGGAGTCACATTTCAAAGCGGCCCTGCAGGTTCAAAGAAACTTGAGTAGGGACTCACCTGTCTGTCTGTCTAACTGTCTGTCTGTCTGCCTGTCTGTCTGTCTGTCTGTCTGTCTCTACAGTGCCATCTGCTGGAGAAAGCAGGAATCGTCAACAAGACCAAAGTAGCCGATAACGGCAAAAAGATCAGGTCAGAGTGTAGATGTTTCTCCTGGAGTTTTGATGAAGAAGAATCATTTTATTTTTATTTCTGCAGTTTTCATTGTTCTTTTTCTGTCAGTTTATTCAGTTTGTCTTTCAGTTTGTTTGTGTTCATTTGTGTTTGTTTGTTTGTTTGTTGTTGACAGGAAGAACTGGAGTCAGTCCTGGACCGTCCTCCATGGTGGGATCCTCACCTTCCACAGAGACCCCAAATCTGCTCCTACTGGGAACGCTGTGAGAACCAGTAACACACTGGAACACTGGCTGGGCTGCTAACAACTTTTATTCCAAATATATTAAATCAATATCAGATCAATGAACATCAGTATGGCTGTGATTCGGTCGTAGGCACGAGGCTGCAGATAATCACAGATAATCAATTGGTCCAACATCACGTCTTCAGTGTGATGTTGTTTTTATACGACAGAAAAACTCCATGTATTAGATAACAGATATCAGTAATCATTAAAAACAGATTAGGATTTATTTGTTTGTTTTATCATTTATCTCGATCCACCAAAACAAATGCTTCTGCAGCTGCACTGTTGCCAAGCAACACAAACATGTTCCTGCACACTAACATTAGCCTGTTAGCTACTAGCTACTGTAGGAGGACAGAACACTGTCTTCAGCTCGATCTTTTCAACAGACTGAATGTTCAAGTTTTTATTTTTGAGACCAATAATGGTGATGATGATGATGATGATGATGATGATGATAATGATGACTTCCTGTTCTTCAGAGTAAAACGTCACAGATTGTTCCAGAATACACCGTCGAGCTGAGAGGAGCCTCAGTGGCCTGGGCCTCCAAGGACAAGTCCTCCAAGAAGAACGTTCTAGAGGTATGGCATCTCTGTTACCATGGTTACAGTCTGTTCTAGAGGTTCAGTGTCTCTGTTACCATGGTTACAGTCTGTTCTAGAGGATCAGTGTCTCTGTTCCCATGGTTACAGTCTGTTCTAGAGGTTCAGTGTCTCTGTTCCCATGGTTACAGTCTGTTCTAGAGGTTCAGTGTCTCTGTTACCATGGTTACAGTCTGTTCTAGAGGATCAGTGTCTCTGTTACCATGGTTACAGTCTGTCCCTGCACTGTTGTTGACTGTGTGACTGTTGTGTTTTGGTGCAGCTGAAAACTCGTCAGGGCTGTGAGTATCTGATGCAGTATGACACCGAGAGCATCATCACTGATTGGTTCAAAGTGATCCAGGACACCATCAATCAGCTGGTAACACACACACACACACACACACACTGTGATACGATGATCTGATGAGAACATGATAACAGAACACATGTTGGTCTCTCAGGAACAGGATCATCTGTCAGAGGACGACGACGAAGGTGAAGAGGACAAAGAGGACAAAGACAGGAAGAGGACATGTGAGTCCACCATCGGAAACCATCTCAAGTCAAAGTCTACCTGCTTTCTGACCGAATCTCATGGTCTTCATCATCAGCAGACTGAATGCTCAGAGTAAACTCAGTGTCCGTATGAAGATCATGGACGACTGTCAAAAGCTCCAGGATGAGTGAGAGAGTGGACCTTGAGTTGAGATTGTCTCATATAAAAAACACATTACTGCATGCAAACACACGGTTATCAGAGTTCCTATTTACATGTATGTCAGTGAACGCAGCATGATGTGTAGTAGAAAGTTATAATAATCAAAACTCTGAGGTCAGATTCGAGGACATGCTGAAGACCTGTCTGTGATTTTAGACCATATAAATAAAGTTTACCTTATTTGATCAGAGGAGACAGACGTCCTCTCAGTCTTTATTGCAGTAGAAGTACAGATGCTCAACTAAAAGTAGAAGTACTTATTCAACTTGTTTACTGCAGTAAAAGTGAAAAAGTTCAGGCTCTGAAATGTCCTCAGAGTATAAAAGTAAAAAGTCGTCCTCTGAAGGACATTTCTACTGACTGTTTCTGTTTGAAGACAACTGAACCTCAGCGTTTCTCCACCACAGAGTCTCTGTCTGTCTCTGATACTGATGTCTTATTCATCTTGATACGTCTGTTATGTAGGTTTTAGTGTTGTAGCTACGTACATATTTTGTGCATATTATTTGCTGTACATGTGATTGACATGAATGAATGATGTGACACTAGAATGAGACTGTCATGGTACTTCCTGTCATGCTCAGACCTCCGACATTCTTCTTCTTCTCCTTCTCTGTCTTAGCGACCAGGAGCTCGTCAGGAACGGCCGACTCTGAGCAGAGACGAGTTCGGACCAAACTGAGACGTTTCCTCCAGCGCAGGCCGACGCTGCAGAGCGTTAAAGAGAAAGGCTACATCCGAGGTAAACCCACATGTCTGTTTCCATGGTAACCTCACTGTCGTCAAAATAGAGACAGTAAGTCCTCATCCGAGTCCAAACAGAACTGAGAGCTTGATTAAAGTCAGCTGCTCAGAAGTGATCAGGACAGTAAGTTAATCTGTTCATGTGAAGTTATTTTGTACCAGAGGAGCCAAAGGTACAAATACTCGTGTCTCAACAGTAAAAGTACTGATTCAAAGTAAAACAGTTCAGTAAAACGTTATCGTTCCTCCACGCTCAAGTCCCTCGCTGTCTGTTGTGTCTTTTACAGCAATTTGTCTTCTTATATTGTTTATATCATTTTCATCTTATGTCTTATGACATCTTTTACATCTTTTTATGTTTTTTATATCTTTTTCATCTTTACATCTTCTTTTCTGCTTTTTTGTATTTTCTTCTTTTTACGTTTTTAACATTTTTACGCTTTAAGACTTAAACATTTTAAGTCTTTTTGGCTTGTTACGTTTTTTATGTTGTTGTCTTGTTATATCTTTTTCTTTTTAGTCATTACGTTGTTTTCGTCGTTCTACGTCTTGTTACATCATCATACATCAGTCTTGTTCCATCTTTTACGTTGTTTTCATCTTGTTAGATCTTTTACATCTTTTTGTCTTTTTTACGTCTTTTTCATCTTGTTATGTCTTTTATGCTGTTTTTGTCAAGCTGTGTCTTCTACGTCTTTCTTGTTGTTTCTGTCTTGTCTCGTCTGTCCTGTCTGTTTGTCTTTTCTGTGTCTTATTGTTTCGTCCATTCAAGTTGAAATCAGTCTTGATGTTGGAAGGTGGCGCACAATGATGCAAAATAACAGTAATCAATAATTCTCACCTGTGTCACGCTCATGATGACGTCGTTCTTTATATGAAGTGTGTGATGTTCACACTGAGTGAAATCTTGCAGATAACGTCTTCGGTTGTCACCTGGACACACTGTGTCACAGAGAAAACACCACTGTCCCCAAGTTTGTGGAGAAGTGTATCAGAACGGTGGAGAGGAGAGGTACACACACGACAACACACACATTTACTCCTAACAAACACACTGCAGACTGATGATGTGTGTGTGTGTGTGTGTGTGTGTGTGTGTGTGTGTGTGTGTGTGTGTGTGTGTGTGTGTTCAGGTCTGGATGTGGACGGGATCTACAGAGTGAGTGGGAACCTGGCTGTGATCCAGAAACTACGACACAAAGCTGATCATGGTAACAAACTGTCTCTGTCTCTGTGTGTGTGTGTGTGTGTGTGTGTGTGTGTGTGTGTGTGTGTGTCTCTGTGTGTGTGTGTGTGTGTGTGTGTGTGTGTGTGTGTGTGTGTGTGTGTGTGTGTCTCTGTGTGTGTGTGTGTGTGTGTGTGTGTGTGTGTGTGTGTGTGTGTGTGTGTGTGTCCATCTGTCCATCTGTCTGTCTATTCTAATGCTGTGTCTTAAGTTGTGTCCTTCTGGACTCACACCTCCTGTTTTCAGTGTATAAGTGAGTTCACACTGTTTATGGTGAAGTGAATTGTACTGTGAGAACCAGGATGTCGTTCTCAAAATGACCAAAAAGTTGAGCGTGGAACCCTCAGCGGTCACCATCTTGTTTATGGAAGAGGAGAGGCTGGGCTACTAAACGTGTGAACATGGTGGCCCAGGAGGCCAAGCAAGCAGTGAACACTGAATTATATATTGGCACTATATTTCAGCTGGGAGATGTGTGCGAGTGGGGACAGAAAATCTAAATAAAACTCACCAAAACTGTCTTGGTTCATCTTTTCACTCCTCCATCAATCACCAGCTCTGGTTTACTTCAAATAAACCTTTAATTCACTGAATTAGATGTGAAATATTTTGGATCTACATGCTGTTTTTTTACCTGCTGCCTCTTCATCATAATTCATTCATCGAATGAGAGTCTGTCATGATCATGATGATGTCATGTTCTTCAGAGGCAAAATGGAAAAAACAAAACCCAAAATAGCTAAAAACACACATTTCTTGTGAGAGGCAGAGTCAGATTAGAGTCTGTGAGACATGAAAACCTTTGTCTCAGCTGTCGGTGTGATTGTCTTTTCTCTTGACTTCTGGCCAACAACCTTCACAAAGTTACACAACCTAATATATAACATATAAGTGTATAATATATAATACCTAATTATTAGGAAATGACAAACCTGTAAAGTGCAACTTTCTCTAAAATGTCATTGTATGCAGACGATGTCTTCTTCTTTGTTGTGTCTCCGTCGTCCCTGCAGAGGAGCAGTTGGACCTGGAGGACGGTCAGTGGGAGGAGATCCACGTCATCACAGGAGCCCTCAAACTTTTCCTGCGGGAGCTTCCTGAGCCGCTGTTCCCCTTCAGCTGCTTCGAAAAGTTCATTGCTGCCATCCGTCAGTACACAAAAAAACCCTGTGTCACACACTGAACACACACCTCATGTCCAACACACAACACGTGACACACACACGGAAACCACAGCCATTAAAATGAATCGTGTTAAAATCAAACACGTTCCACAGCATAAACATGGAACAACATATTTTGGTGACAATCACATGAAAAGACTCTGTGCAACATTTAGACTCACAGCTGAAATACCCTTCATCAGTTCTCTATTTACTTTTCATTCAAGTCTTAAAAGACTTCTTGGAACAAGAACACAAGGAACCACCATCTGAGAATCACAAGGAACCACCCTGTGAGAACCAGGAATATCCACAGATCATTGGCCTGCATTCTTAGAAACTAACTAAAAGCTTGTCTGTATTGCGGAACCCTTTTGGCTCCTTGTAGAACCTTTTATAAAGTTTCCACTTAGAATCCTTTCAAAGAGTTCTACCTAGAACTCAACATAAACGGCTACATACAACTGTTTATGAAAAATATTCTTTTCCTCAAAACCCCCTATGAGAGGTTCTACAGAATACCTTTCTATGCTGTTATGGTTCCACCCAGACCCCCCTGTTATGTCTTTCCCACCAACATGGAACCAGCCATGTTCTGGTTCAAGCACCTGATTAATAATAATAAAAAGTTGGTTCCCAGCTGAAACCAAAAAATATCAGTTTTCCTTGGGAACCAAAGTGGGGGTGTCATATTCTACAGGTTGTTCTGTATTCTGCAGCACCCCCTGTTGATGACATCATTGGTTACAGTGGTTCCTCTCAGAACTGGTGGAAACATGGCCTGGCTGACTTAACAGCACCAAGGTTCCAAGCATCTTTAACAGAACTGGTTCAAGAGACAGAGCTCAATTGATGGAAAAGGGCTCAGCTCTGGGGGTTCTATCAAGAACCTTTCCACCTTGTTGGTGCTAACAAGAATCCACCCAGGGTGTTCTACACAGAACCTTTTTCTATTATGGTACAAAGAACCGTTGAAGAAAAAGTTCTTCAAAGATTTCAACAATCCTTAAAGAACTCTTCATTTCAGAAGTTGTTTTTTTTTGGATGAAAGGGGTTCTTAATAGAACAATCAATCTTACAACTTTTGGTGAACTCATCTTCAGAAGCAAATGATGCTGAGTAGAATCTCAGCCTCTTAAGAAAGAACCTTTTTGGAACCCTTATTTCTAAGAGTGTGTAGTTGTTATGAACTTAAAACAGCTGTTTGTCTGCAGAAGTGTTGTTTGGTGTAAGAACCTGTCAGTGTTTACCTCAGTTCTCTGATCCATGCAGAGGTTCCTGACTACACCCTGAGAGTCTCCTACATGAAGGACTTGGTCCGTTCTCTGCCTCTGCCCAACCACAACACCATGGAGCTGCTGTTCAAACACCTGTGCAGGTGACAGCTGCTTTTATACTGATGAACTCAGGTCAAAAACAACATGGTTATAACAGTGTAATGGATGGTAATAAACATGTTAGTGACAACATGTGTACTGAAAACACTTTATTCTTGTAGAACTATGTTGGTTAATGCTGTAGTTTGTTGTGATGTCATGTGAAAGAAAACAGCTGATAATTCTGATTTTCTCTCTGCAGGGTCGTCGAGCACAAAGACTCCAACAGGATGTCAGTTCAGAGTGTCGCCATCGTGTTCGGCCCCACGTTGCTCCGCCCCCAGACTGAGTCAGCCAATATGACGATCCACATGGTGTTCCAGAGCCAGATAGTGGAACTCATGCTCAATGAGTTCCACAACATCTTCTCCCAGAGGTAGGGGGAACCTCCTCAAGGATCTCCTGGAAGCCAGCCAGGAGACTTGCCAAAAACCTTCTTAAGAACCTCCTTAAACAAACATCACCTCCAAGTTCACCAAGGTGTGAACTTGAAATCTAATGGCTACAAGATGCCCCTTTTCAACCACTGTGCCTTAAATAACCCAAGTAGAACTTGAGTGGAACCACCCAGAACACCTATTTGCAACTTATTTCAAGGCAACAAACCAAATGAACAAATTTTCTTGGCACTTTAAAAAACACAAAATATCTCACTTTGAGCAAGAACTCCTCCAACACTAATTCCAGATCCTCTTGGAACATTGTAGATCTGTAGAACCAAACATCATCCCTTCACAGGGGATTAAAAATGGAACCTGAAGGTGTCACCAAAATTAACCTTCTAGAAGTCAAGTGGAACCATGTAGAACCTCGGACTGGTTTTGAAACTTTAAACTTGTTCCAGCAAGTTCTGGAATCCCCCGGAACCTTGTAGATCTCTGGACCCGAACTCATCTGCTCTTATTGTTATTAACATGTTTGGTCATTAAAGGCTCTACACAACACCTTTCTCCAACTCTAAATGATCCAGGTAGAACTTGGGTGGAACTGTATTGAACCCTGGACTGATGCTGAAACTTAAATGCGCAGCCTCACTGCTTTTTCAGGATAACAGACCAAATGAAACTTACTGAGCACCAAACTTATCACAGACAGAACAGTTCCAGCACTAGTTCCAGTTCCAGAACTAATGAACAGAACTCATCCCCAAGACAAACCTCCTCTGAACCGAAATCCTTCAACAACAGGAACATTTAGTTCTCACTCATCCTGAACCAGAACAGCCTGTGGAAACATGATTTTGATTAACTCAAACTCTGTGCTGGAGAACACAAATCATTTTTTACTCACACATGACAGATTGTTCACATTCAGACAAAGACATGCTGAAGAATTCAACAGAAGGAGCTCAAGAACAAACAAAGATCTCCAAATACACTGAAAATGTAAAAACGTTTGAGTTGGGTCGGGTTCCAGTTCCACCAGTCCTTTTATAAAGGTTCAACTTTGAACCTTTTCAGAGAGTTCTGCCCAGAACTCAGCATAAAAAGGCTATGAGATATTCTAAACAGAACCACTCTATGTTGTAATGGTTCCACCCAGAACCCTCTCTGGGGTTTCTGTCCAGCACCATTCCACCCTCTAACAAGAACTCACCAAGGGGGTTCTACCCAGAGCCTTTTTACATTGCAAAAGTTCTTTCTAGAGCCCACCAACGGGGTTCTATAGAGAAATTTTTTAATATTCCAATGTTTTACTCTAGAACACAGTCATGGGGTTCTACAGACAATCGTTTTATATTATGGTGGAAAAAAAAAACTCAACAAAAGAATTCTTCAAGGAGGTCTCTTTCTTCTAAAATGGTTCTTCAGAACCAAAAGGCTCTGGGTAGAACATTAGCCCTTCACTAGAACTAGAAACTCTTTTGGAGAGAACCCTTGGAATGAACCCTCGTGGTTCATCAAGGGTTCTTTGTAAAACTAAGGGTTCCATTAAAAACCCTTTTTGGGGCTGCTCTCATAGCTCAGTTGGTAGACCGTTAACCCCATGTACTGAGGCTGTTGGTTCTCTGCAGCGGTCGCTGGTTCGATTCCCGCCTGGGGCCCATTTGCTGCACGTCGTTCCACCTCTCTCTGTCCCCTTCCTGTCATATCCTCAGCTGTCCCTATCAAAATAAAGGCAAAAGCCCAAAAAATCATCTTAAAAAACAACAACAAATTCTTTTTGGAAGAAAGAGTTCTTCAAGGATTGTTGACATCCTTGAGGAACTATTTCATCAAGGGTTTAAGAAGGGTTCTTTGTACCCTAATATAAATGGTTCTTGGGTTGTGTTCTAGAACCATTACACCATAGAAGGGTTCTCTGTCTTGAGTGAAACCTTTCATGGATGGATTTACAGGAAGTTGTTGGTGTACTCACGGGATTCATGGGTTCTGTTTATGTTCCACTCAGGAGTGGCTGAGTCACTTGTGACCCCTAGTGGTAAACAGTCAGTATTACTGGTCCTGTCTGGTTTTTGGCTCATTATGAAACTGGTTTGAAAGGTTTGAAATCGTCCCAAACTGGTCAGGTTGTTCCGATGAGTCTCACAGTGTCGATCTGGAGCCTCTACAGTCAATAAAGACCTACTTATTTATGTCCGTGTTCACTGACTGGAGTCCCAGTAACAGCTGTTGTATTCCCAGTATCACCCAGTATGGCATTCCAATCCTGACACTGGAAAATTTGCACAGAAAAGTAATTTACCAAGTATACGTTCTATTCAAGTTTGAAAAGAACAAGACCTTTGTTGTATTAAACACTGGATAACTAGTTTTGTTTTTGACAGGATATGACATCAGAATTCAGCTCAGAGGTTTGAGAAATGATCAAAATGTTTTGTGCTAAGCTTCAGAACAGAGACGGTTTAAAGTAGATGAGGTTTAATAGAAAGTTCAGAGGACCCGGGACGTTTCCCCGCGGGACGTTTCCCCGCGGGACGTTTCCCCGCGGGACGTTTCCCCACGGGACGTTTCCCCGCGGGACGTTTCCACCGCGGGACGTTTCCCTGCAGGACTCCACCGATTATTAAGGACAGAAAACGAGAGGATTTACAGAAATGTTAAATGTTGAATGAATTTTACAGGAACGTTGTTGTTGTTGTTGTTGTTGTTGTTGTCCTGCTGTAACGATCATCTGTACAATGCTGTATGTTTTTATAGTATTGATTTTATATGTATTACAGATATAGAACAAAGATGGAAGATTAACAGCTTCAACTCTGTACATAAGAGGGTATTTTACTGACCTTTAATAAAAATGAAACTCCTCTCTGTCTGAGTTTGTTTTGTCAAATATTCAATACAAACTGAGAGCAGCTGGTCACGTCTCATCTGTCTCTTTATGCATCTACAGTCAAAAAACTCAAAGTTCAAAACTTGTATAAATCCAGTTTATTACTTGATGAATTCATACCAATATTGAAATCATAACAGCAGGTTTCTGTTACAGCTGAAGCTCCATTAGTTAGAAATGTGACAAATAAACACAGATGGGATCAGTTCACACATTCTTTACTCAAGTCAAAGGTCCAGACTTCCTGTTTCATCCTCTGTCTTTTATGTTGTTTTTGTTCTTTAATTTTCATTCTGTTGCATCTTTTACATAATTTTCTTGTTTTGTTACAAGAAAGTACAGATATTTGTGTTCATATGTATGGAGTAAAAATCAAGTCATCAGAAAAATAAGTGCTCAAGTAAAGTACAGATACCTGAAAACTCTGCAGTAATGTAGTATTTGTATTTTGTTTCTTCCAACCTCTGAAAGGAAATATTGCAAATACGACGTCTGAGAACAAGTTGAAGGAGATATAGATGGGATGAAAAGGGCTGAAATCTTTACATGTGATTTTAAAAAAAGGAAAACTCCTGTAAGACTCTACCTGTTAACTAAATATAAGTTTAAAAAAGTTCAAATTTAAGTGTCTGACCAGAAACCTGGAGAAATGGTCATTTTGAAACAGTTTCTCATGAATTTGTGACCATCATGACTCCCATGTTGCTCCTCCTCAGACAGTTTGCAGGTGAGCTGAAACGGGCTTTTCTGATGTTGTTTTCTGCAGCAGATACTGAACGTCAAATGTTTTCAATGTCAGTGACTAAGAAGATCAGATGTTCTAAGATGTTCAAAGAAGAAGCTGTGATCCAGACTAATGAACACAATCCAAACCCTGCACAGATGTTATTTCTGCACTTGTTCTACCTCTGTTCACTAGTGTTCTAAATAAAGTTTTCAAATCTTCCACCGCTCCACTTTAGACGTCTGAAAACTTCATGCAGAAAAATAGAAGCAGTAAAAAAAAAAAAAACGAGAACAAAAAGAGGTGTGAGTTATGACGTCTGCAGATGTTTGTCCTCCACAGCGGTGTGTGGTGATGTGGTTACCATGGCAACACCATCAACGCATGTTCACTAAAAGAAAGAAAAACAGAGAAATAAGGTTTACACCGTGTTTTCAGATATTCTGGGATCATTTTTAAAGTGTCACTGAAGTCTTACCATCATTAAACTGGAGGGGACCTGAGGAGGGACAAGAGGACAGGACGTTAGAGGACATTTCACATCAAACATGTACATTCATTACTACACACAGAATGAGAACAAATACTTACAGTACTTCAGTAGAGTTTTCAGGTATCTGTACTTTACTTAAGAATTTATTTTTCTGAACACAAATATCTGAATTTTCTCCTCCTCACATTTTCTAACATAGAAAAGACGATTGACTGGTGGATCCATCAGAGGACATCACACAGGACAGACGGGACGAGAGAAGAACAACAAAAAAAAGATGTAACAAGACAAAAACAACGTAAAGACACATAACAAGATAAAAGAACATCAAGAAACAACATTAAAGTATTTGTACTCTGAGTATTTGTACTTGTACCTGCAGTAGTTTGGTGCTGTGACAGACTCTCCATCACGTCGTGTCTGCCGACCTTCTCCAACACGTCCTTGGTGACCTGCAGCGGCTGGTTGCTGTACGTCTGGACGATCAGGTCCACCGTTTTGCGTCTGTTGGCGTTCTCCAGGTCACATGGTGAGATCTCCAGCTTTCCTCCATCTTTACTCAGGGCCTTCTGGACTTTGGAGCCGTACTCCTGCAGGTAGTACTTGAAGTCTTCGAACTCTTCAGCCTTCAGCTTCTTCAGCTCTTTCAGGAGAACCTCTTTGACTGTGTCCATCACGGCGTCCTGTCCAACACTGAGACAGACAGTTCAGAGGGACAAACATGAGGACGGTGGGTCATCGACAGGAGAACCAGGCTGGAAGCTTCTTTTTTACGACCCTGATGGAGGCTAGTCGAGGTCGCTGAGGTCAAATAATATTCGTACGGCAGCCATCTTGAATTGATCCATGCAAATGTCAAAAAACCCCACAAATTTCCATCAGTCCTGAGACAGACAGCAGACAACGACAAAACCTTTTCATACAATACTGAGGCCAGAAATCAAAAGTTAAGGTCAGTGACGCGGTAAGATTTCTTTTCACTCGTTATTTGAGACAAATTTTAGGCCCGTAACAATTATTCGTTATTATATTGTTATTTTGTTGAATCAAACTCAAAACTTTAAGAAAGTTTTGAGAGTTTGAAAGTTTTAAAATAAACCAAACAGTTTTGCCGACCTATAATCTTTAGTTGAGTTAATTTACTTTTCCTCTTTAGATAAAATTGAATCTTGGGAGTTTTAGAAACCACACAAAAAAAAATCACATTTTGAAAATAGTTGTCAGTGAACCCTGATCCTGATTTGTGTTTTATGCTTAAAAAAATTAATTAAACATTATCTCAACAAAACATTATTAGTTGGTAAAACTTTTTTAAAACTCAAATCTATTGAACTAGAGTTGCCTTGAAAATTTGAATTTTCTCAACTTTTTCATTTTTCCAGTGTCTCGACTTGTTTTAATGATAATGATAATTTTAATGAGGTTGAACTTCATTCAAGCTGTGATAACCTGCAACTTCTTAATTAATTAATTAATATTGCCAAATGAAACTAGTTAATTCTCACACCATTTGAAAAGTTTTTACACGGATTTAAATGAAGAACGTGGAAAGAACAGAACATAGAATAAAAGTCTGAGAGAATAGAAGGAAGGCACACTGGAAAAATGAAAAAGTTTCAAGTTTCAAGGCTGCAATAGATTTTTGAGTTTTGAATTCAAATTCTTAGGTTCTGAAAAACTTTTATGAACTACTTATCTTTTGTTAAAATAATATATTTTTCTTGTTTAGATAAACTTAAAGCTTTGAATTTTAGAAACACAAAACAATGTACTTTAAAAAAAAAAAAAACTGAGTAAATTCACTGAAGTGACAGTAAATTTAACATCATTTATCATTTAAAACTATTTCATTTTTCAGGCACTGTGACCAGTTCAGATTTTTTTTTTTTAGTTTCTAAAACTTAAAGATTCAAGTTTATCTAACGAAGAAAAGTAAATGATCTCAACTAAAGATTACAGGTCAGCAAAACCTTTTAAAGTTTAGTCTAAAACTGAAAAGTTTCATTTGAGCTCAGAACTCAAAAATTTGAAGTTGTCTCAACTATGTTGTTTTTACAGTGTAGAGAACGTGGAACGACAGTCCGATTATTCTTTGATCAGTTTCTCTGTATTCTGAAACTTTAGCTAATCAAGTCGTGTTGGAAAGAAAAATCAAAATCAGAAACAACTTATTTAAGATGAATTTCATTTCATATTTTCAGTTTTTTTCAAACATGGTTCTATGAGAAGGGTTCTTAAAGGATCCTTCAGTCTTAAAAAGAACCTTTAACAAATTTTCTTCAAAAAAGGGTTCTTCAGGAAGAACCTTTTTGAGACAATGAAACATTTTTTCTTTCATGTTTCAGTTTGTGATAATCAGAGGAGATGAGGAACAGGTCGGTTCTGTCTGAACGTCGACACACAGGAAATATTTCATCCAACAGAGACTGAAGGACTGAAGATTCTCTGCTGAAACTAAACACAACATACAGATCATTCAATTCACAGTAGATCAGGTAAAATATAAACTCTGTGTTTCAGGCTCAAAGTAAAACTAAGAGTTAAGTTTACTCACCTTTTTCACCAGTGGAATCAACTTGTCAGTTTTTACAGTGCTGTAAAGTACAAATGTGAGTTTTAATCCTGGATCAGATAACAGAGCTCTTAACTCACTTAACTCTTCGTCTCCAACAGTTAAATCCTCGAGTTACTGCAGAAATCATCCAATCAAACTAAAATCATTTACTTTCTATGATTACAGATTAAAACATGTTTCAGTTTCCTTCACTCACCGACTCTCAGCCGTCCTGTTCGCCGCCTCGTCTCCAAATCTGATCTGCACTTTGATTTAGTCTTCATGTACCTGGATCACCTCCAGGCTCCGCCCACTCTCACCTCTCTGGAAAAACATCCTGATTCCACCTGAGGTCACGTGACCAAATCTCACTTTTATCTCACCTGTCAGTCTTTGAAGCTGTGATGTAGCACAGAAAGAAGTGAAAGGAATGATGCATACTGAGCTGATATATTATTATTATTATCATTATTATTGTTATTATTATTATTATTATATAAAAGCATTAACTTTAATATACTAAGTCAAAGTATTCATGATGTAGAATAATAATGACTTTATTTTGGTGGGTAGTTTAATCTGTAATCATACAACATTTAATTTATATTTTAAACTGTAAAGTTACTAAGCTGTCAAGTATATATAGTGGAATAAAGTAAAGTAAAGTAACATAAATGGAAATACTCATGATAAATTACTTTACAGCCTCCTGAACTGTCAGAATAAATCACTACCTGAATACTGAAAAGGCGCTGTGGATCAGCGCACGGCGCAGGCGCAGTCCGGCAGCCCGTGGCCGTGTCAGGAAGGAAAACTCTCGCGAGAGTTATCGATGTAAGTCAAAGTATGACGTGTGTGTGACTCTGACCAGGTGTTTCTGTCGCTGCAGCTCCTCCAGTGCGACGCTCGTATCATAAAACATCAGCAGTTTTTACAACGACAACAATGAAGAAACAAGGTGCACTAATCTCGCGAGGGTTTGACACAGTCCAGACCGCAGCGCGTCGTCATGGAGACGGTTTGTTGTTTGAGAAGCAAAAGGAGAAAAGACTCCTGAACACGGAGAGAGTGGGGTCACGAGGAGGAGAAGCTGCTGCAGGTGAGATGTTTCACCTGTCTGTTAGCTAGCTGCTGTTAGCCTGGGAGCTAACGTTCAACAACAGCAGCTTTAGCTCTGTGAGGTTAGCCTGGGAGCTAACGTTAGCCACAGAGCTGTGTTCAATGACACGACGCTCTGACAGAAACCAGCAGGCGGTCTGTTCATTCACTGCTAATGCTAATCAATACGTCTGTTACCGTTAGCATGTTAGCTTCATGAAGGCCAGCTGTTAGCCGCTGAGCTGCGTTCAATGACAACACGTTTGTTCATGTTTTAAATCGGCAGCGGAGGGAGAAGTACTTCGATAAAAGTAGTGCAGTAAAAGTTACAGTATTTACCTGGAGTAGAAGTAGGGGAGAGTGGGGACGGTTGTAACTTTTTAACATTTGCCTCAGTTTGCCTCAGATCTTTATATGTTGACAGTAAGTCTGTCTGATAATTACCCATTCCGTTCAATGATAATTACAGGTGACATATTGTTCATAATATGTATTTGAATGGAAGAAGTCAGATGTTGCAACTGACCCCAGTCCTGGGGACAGTTGCAACATGTTAAAATTACATTAAATTTCACTAATTAAGTTATGCTTTTTGTTTCAGTAAGCCAGTATGATAATGTTATACAATACTAAAATATTATCTACCTGTCTGTCTATCTAGTTATCTGTCTATTTATTTATTTATTTATTTATTTATTTATTTATCAGGTAATATAATATAATTTATTTTCCTAGTAATATTATAGTATAATTTTACTTCTTTGGTGGTTTTTAAAATATTTTGTATTTATCCAATACTTTTAGAGCACGATTTACTGATTTAATAAGTAATATTATAGTCTTATTTACTTATTTAGTAATATTAACATATATATTTTTTCCCAGGGATCCTTGACTGGTTTCCAGGACCTGTTTTATATGTCCATGTCAGGGGTCCTTGAAAGATTCAAAGGCTCCTTGAAATGAATCCTCAGTGCTCAGAGGTGCTTAAAGGGAATCCTTGAAGGACCTCCAAGAATCTGTCATCTTTGAAAACATTCCAGGATATTTTATGATTTATGAATTCCAGGATATTTTAGTAGAGTCCTGGAGTCTTTGAAGACATTGCACAGGCCCTTGAATGATGAAGTTGCATGTGGTCCTTCAGTACATTCCAATGGTCCTTTAAAACATTAGAAGATGAATTATTAAAGTCTGAGCCAATTAAGTTTTAACTGTACCTGTGTGACTTCATCAGGTGATGGCGAGGTCACAGCGTGATGTCATCGACTTCTCCACATTGGAGAGAGAGCTGCAAGGGGCAATCGAGTCAGAGCGGCAATACGAGAGAGAGAATGAGGCGAAGCTGAGAGCCATCAGCCAGAGAGTGTCGTCCTACAGCCAGTTCAGGTAACTCCAGGGTCCTGGAAACACCTCCAGGAAGCTTCAAACAGGCCAGAGGATTAATCAAGGGTCCTAGAAACACTTCCAGGACACTTGAAGCAGGTCAGGGGTTATCTCACACTTTTCATATGTCATCACCTAGAGGGCATTCCAGGACTCCTTGAAGAGTCTCCAGGATGTTTTAGATGATTAGATAGATAGAACGCTTTCAGAACAGACAGTATAGAGTTCCAGAACACCTTATAGACTAAATTGACTTTTTCAATACATTCAAGGGGACCTTGAAAGGTTCACAGAATGCTTCGAAAGGTTTCTTGGATCCTTGAAAACATTCCAGGGATACTTAAATGAATTCCAGGATACCCTATAAGAATCCTTGGACTGTTCAGGATGTTGCAGGAGTCCTTGAATGATTTCCACAAGACTTTAGAAGAGTCCTGGTCATCTTTAAAGACACTGGATGAATTCCAGGATATTTTAGAAGGCTCCTTGACTGAGTTCCAGGCCCTGTCTTACCTGTGTGTGTCTGTCTGTCAGAGACTTGGTCCTGTCATGTCACCTGAAGCCCCTGGAGAAGAAAGACAGAGACGGAGCTCCACGGAGACAACCCTGGAACCCTGTCGCCCCGAGCAACCAGTGATGTCTGGTTGCCCCGGACAACGAGGAGCATGTTTGAACTTTTTTTAGCTGTGACTTTAATGAAACCTTCGTATCTACAGCAGAGGAACTATGTGATAAAACTTTTCTCAGATGATTAAAAATGTTTTTAATGTGTTTGTTTCAGCTCAGCAGTGACAGAATTTTACTGATCGATCAGTTTGATCAGCAGGTTTAAAGAGATTCGGTTTCTGTCCCTCTGATTCAGCAGCAGGTTTCATGTCTGCTTATTGGTCATCAGTAATATTATCAGTAACAGATGTTTGTTCTCTTTGTTTTGTCAAATTGTTTCTGAAGTCAACAATAAAATTTCTCAATGTCGACTTTCTGACTTTTCTGTAGATTTTCTTCTAAAATCAGGAAGTATAAATGGCTCCGCCCCCGAGTCGCCGTCAGTAGTTTATTGACAAGTCATATGACAGGAGTCACCTGTTAGTTTTTGTCTCATTACATCTTTAACATTGTTTAAATCAGGTTGAAATCAGTCTTGATGTTTGAAGGCGGCGCACAATGATGCAAAATAACAATCAATAATCAATAATTCACCTCAGAGTCATTCAAACTAAAGTAACGAGTCTGTTTATAAAATGTGAGGAGGAGAAAGTTGAGATGTTTGAGTTCAGATGTCAGGTGTCTGTTCAGTTTTCAGAGTGACTCTGGGTTCAGATGTGAAACAGGAAGTGGTTTGAGCTGAGCAGGTTCACACACAGATGAGCAAACGCAGACAGGAAGTCTCACTCTGATCTTATTTATAGAGACTAAAACTCCTCACAGTCCTGTTCACAGCCTGTTTCGGTCCTACTGAGGTCCTGGAGTCCATTGAGAGGTTTCAGGGGTCATTCAAGGACTTCCAGGCTCCTCTAGAGGCCTCCACAGATACATGAAGGGGTCCTTGAAACGTATAATAGCATCCTTTTGTCCTCTGAAGGACTCAAGGATCAGTGACCTGTGGAATCTCATATATCTCATTTATTGGTTTATGTCCCTCCAGGGATTCCAGGTTCCTTGAAACCATTCCAGAACTCTGTATAATAGGTTTAGATATTTCAGATTCCAGAGGTCCTTGAACGTTTCCAGGATGCTTGTGTGGATTTCCAATGTTCTTCAAGGACTCAGTGGTCTTTGAAAGGCTCACAGGAGTCCTTGAAATGGCCTTTCCAAAGAAGAGTTTTCAGGACTTTTCTGAGGACTCTGTTGGTTCCTTGAAGGATACAAGCCCTTGGAAGATTCCAGGATTCATTGAAATATGTCCTGAGTGGTCTTTCAGTCTTTTAAGAAATACCAAAGGTCCTTACAGGGAATCCTTGACGGAGTTTTAAAATGCTGTACAGGTTATATTATTGTTTGTCTGTGTAGCTAACCTCAGTGGTCGTTACGTAAGCAGTTAAAGACGCATCACGGCTGTTTACAGGCTGTTTTTTGAGTCCAGGAAACGGTTTCAGTATTTCTGAGGAGTGAGACCTCTTAATGTGCAGAGAGGATCTTTGGGTTCAGTTCGCTGCAGCAGGAAAAAAAACCCTTAAACTGCAGGTTGATGTTTGACGAGAATCAGAAGTGAGACAGACAGGCCGGAGGACAGATAGAGAGACAGGCAGGAGGACAGACAGGAGGACAGACAGAGAGACAGGCAGGAGGACCATCAGAGATTCAACTGGTTCAAACTTGAACTTTTCCTGCAGTTTTATTCGTTTTTTCTGCAGCTTCTGGTGAGTTTAGTTGTTTTTTTTTGTAAGAGTTTAGATTCTGTTCCGATCTCATCACGTCTTCTCCTTCTTCTTCTTCTCCTCCTTCTTCTTCCTCTTCTTCTTCTCCTTCTTCTTCTTCTCCTCCTCCTTCTTCTTCTTCTTCTTTAATGGACCTAAAATACATAAAACCGCGTCACGTGCAGGATTTTAAAACATTAATTCGATGATGTTGATTAAAGCTGATGTTTAAACTGAGAGAACAGAGAGTTGAAGCTTCCTGTTTGACAGCAGCTCTGTGGTTTTTATGTTCCCTTCTCATCAGTACAGTGGAACAAGAACTCTCATCATTTACTCAAAGTTATTAATAGTATTATATAAAAATCTCTTACACATTTAATTTATGTTTTCAACATTTTCTTTCTGTGAAAATACAAAAATATTATCAGCAAATTCTACTTCAAGCATCAAAGTAAAAGTTCTCATTCTGCAAAATGGCGCCAGTGACAGGATTGTATATATTATTATTATTATTATTATTATTATTATTATTATTATTATTATTATTAGTGTGACAGAAACATTTTCCTGCTGTGGCTGCTGGAGGTGTAAAACTAATTATCCACAGTTTAATATATAAGACAAAATTCATTTAGTAATCTTTTTTATGCAATCTGAATCTGTACGTAAAAATTCACTCAACTTATTTAGAAAGAAGGCAAACATTAATAAACACAAAACTTACTGTGATAAAATGCAAGATTTATTTTGTGGGAATATAAAACTTACTGTGAGGGAACCTGAAAGTAGTGCATAAAAAATCTTTGGGGTTTGTGTTCAAACTCATTGAAAGTTGAAATCTTCGATGTCGTCTGTAAACCAGTGATGAAGGAGCAGAACTTCAAAGAGGAAGTGATGAAGATTATGGAGGAAGCACCGAACGCCAGAAGAGCTCTGCTGGAAAACTACAACAACCTGCTGGACGTGGCCGATTACTGTTACAACAACTACACACAGGTTAGTACTACTACTACTACTGCTAACTGATAACAGTTTCCCTCTGCTTCCAGTCTTTGTGCTAAGCTAAGCTAACAGTTTCCCTCTGTTTCCAGTCTTTGTGCTAAGCTAAGCTAACAGTTTCCCTCTGTTTCCAGTCTTTGTGCTAAGCTAAGCTAACCCCTGCTGTCTCCATGTGTCAGGCAGGTGATGGCAGCATGAAGGCTCTGGAGGAAACTAAAAAGTTCACCACCCAGTCACTGGCCAGCGTCGCCTACCAGATCAGCACACTGGCCAGTAGCGTGCTGAGTCTGCTGGACGCTCAGACCAATCAGCTTCATCACATGGAGTCTTCCATTAACCTCATTGGTCAGGTGAGCCCCGCCCTCCAACCCTGGTGATGAATGTTTAAATACCTGAGGTTATAATAGTGATGTCATCAGACTACACACATGGCTTGTCACCTGCCAAGGAGGCAACTGTCCAGGTGCCTCATGGGAAACGTAGGATCCAGTGTTTCTGGACACCTGAGAACTAAATTTTAAAAAAAAGAAAACTTTGTCTGAAGGAAAATCCACTGCAGAAGGAATGCAAGGGAACGCAACACTTGTTTTAAATTTGATGATGTCACAGTGATGTCATCAGACCACAGATGTGGCTGTTTACCAGGCAGGGAGGCTCCTACTCAGATGCATTATGGGAAATGTAGGGTCTAGTGTTACTGGACTGAAAGTCAGGATGTGTCCTCTGCTGTCTCTCACAACAACGACACACCGACGGGACGCCGAGAGCTGATCGGAAACACAAACTCGTCTCCATGACGATGTGATGTGATGATACATTTGACGATTATTATCCTGATCTGTTTGTTGCTTCATACTTTGTGCTGAGAATACAGATCCAGGTCGTGTGTGTGTGTGTGTGTGTGTGTGTGTGTGT
>CM034609.1:275491-312991 GCA_020091685.1 Lutjanus erythropterus
GTGTGTGTGTGTGTGTGTGTGTGTGTGTGTAGATAGTGAAGATGTAATCTTTGCTCTGCTGAAGGGATCAAATTTGATAAACTGAGGTTTGCTGCCACATTTAGAATCTCTGACAAAATTCCAGGATGAAAGTCAAAGTTTCAAACACTGGATTTATATTTAATCAGAGACTCAGCAGGTGAAGCAGCGTGTGATGGATTTACCTCACTGAAAAAAAGACGTCAAAATCTCCTGAAGAATCCAATCAAACCTCACACCAAGTGACTGAGAGTATTTTTCAAAGTTTTGCAGTGATCGTTAACTTTATTAAGCCGACCATGTTGAACAGTGAAGTGCACACGATGTGCTGCGTTCAGTTGCCTCTGAACGTGAACAGAATGTGGAATCTGTTTCAGCTTAATATCATGACTTTGAAAATGCCGAATGACTCGATTTAACAAATTTTGTTAGATTAAAATACTATGAATAGTAAAATATGACTTCCATTTCATCCTCACATGTAGCCGCAGCAAACGTCAAACCGCATGCAACCTGCACACTTTATATTATTGATTATAATGATGATTAATGTTGAAATGATGTTCTTCTGCCTCAATAATAATAATTATTAATACCAGCAGATAAAACACTACAGTGATCAGGTTAGGAACTGACAAACATTGGGATCTTGTTCATCTGTTCCCAGGATAGAAAATGTGTCATTTTCAGTGAAACATGAATCCCCACTTCACCACATCACACTTCATGTAACACAGACTGACCGTTTCTTAAAATACTGCTGGTTCTGTGGAGTGAAGCCTGCAGATCATCATACAAGCTTGAATTAACACATTTATATTGAAGCTTTCAGTGCGTTTTGGCTGATGCAGATTTTTCTTTTTTGGCGGGATGAAATCTGAGCTGAGCGTGGAGCGATAATTAACGGAGCTGAACGTGCAGCTTTGAGCGGTTAAGCCTGGGGGTCAAACAGCTCAACAACAACAACCAGGATTTAATCTGGGTTTAAAAATTAATCCCTGCTGGTGCAGCTCAGTTTACATCTCAAGGGTTAATGTCTCACCTGAAGACATCAGACCACCTGAACATGGACAGAACTCAACCTGCGGACTGAGAGAGTCTCAGGTGTCTTACCTGTGAGGGGGGCGGGTCAGGTGCAGTATCAGGCGGAGCTCCAGGACTGACTCGTCCTCCAGTCAGAGCCTCCAGGTCCAGGTTCAGGTCCTGGATGGACTCGTAGATATGGTTTGAGTCCTCCTCCTTCAGAGGGTCGTCCTTGCCACCGCTCTCTTCCACACTCATCGGCTCCGCCTCTTCCGCTTCCTCATCGTCCGGCTCTATCGGAGAGTCCTGATCGTCATGGCAACCTGTGGACAGCAATGTGGTGCTGTGGAGGTCATTCTGGGGTGGGACCACAGGCGTCTCCACAGGGATGGGTTGGGTCTGGGGCCGCGGCGTAGACAAGGGGTCTGCTGGACTGAAACTGGGGACTCGATGTTTTCCAGAGTCCCTGTGGTCATCCAGGATCCCTGGCAGGCGCTTCTTGTCCTCGGCCATGTTTGTAGTTGTGCTGGTTGTCGAGGTCTCTGTGGGTCCAGAGGGAGGGTTGCTGGGATGTCGCAGGGCCGAGGACAGGTCATGGAAGTCCAGCGGGACACCAAACGTGGACATGCGGTTCTCGGTCTTGCGGTATCCAGTGGAAGCTTCGGGTCTGAGCCGGATCGTCACCTCGTCCCCTGGTTTGGTTTTTGTCCCACTGGGCTCTTCCAGAGTCTTTGGAACAGGGACGGGGACAGGGACTGGGACCGGGGTCGCCACAGGAAGCGGCATCGGTTCAGGACTGGGCGAATCAGTAAAGTCCAGAGGGGACGGGAAGTCCAGTGGCAGCTCCTTAACGTACTTGGCGGGGATGTAGAAGGGTTTGGAGCTGCGGTCGCTGCGGACCTGCCACCAGTGGTCATTGGTCTTTGCTAACAGGATGTAGCGCTCGTTGGGTTTGATGGACACCAGCGCCCCATCCCGACCCTCATACTCATACTGGAACTCAACCAGGACCAGACCCAGACCTGCAGAACCAGAAAGAACCAGAAGATCAGAGGAAACATGAGGAATAAGAGCTAATGCTAACTTAACTGCTACTGCCAACATAACTAATGCTACTACAATTATTTCTTCTGCTTTAACTATGACTGCTACTAGGCTACAGCTAACATTACTATTGGTAATGCTAACATCACTAGTGCTAATGCTCACTTACTATTGGTTCTGATAAATCACTACTGCTGTACTACTAACATAGCTACGGTTAATGCTAATGCTAATGCTTTAAGTATTACAACTACTAGGCTACTGGTAACATTTCTACTGCTAATGCTGCTACTTTAAAAACTACAGCTTCTCAAACACTTTGACTTCTTTAGCTGTTGTTGCTATTTCTAACATTAGCTCTGCTGCTGTACGAGTTCTAGCCCTCCTGTTAGCATGAACTCTGCTACATCTATCATTACTGCCACTTTAAATCAGTACTGCTGATTCTTTAAATACTATCACTGTTACTTCCTGTCATGGCTGCTGTCTCTTTAAAACGAGGACTCACTTCTGCCAAGCATGGAGGAGGTCGATGCCATGGTGACGGCCCTGGGCTCCTCGGGCCCCGCCCCCCTCAGGTAGATGGGTAGGTGACGCTAAAGGCGAGGGGTCAAAGGTCACAGCTGATCCTCGGCCCCCTTAAGGAGAGAGAATCACACCAGACCAGTTGGAGACAACAACAACAACTGATGTCACATCCTCTAAACACATGTTGATGTTCTTTAACCCTCAAGAATATCAAAGTGAATTTTTTCCATCATCATGTGAACTGCTGCCATAAGAATCTAAAGATGAGGGTTAATGAACCTGAAGATGAGGGTTCCCAAAATAACTTGAATGGAATGTTTCATTTAGCACCAAAGATAGAAACAAACAGCTGAGACGAGTACCTTTAAGAACCTAAAAAGGATAGTTAAAGTATGAGGGTTACAGAATATAAAGATGAGCGTTAAAGTACCTAAAGAGGAGGATTTAAGCACCTAACCACAAGGTAAAAAGTACCTGAAGACAAAAGTTACAGTAAAGTTCTCTCACTCAGTGGGCTCAAACAAGTTCACACATGGACACCAAGCAGCAGCAGAACATTTGCAGTGATGTTCCACATGTTCTGTCTTGTCTGAAGTTGCACCACGCCCAACGTCAACAAGAGTCTGAAACCAAAACCAGAAACATCAGAACTGTGGTGGGTTTTGAAGTACTGACTGTTTAGAGTCAGAGTTACTGAGAGAACCAGAGTGGAGGACAGACAGACAGGAGGACAGACAGAAGAACGGTCTCTGAGGAATGACAGTTATGTGTCTCTCTGCATCTTCCTGTCAGAACAAGTCAAACTCCACCCAGCTCTGATCTCTGCCTGCAGCTAATGAAGCTAACGCTAACTCTGGTGCCTCTGTCTTGTCCTGTGCAGGTTCATGCTACTGTCAGTCATCACACAGCGTCCAACAGCACGTCCACAGAGACATGATGGACGTGATAATGTCCTCACATCAACAGGAACAGAGTCAAACTCACTACTTTGTCTTAATTTCAAAATAAAAGCCCTCATCTCCTCAGTACTTGCCAGTCTGCACATTTTCTTCTCCAAACCACAGACTCTGCCCAGTCACCTGATAGGCAGAGGGGTGGGGCTTATCATTGTCACCTGACAGGCAGAGGGGTGGGGCTTATCATTGACATCACCTGCCTCTCAGGTGGAAACCTGCAGCCTGTGGCTCAGCTGTTGAGGACTAAGTACATTTACTTGAGTACTGTGCTAAAGCACACATTTAAGGTACTCCATTACATCTGACAGGTGAATGTACTTTTTATTCCATTACATTTGTCAGACAGCTTTAGTTACTAGTTACTTTTCAGAAGTGCAGTGGAATCCACACTGTAAAAAATGCTCAGATTAATTAATTATAATAAATAGTGGAAGAAAATTCTTCTCACTTAAAAATGTTGAGTAGAATTTTAGTTTTTAGAACTTTACACAACATGAAGTAAAGGGCCATTACACTTAAAATTATTCAGTTCTGTTAACTTGTTATAGTATTTTTTACTACAACATGAGTACTTTTACTTTTAGTACTTTAGTTACTGCAGTAATATTTTGAATACTGGACTTCTGCTTGAGTATTTCCACCATGTGTGTCTGCACTTTTACTGAAGTAAATGATCTGAAGACTTCCACTGCTGACCTCACACAGACACACACACACATACACACACACACACACACACACACACACAGGGAGAGAGAGAGAGAGAGAGAGAGAGAGAGAGAGAGAACAATAGCAGGAGGCTGATCTCAGGCCTGTTCTGTTTACAGAGGGAAGTGTCTGTTCTTCCTGTCTGTTGTAAGCTCCGCCCACAAGGTGGCATAGACTCCACCCATCGGTGACATCACAGCCTGGAGTGTGTGTGTGTGTTTCCTGTCTTTGTACAGGAACAATAGTGTGTTGGCAGTTTGTGTGTTCGGATTGGAGCCGAACAGCTTAACGTTTACGGAGTTTAGTTTGTTTTTGTCTCAAATATCAATAACTGATCAATAAATATCATCTGTTTATGTCTCAACTTTTAATAACTGATCAATAAATATCATGTTTCTGTCTCAAATATCAGTAACTGAATGATAAATATCATCACTTTCAGTCTCAAACTTCAGATCTTCAGACATGAAACATCTCCCAGCAGGTAAAATGCAGTTCTCAACATGTTCTGGGAACGTTGATTAAACGTTTAGGGTTCCCAAGATGTTAAAGGGGATTTTTTTTTTCTGACCTAAAACCAACATTACAATCCTAGAACGTTCTGAAAGGTTAGATAAATGTTCTGAAATCAAAAACTCTTTGTAGCTTTAAATTTTTTTTTTTTTTCCCACCGCACTCTGGAGAGATTGGTTGACTGTGTTTCCTTATTAAAACTTACATAATTTTGACCTTTTGTAAAACCAATGATTTGATAATGTTTCCAGAATGACCTTGGGAAGGTTAGCGTGATGACTGCAAGGCCTCGGAGACTAACGCAGGTGTGACAACAGGGAATACAGTACTGAGGAGGTTTGACTCCTGACACTCCGAGGTTGAGTCAGCTAACTTAGCTGCACCGCTAACCAAGCTAACAGCAGTTAGCAGATAGCTACATTAGCAACAAGTAAAGCTGTCTCTCCATCAGCACAGTGTGTAAACCACCTCAGTACTGTCTTCCCTGCCGCACCGTACCGACCACGTGCACTGGGACACCAAAATATTTTCTACATGAAATATGATCCTGATTCACCTGAATCAGTGAATGAAGCTGTGGTTTTGTTCAGGCGTATTAGTCAGTGAGGACCGGCCGTATCTATTGTTTGTCCACTCTGTTTAGATGAAACCACGCCCACTTCCACCTCAGTGGTATTTGACAGCCAATCAGAGTCTTTGTCTCTGAAGGCAGCCACTGAACCTAATTTACTGTTTAAGAATGCAAAGAAACGGCACCGCCGCTGGTTGTTTGTTTGAACTGCCGACACTTTCATCATGTGGAAGTTGGTTTGGTTTCATCAAAGTTGGATTGGACAGACACAGTCCGGTCCTCAGCTCATTGGATGTTCCATGTGGCTAACGTTAGCTAACTGATGAAACTGTAAAATGCCTCGAGTGTAATTTGCCATCACAGATACCACCTTCCTCAAAATGAGTATCCATGGTAACCACTGATTTTGAGAAACAGAACCAGGCTTGAGGTTTGAGGACATTTTAGAAGACATACCAACGTACCACACTGTTGCTAGCTAGTTAATGAATCTTAGCTCTGTGCTGGTAGAAGTTGCAGATTGATTGACAGGTGGACGTCATGATGAAGAGAAAAGTTTTGATTTTGATGTAAAAATACTTTTTTTCTTTGCATATGCTGTCAAATATTTTTATTATAAATATTATTATTTGTGCCCCTGGTACAGCTGCTGTAAAGTGCTGCTGTCAGCCTCTGCACTTTTTATTACATTTATCAATCAATAATTGAGTTTTTAAGCCTTTGATCCTCTTTGTGGTCGACAGTTTATTTCCTGTTTGTTGATCTGCTGCAGGATAAATAAAGTTTTATTGAACTGAACAGAATCAACTGCAGGCAAAACTGAAGTCAGTCAAACCTGCTCTGAACACACCTGAACACACCTGAGCACACCTGAGCCAGGTGTGTTCAGGTGTGTGAGAGACTCTCAAGTACTGGAATGCAGCTGACCTCCCCCCCCCATCCCTCCCTCTCTCTCTCTTTCTGTTTGTCTCTCTGCCACACCCATCCCTCCAGGAATGTCACACACACACACACACACACACACACAAACACACACACACACACCCTCATGTGTCCGACCACAGCACTGAACTGTGTGAGAAAATAAACTGAGAGCTGTCAATCATTAAACCGAGGTCGACACACCCCGTTGACCAATCAGAAGACACAAAGAATTTAAAGGAGAAGTTCACCAGAAAACATCTGGACGCCCTCTCTGTCATGTGACATCATAAACCCAACAGCCAATCTGAAGTGGATCCAACCTTTACCCTCAGTGTGAGCACGAGGTGTGGTCACAGTCAGAAGTACAAACACACAAACAGAACTCTGATCTGAGCTTAAAGTCAGAACCCTGAAATCAAACGTGGTGTAAAAACAGGCTGAGGTTCCCACAAGTAGGTTTCACAAACACAACAAAGAATTAGTTTTAGAAGTCGACCAGATAAAACTGAAACACAGAGAACACACACACACACACACACACACACACACACACACACACACACACACACACACAGACACACACACACACGCACACGCCTCAGTAACATAAATAGCTGTGTGTAAATCACAAAGCTGGTGGCGGACTCCGCCTCCTGAAGGCTGAACTTTAACAGGAATGTTTGGAGGAGCTCAGAGCTCGACCACACTGGGTTTATGATTATCTGTTTACACCACAGATATAGAGATACCGCTTCTGTCTCAAATATCAATAACTGATCAATAAATATCATCTGTTTCTGTCTCAAACTTCAGATCTTCAGACATGAAACATCTCCCAGCGGGAAAAATGTGGTCCTTAACATGTTCTGGGAACGTTGATTGAACACTTAAGGTTAATGTTAAAATTAACTAAACTTAAACTAATGTTAAAATCCCAAAACATTCTAGGAAGGTTAGATAAATACTTGAGACCATTTCTTAAGCATTTAAAAACTCAATTGTAGTTTTAAACAAGACGTTACTGATGTGTTTCCACAGAATTCTGGAAAGGTTGACTGAATGTTCCAGGTAGGTTACTTGATCAAATCCCTTTAAAAAAAAAAAAAAAGAACTGTCTGATCACCACGACGACGCTGTGACAAGGAAACATGGAACATTTTGTTGGTGCTGTAAGACGTCAGATTTTCGATCTGACAGAGTCGACGTCTACATCTGATAAATAATTTAATCAGCAGGAAGTTGGAGCATCACAAGGTTTAATAGACAACAGTTTGATCTGTCTTTTTTTTTCAGCAGAATTCAAGACTAAAAATCAAAATACACTTTTCTCCCAATTCTCAAGAACAACAGACCCTCAGCGGAGAAGCACAGGTTCTCCTCAGAGGGTGTGTCGGTTCCCCACTTCTCTGTTGTGACACTTTCAGATGACATCAACACACTCAAACCGTTTGTGTCAAAGTCAGTTGACCCTTCCTAAGTCCCGCCCCTTTTTGCTCCGTGGCCAAGTTTGGTACTCAGCAGAACCTCATTCAACTTTGTCGTTCCCTGTTTCTGTTTCTGAGATATTTTATGTGCTTGTTTATTTTGGAAAGAAAACCACATTTTGAAACTGGTACAAAGATGTTTCAGGAGGACGAGTGACTTCACATGTTAGTTAGCTAATGTTAGCAAAAAGCTACATGATTTACTAATTAATGGCTGATTAACTAGCAGGTTAGTAAGAGTTCTGCTCATATTAGCTATCAGATGTAACTACATAGCTGATGAGTGTTTTCTGAGCACATAGTATATCTAAGAACAGGAAACAGGAGAGGACTGAGCTGACTGAGGTTCCTTAGGGAACGTCATTTTAGACCGTATAGTCATTGTACACATTGTTCCCATAAATCAGGTGGCTTCATGTAAAGACCTTAACATGCACACTGACAGCTGGCTCAAGTTTTTATTCTACCAGATGATTTTAGAACATGTAATCTGATATAATATATAAATCAGGTATGTTAACTGTCTGCACAGTTAAAGCTTGAGCCAACAGATGGTGAAGCACCTACTGCAAAACCACCACAGCTGTCAGAGCAGCAGATGTTTGGAAAGTTTTGAACACAGGAAACAATTAACAGGTTGATAAGTGTCAGTTTTTGAGACAACAGACGAGGTGAGCCTTGTTTTTAGCCGAGCAGCTGATGATGACGCCAATAAAACAGGTTTTTCCAAAAACTGTGAATCAACACAACCACAAGAGATCCTCAAACATAAAGTCATTAATCAGCACATAAAGTATTAAAGTGATGTGTCAAGTAATCTGAGAGAAAACCTGAGGACAGACACACACAAGCCGTCACATGATCTCATACAGGAAGTACACATGTTCACATACATCATCGGTTTGTTTCTGTGTTTGTGTTAATATGAAGCAGAAAGATTCAGATTCATATATTCAAGATAATATACAGAATCTTTTTATAATTCAATTCAACTTTATTTGAATAACATCAGATCATTACAAAGTTATCTCTTTTCATATAGAACAGCTGTAGAACGTTCTCTTTAACAGCAGCTGTAGAATATTCTGTGATGTGTTTTTCAATCAATCAATCAATCAATCAATCAATTAAGAATAAAATTAATAATAATAATACTTAAAAACACAAGACCAGACCATTAAAATATTAAATTAATAGAGAATATAATATTAATTATTGATTTTACTGATGATCCAAAATACTTAAAGTATCAAATTCAATGATATTTAACAAACTATTAATAATAATTATTATAATTTATTATTATACTTATAATAATAATAATAATAATAATAATAATAATAATAATAATACTTGGACATATGATGTGCTGTAGTTTGAAATGTATGTACTTTAGTTACATGTTTCTGATATTATACTACACATTTACATATTTACATATTTTCTTTTTTTATGTGACAAACTATAAAAGTCTGACGTTTTCTTATTGTTCATCAGTGTTCCTTACACACATTTTATGTTTTTTAACTTTTAGTTTAAATGATCACTTTTTATGAATTTAGAACTCAACGTTTGTTTGTTTTTTTCATCAAACTATAAAAATATCAGACTTTCATTTTACTTTTAAATGTGTTTGTTGAGAATCGGGGAAAAATGTTTTTCATTTGTATCATATAAGTTCTACTGGTTCTGCTGGAGTCACAACACCAGTGGAGAAAGTAACTAAGTACAAATACTCAACTACTGGGCTGAACCCTTTAACAGGCACACCAAAACTACATTTGCAAAACTATTATTGTTATTATTATTATTAGTGTAAAAAGATAAAAGTCCTGGCCAAAGTGTACACACGTTTCTAGATTAAAAAGAAGCTGTTACACTGTTTAAAGCTTTGAACTACAGAGTGTAAGATTCAGTGAGATATAAATAAAAATAAAATTTCTAAAACATATAAACACTGTGATGAAATAAACAAATAATAAAACTAAATGAAAAAAAAGTAAATCTTGAATCTTGAATCTCACAGAACTTCACAATATTCTCCAAACATGAAAAGGAGAATTGACACAATTTTTCTGTGTGTTTACTGTGATCTACTTTTATTTTACTATTTTTGGTTTCTGTCATTATAAAACAGATCTGCTGAAGGAAAACTGAAGCTTTACACTCGTCAACATCTTTTATTTTCTCAGTTTTCACATGATTTCTTTTTACACCAAATGGACATATGAATATATATATCACTTCATTCTTCTGGTTCATTCAATTTAAGAGGAACTTGTTACTATATATTTTGATGCCTTTAGTTGTTTTACAGAATTGGATTAATAATATATAATTAATAAATAAATTAGGATATTATATCAGTAAGACTTTATTGATCCCCAGGGGTAAAATTCACAAACTACCCTGCAGTATATAAATATATATATATAAGTATATATAAATAAATTGTTACACCTCAAAGAGCTTGTACTTTTACTGAAATAAACGTTTAAATAGAAAGTCAAAGTATTTTTACCATGTGGGGCCCAATTACACAACATGAACACTAAAAAAACTGAAATGATTTTTCATGTTAATTAACCTGAAGATCATCAGCTACATTTCGAAAGCCTTGCCCCCTTTTTTTTTTTTTTTTTTTTTTTCTTCAGAATCTTCTTCGGTGTACGTTCTGCATTCAGGAAACATTCTGCTCAGAGCTAAACACACCAGGTGACACACACACACACACACACACACACACACACACACACACAGAATTCAAATCTGAATCAAAAGTCGAGTCTTAACCCTGAAATCAAACATGGCCCCTGTAACGTTGGTGTAAAAACAGGCTGAGGTCCCCATAAGTAGGTTTAACAAACACAATGAGGACTTTTTCTCCACTTTTTGCAGCAAAAACAAGTTTTCAAATAAAAAAATAAAAAAACTTAAACCAACCAGATAAGACTGAAATACAGAGCAAGCAAACAACACAACAAAATGCAAAACCAAAGGGAAAAAGGAAAAAAAAGGGGAAAAGTTCCAACAGCAATTGAGTCCAGCAGACAGAACCACAGACGGAACCACAGATAGAACCACAGATAGAACTAGAGACAGACAGATAAATACAAAGATAGACAGATAACTGAATAGACAAACACATTGTTGTTGTTTTTTTACCGGCAGTAGAAATAAGATCCAACCATCCTGCTCTTCATGTTTTTTGTCTCCTGTATTCCTGAAGGGGCGAGTCCAACTCACAGAAACAGGTTCCTCTCCCTCTCTCTCTCTCTTTGGCCCCGCCCCTGCCTGACCTGCCAGTCTCAGCTTGTCCTCCTCCTCCTCCTCCTCCTCCTCCTCCTCCTTCAACCCTGCCACAGTTTACTTCCTGTGAGACCTGCAGCAGACCAGCAGCGCCCTCTGGCAGGTCTCAGCAGGTACTACATCCTCCCTGAGACACAGACACAAGAACACATGCTGAGAACCAGGAGAACCGCTTTAGAACAGCAAATGTTTAAGTGTAATGTTTGTATGTTCTGCATGTTTCATATTGTATATGTGATGTTTTGTTGTAACACAGTAATAATAATAATACAATAATAAGTGTTATTATTATTATTATTATTATTATTATTATTATTATAGTTTTGCAAATGTAGTTTTTGGTGTGCCTGTTGAAGGGTTCAGCCCAGTAGTTGAGTATTTATACTTAGTTACTTTCCCCTCTGGTGTTGTGACTCCAGCAGAACCAGTATAGTTATATATTTATGTATATTTGCTGACTGTCACCTCATAAAGAAAAAAAGCTTTAAAAAAAAGTTTTAATCCTCTACATGCTTCTGAATTTATTCTATAGATTTACATATATGAGCATAAAATATTTCTGAGAAACTATAAGAAAGTCAGATTTTTCCTTATTGTACCGTCACTGTTTCTTACACTGATATTTGTCATTTTTATATTCTTTTACTTTTAATGTAAATCATCAGTTTTTGAACTTTAGAACTTGAAATATAAATATATCTCCATTTCAACTGTGCAACTAAACATTAATTTTTTTCACATTAAAATGTTAGAGAGTACAACATGCTGACAATATCCAATATTTAATATTAATATATATTTTATTACAATTATTAAAACCTAAACATTGCCTTAATAATGCGGGTAATAAAGTGTAATATCCAGTGTGACATAAATAAAAACAAAATGTCTAAATTACAGTAAAGTAATGTGACAAAATGAACAAATAATAAAACTAAACAAATACAAATATAAGTAAAATAATGATAATATGATGAACATGTATATATACTGGTGTAAAAATAAGTTTTTCTTTGTTTTGTTTTATCCTTTTTTGTCTTTTTCCATCCTTCACGTTGTTTTCATGTTGTTTTTTTAACGTCATGTTTTCTTGATACGACTTTTTCGTCATGTATGTATTTTTAACATCATTTTTTAACTTGTAAAGTCTCTTATGTGTGACAACATGAGTTAATTTATCATTTTCATGATAGATTTATGAGGATATTTGTACAGATTTTACTCTGATTTAAGTACAAATTACATTAATCTTCTTAGTTAAAGTTATAATTCTCTTTTGAGTAGTCCATTGATTTGATTTAATATCCAAGCAACAAAAAGGTTTTTTGATCAATGCTGTTATTGATAATGTGTTAAAAACAGTTAAAAATTAACTGAGTAGTTTTTGACAAGAACACAAGTACCTTTACTTACAGTTGAGTAACATTTTGGTGATGTAACAGTATTTGTACTTGAGTAAAGATTTTCAGTATTCTTTCCACCACTGCTGAAGCCCTTAACACCCTTATATCTTTATTTAAAAAAAAATGATGACGTGAACAGATTAAACCTGTCAGGAAACCAAAGTAAAAAACACTCTGCTGTAATCTGAGCTGTAGTCTGAGCTTTAATCTGATCTTTAATCTGATCTGAAATCTGATCTTTAATCTAAAATGTAATCTGAGCTCACATCAGTGAAGCCTCAACAATAAGACAAACACATTTTCAATCAGTTTTTTATTTCCAAATGTATAAAAATGTGTAAAATTCTTCCTTTTGATCTTTAAAAACATTTTGTGAATGAAACGTAGCCACACAGCAGTATGGAAATCTTGTATGGACCTTTTGAGGTTTGATGATTCACCTGGTGAACAGGTGACATTCATCAGGCTGCAGGAAGTGATTTATGAGCAGTTTGGTGAATCTGACTCGAAGCAATCAAATATAAAAATGTGCCTGATATGAGAAAAAACAAACCTGAGCCTCAAACAGCTGAGTGAAAATGAAATATGTTTTTAATTTGTCATGTTTCATTTCATGTGTTTACTTCCTGTCTCTGTCTTTCCCACACCTGTTTTCTGTCTTACCTGTGAATTATTAGTTCATTAATTCCCTGAGTGTTCAGTCTGTATGTTTCCCTCCTCACACTGTTTGTCTTTGGGTTTTTTACACTGCGCTTACACCAGGCTCAACTGTTAGCCCAGACTAAAGCAGCTGTTAGCCCAGACTAAAGCAACTGTTAGCCCAGACTAAAGCAACTGTTAGCCCAGACTAAAGCAACTGTTAGCCAGACTAAAGCAGCTGTTACCTCAGGCTAAAGCAGCTGTTAGCCCAGACTAAAGCAACTGTTAGCCCAGGCTAAAGCAGCTGTTAGCCCAGACTAAAGCAACTGTTAGCCCAGACTAAAGCAGCTGTTAGCCCAGACTAAAGCAGCTGTTAGCCCAGACTAAAGCAGCTGTTAGCCCAGACTAAAGCAACTGTTAGCTCAGGCCAAAGCAGCTGTTACCTCAGGCTAAAGCAACTGTTAGCCCAGACTAAAGCAGCTGTTAGCCCAGGCTAAAGCAGCTGTTAGCTCAGGCTAAAGCAGCTGTTACTCAGGCTAAAACAACTGTTAGCTCAGGCTAAAGCAGCTGTTAGCCCAGACTAAAGCAGCTGTTAGCCAGGCTAAAGCAGCTGTTACCTCAGGCTAAAGCAGCTGTTAGCCCAGACTAAAGCAGCTGTTAGCCCAGACTAAAGCAGCTGTTAGCCCACACTAAAGCAGCTGTTAGCCCAGACTAGCAAACTGTTAGCCCAGACTAAAGCAGCTGTTACCTCAGGCTAAAGCAGCTGTTAGCCCAGACTAAAGCAGCTGTTAGCCCAGGCTAAAGCAGCTGTTAGCCCAGACTAAAGCAGCTGTTAGCCCAGGCTAAAGCAGCTGTTAGCTCAGGCTAAAGCAGCTGTTAGTCCAGGCTAAAGCTGTTAGCTCAGGCTAAAGCAGCTGTTAGCCCAGGCTAAAGCAACTGTTAGCCCAGACTAAAGCAGCTGTTAGCCCAGGCTTAAAGCAGCTGTTAGCTCAGGCTAAAGCAGCTGTTAGCCCAGGCTAAAGCAGCTGTTAGCCCAGGCTAATGAAGATTTCACACTGGCAGATTCCAAAGTGAACTGAGCCTACTTTAGCTCAGGGCTGCTGGCCTGCTCTGGAGCAGAGTTAGCCCTGAGTTTGTGAGGCTATCTCTTGAAAATGGACTAAACATGGGGCTGAGACGGTCAGTGTGAAACCAGGATAAAGGCTGTCAAATAGTTTTCACAGAAGATTCTAGAAATCTTCACGTTAGTTTCACCAGTAGAACTATGATATGAATCGAATACCTCTGAGCTTAGCTCAACCTGGGCTAACAATGACTGTCTGAAACAGGTCTAAATTATCCCAGGATTCACTCTGAGCACAGGGCTGAGGACATGTTGTGTGATTCATTGAAAAGCCTTAAAACTAAACTGACAATGGATGGAGGAAGGACTCTACAAAATAAAAGAGGCTGCTGGGCTTTAGCCTGAGATAAAAAGTTGTGTCATGTTAACATAAAGCAGTGAGATCAGGAGGATTATGACACATTATAAACACATCCAGCCAGAGGCCGTCTAGCTGCTGCAGTCACGTGGTTACCATGGTGACGCTGTTATCTCTGAGAGTCTGAAACAGACGGAGAAGAAAAGTGAGCAGGTCAGTCAGTGTTCAATCTTATTCTGGATTTCAAAGAGTCTCATGATCCTGAAATGATTCTTTAAACTGTTAAACAGAATCTGTAAGAAAGTGACTTCAGACTCCAAACATTTCAGCTTCAGGAACAAATCCTGAAAGAGCACTGAGGTGGTAAAACACAGGTGGAAGGAAAGATACCTGTGTACAAAAATAAAATGAAATCCCCATAAACAGAAACGTGTAAACAGTTCAACAAGACAAAAAGACAATGCAAGAAGAAAAAGATGTAAAAAAAAATACATAAAAGAGATAACAAGACTAAAAACAGACAGAAGACAGAAAAGAAGCAACAGGACAAAACAACTTAAAACAGAAAAAAAAAGATATAACATGATGAAAAGATGTAACAAAATGAAAACAATGTAAAAGACGGAACAAGACAAAATTCTGTAAATGACATAACTAGACAAAAAGACGTAATAAGGAAAAACAACGAAAAGACGAGAAAACAAAAGAAGATAGCAAGATGAAAATGACGTGAAGACAAACAAATGAGACATAAAAAGACATGAGACAAAAACAATAACAAAATGACTTAAAAGACATAACAAAAAAAAAAAAAATGTAACAAGAGAAAAGAAGTAACAGGATAAAAAGATGTGACAAGATGAAAAAGCTCAAACTGCTATAAAAGAGGAATAAAGTTGTGGTTCTCAGAGGACACTTCTGTCTCTACACCAGCTGTCTCTATCAAAATAAAATCAGAAAGAAAAATAATCTTTTAAAAAAAGAGGGTAAAAACATTAAGCTCACCTGACCTGTTCTGTACGTCTGTTGACTCAGAGTGTCAGTAGTAAAATGGACGTGTCCTGAGGACATTTACAGAGAAGAGTGTCTCTGAGGGACTTCACCTCCTGCGTTGCTTTGAGACAGAAGCTGCACCAGATCTTCTCTGTCGATGCTCTTAAGAACGTGATCATCTGATCCTCGGCCTCCTGGGAAGAACTGCACCAGCAGATCGACCGCCCTGCGCCGCTCTGCCTGATCCAGTTTGGACGCTGGGATCTTTGTGAGTTTTCAGGTGCCATTTAAAACCATCAAAATCATCGCTCTTTCAGTTTCTCCAGGATTTTCAGAAGCTGAACTTTGACTGCAGCCTGTGCTGACCTGTCAACATCAGAGGACACTTTCACTTTCTCTTTCTCCACACAGGTGATTTTAAAATTCAACAAACACATGTTCATTTATTTCCAGGAGTCCAGTTTAACATCACTCACAAATCAATCAAATCGATCAGAAGCATGAAGATAACTGAAGGTAACGCCTCTAAACAGTGTTCAATGTGTTTCCAGTGTTCAGCAGTAAAACACACACAGTTAAACAGCAGTTCAGGGTTGAAAGGTTAAACTTCATGTGCGTTTATCAAACTGTCTGTCCACGAGAGACGCCCCATCAGCAGGAACCTGAACTTCCTGTCTGTCCACGAGAGACGTCTCCATCAGCAGAACCTGAACTTCCTGTCTGTCCACGAGACGCTCCATCAGCAGAACCTGAACTTCCTGTCTGTCCACGAGACGTCTCCATCAGCAGGAACCTGAACTTCCTGTTCGTCCACGAGAGACGTCCCCATCAGCAGGAACCTGAACTTCCTGTCTGTCCACGAGAGACGTCTCCATCAGCAGAACCTGAACTTCCTGTCTGTCCACGAGAGACGTCTCCATCAGCAGAACCTGAACTTCCTGTCTGTCCACGAGACGTCTCCATCAGCAGAACCTGAACTTCCCTGTCTGTCCACGAGAGACGTCTCCATCAGCAGGAACCTGAACTTCCTGTCTGTCCACGAGACGTCTCCATCAGCAGAACCTGAACTTCCTGTCTGTCCACGAGAGACGTCTCCATCAGCAGAACCTGAACTTCCTGTCTGTCCACTGATTTCTGCTCTGTTTTCTTCACATTCACACTCTGAAGTTTTCTGTCACATTTGAATCTATAAACACACAACTGTTTACTTCCAACACACACACACACACAAACACACATTATTGGTCACACACACACACACACACACACACACACACACACACACACACACGTCACTCATCAGAGCAAACTGCAGAACAGAAACCAGATAAATTCTGTTCCACCATCAGCAGCACATTTTTACGTCAAGAGGAAGACGAGGATCAAACTGAAAAGAAAGAAGAAAACAATCAAGTTTTTCAAACACTCACTGATCCATCTTCTTTTTTTGTTCTGTCAGCACACGAGGCAGAAGACTGGAAGAGAAACACATCAGGATGGAAGAGGAAGAGGAGGAGGAGGAGAGGAGCAGTTTGAGGAATATTTAAAGTGACAGTTCACCCAAAACTGAACTCCCTCAGTGTCTCCTCCTCCTGTTCTGATGTGAGGATGATGAAGATCTCCAGTTCATAAAACTCCTGGAGCTTCAGCAGAAAACTGAACTGCAGACAAATCCAGAACAACTGAAGTGACAGTGACCAGTTATATATTTTTATTATTATAATTATCCTTATTATTAATTCAGTGTTGATGGATACAGACAGTAACAGTGTAACACAGTGACACCTGCTGGATAATAAGTGACACTGTTTACTGTGACATTCAGCTAATAGATAATATTATATAATAATACAGTCAGTAACTTGTTGGTTAAATGTTCTCACCTCGAGGTTCTTTAGTAGACGTTCTATCTGACCAGCTGCTGTTCTCAAGTTGAAGAATAAACTTTAACACCATTTTTCAAAATTCTTTAAAATACCTGCAAAAAGTAAATGTGAATATCTCCAACAGCGTGACAGCAGGACAGACTTCATGTGCTGAGGAAGATCATGTACCGCCGAAAGCTCCAGAACAGATGAGCTACGAAGAACTTCTGCTTTGTGACGTTCAACACTGAAGCCACCACAGTATATAGAACATAAACATACCAATAAAGATCCAATAAACTGACTGAAAATTCAGAAAATATTTTATAAACTGAAGTCTTCACTGGGCCAAAACTATCAAATCAAATCTATAATGATATTTAAATATTTTGTTTGTATCATGTTTGATTCTTTTTTCCTTGTGGTCACAAAACAATAAAATCAACATAATCTGAACTGTTCAATGTAACATACAGATTATAATCAAGAAAAGTTTCAATGAAAATCCATTAAAAGACAATAATTAGAAGGAGCTCACGTGTGTGTGTGTGTGTGTGTGTGTGTGTGTGTGTGTGTGTGTGTGAGTGTGAGTGTGTGTGTGTGAGTGTGTGTGTGTGTGTGGTGTGTGTGTGTGTGTATTTCAGTTTTTATTTATTTAACAGTGTATTTGTGTTTGTGCTGGAATGATGCAGATTACATCATGAAATTAATTTGTTAGGAAACTGTCGTGGTTTCTTGGCCCATGAAACCATATTAGCAACAAAAACATAAATAAATTCAAATTGTACTCAGTTATGATTTTAAAAGTAACAAAGTAGTTTACTTGGAGTAATGTATACTCAAGTACATGGGAAGTCACAGTCTTAATGACGGTAACATGAGGAGTTGAAATGAGTTACTTCCACACAACTTTACTGAATACAAATTCATGACTTTTTATGGTTTAAATTATTCGGTTCTGTTGACGTGTTGAAATGAGAAGGTACATAAACATTCTGAGTTTACTGAAAATATCTGAGTTGGCTTCATCAACTCTAATCAACAAGTACACGTGACTAACTCCAGATATTTAATCTCAAATAATCAAATCTTTTTTTTTTTTTTTTACTGCTGAGTGATCCTGGATCACAGAGAGCAGAATGATGACTGAGGGATTCACAGATAAATTATCTTCATCCTTGTATTTCATTCTCACATTATCAATATCAATTTACCATAAAATAATTCACAAAACATTCAGTAATTACAGGTTGTTTCAGTGTAGTAAATATTCATATTATTCTGACCTCATTGACAAGCTGCTGCCTGCAGTTCACTGATGATCCACCAGAGGGCAGAAGATCTGTCATAAACTAATTTATCAACTAATTAACTATGATACAAATGCTAGAAAATAAGTCACTTGTCAGTAGATGACATCATATTAAATATTTAACACAGACACTTTTGACTTATTTGTGAATTATTTATTCATTCAGATTCACTTCAGACGAGTTTATTCAACATCTTCCTCCTCATCAGACAACAGAAACCACATCAGCTGCTCACATGGTGGCGCTGCAGCATCACCTGGACGACAGTCTGACATATGATGCTGGGCTCATGTTTGACTCCATGTTATGATTTAAATAAAGTTTTTGATATAATTTGATATTCACACACCTGCTCAATCTGGACACAGTCTGCCTGTGGGGGGCGCCACAAGCTCAACACCAACATTTTACCAATATTTTTCTGTAATCTGTGTTCTTTCAGTAATCTAATCAATTTAATTCATCAATCATTTTTTAATCAATTAACTAAAAAAGAAAAACAAAAAAATCTACAAAATTAATTCACAGATTCTTGACATCAAATCTTTCAAATAATTCTAAAATGTTTTAAAACAGTGAAAATTATCTTTAAAACTTTATGAAAATCTTTGGTAACACTTTAATTTCCATGAAATTTGTGTGATTTCTAAGAAATTTCAAATATATTATTCAGTAATTAACACCTATTTATCATAAAATATTGGGACCTGGAAATTGAAGCATCACCAAATATTCCACAACAATCTGCATCATCAAAATCATTCATGAATTTATTTATTTATTTTTTATCTGCATTAAAGGCTGAAAACACAACATGTGACAGATCATCACATGACACGGTCATTATGGTGAATATATCAACACTGATATCTGAGATCTCTGTGTTTGGTGCCACCTGGTGGTCATTTCAGGAACTGTTGGTTTGTACACAGACGTTCAGGAGGTTTTAGTTGTTCTTGTTTCATCCTTTCATCCGTCATGTTGCTGTTGTCAGTCAAATGATGTGTGTTTAGTTTGTCTGTTTGGCAGGAAGTTGTTGCTGCTGGCGTCTGTTGTCCGTCTGGCGGTCTCTGCTTTTGTTCAACTGTGGTCGATGAGCTGCTGCAGTTTGTTTTCGATCATTTTCAGTCTGACGTTCATGGTGGTGATAGTCGGCACAGGATAGCTGACATGGATCTGTTGGATCAATGATGTATTCATTTTCTCCTCACATTTGTCTCCATGGTAACCGTCCTGACACTCACACAGACTGTCGTTGGAGTCCAGCAGCCTCACGCACCGTCCACCGTTCTGACATGGGTTATTATCGCAGACAGGCAGGCTTCTGGAGTAATGCATGAAAATATTACTTGTACTGCGACCCCACGTACATCCGTGTTTCTGAAACGGCTCTGGCAACTCGACATACTCCGACCCATAGATGACGTGTGTCGCTCGGACATAATCTGGCAACCAAATGTGTACTTGTGCCCCAGTTGTATCATGAGGGTTTGACCAAGAAGCTCTGCATTTCTCTTTGTCAGTTTTCGCAGTTTCACAGGATTCGTCTTTAAAACATGCATTGATAGCTTTCTGAATTGCCTCCAGATCTATTTCCAGAGCTTTCAGCTTGTAGTCAACGGCGACGGTGACTTTTCCCACAGGGATCTTAGTCAGATCGTGCAGGATGTAATTTCCATCCTCCTCCGTGTTGTACACCAGCACCACCCAGTCGTACCAGTCGTACTTTTTGTCCAGAGCGTCTTTCACCTTTGTAGCAATGACCGTCTTATCGTCAGGACTGAGTTTTTTGCTGATCTCCAGCACATCGTTACTCATTAACTGCTTCGTGTTGTTCAGGCAGCGCTCCATAGCTTCAGACTGAGATCGATAGACGTCCCTGAACATCAGCGCACGTTTGGCTTCTTTGTTTGGAGGGTTCAGACCAATCAGTTTCCAGTAGGCCTCATTCAGCACTGTTCCCTTTACCAGCAAAGAGTTGAAGTAGAAGTTATATTTGCCGATCTCTTTGATGTCACATTTAAACTTCTTACTCAGCAGCTCATTGAGGTTTCTGCTGAGAGAGTTGCTGTGGGCCGTCATGTAGTGGTACAGGTTTGACACGCTGGCCTCGGTTCCTGTGTACTCGTAGTAGTTGGTAAATATTTCTGCCAGTCGCACTTTTTCGTCTTCGTTTTGTGCCAACTTGCTGTTCTCCAGAAACTCGTTTAGCTTGGTCCAGGCATTGAGGATGCGGAGCTCGTCCTGAGAGTAGACGCTGGCGTAGTTGAACCACTCCACATCTGTTGCCAGGTTGGAGATCTGAATGGAGAGAGAGTCCAGCTTCCTGTTCACCTCGGCAAACCCCTCCTTCACAGCATTCAGCACCGGGTCATCCTGAGGGATGAAGGCCAGGACCATGTTCACGGCGGAGAACAACACACCAACGCAACCAGGAGCCAGACTGGCAAACTTGGCGAGCTTCTTCATCACGTCTTTTGCCGATTCTTCCCATTTTTTTACCGCTGATACATCTTTGAATCCAGACAGAGTGTTCGTAACCAAGTCAAAAGTCGCTCTTACTTTATCTCTGGTCTCAAAAGGCTGGTCTCTCTTTGCCCTGTGGGGCAGTGAGAGGGTGGAAGAGGTGAGGTCATGTGACTGAGCCAAGGAGGTCGTCCAGAGAAGAAGAAGGAATGAAGCCAACAGCATTGAGGCCGTCAGCCGTGGAAACACCATGTCTGGAACACAGAATACAAATTTAAGACATTTCTAATAAAATAAAAGTTAAACATTTAAGAGCCAAAGTCATATAAAAGATCTTCAAAACATTCAGGTACATTTAAGTGCAGCTTATTTCCCAGAAAAGTGTCCATTGTGGCTCGATGACTGATACTAACTTAAACATGTCAACTGACACGTCTATGAAGTCACATTAAAGCTGCAAGCAGCGTTAGACGGACCCTCGCACCCTGGCTCCAGGGTGTGCGACGGCCGCGGCCCCGTGGCGGGACGTCCAGGTCGGATAGTCTCTGAATTTTCACTTTCTTTTTTTCACTTGTACATCGTGTTCCAGGATATCAAGTATAGACCACAGTGTGAAAACTTCATGTAAATCAAATGATGATGTCACAGGAGGCTTGCTTCCTGTTACCAGTAGGCGGCGCCACAACTAGAACTACTGATTGGCATGTAGATGTTTTCAGGGCGGGACTCTTATCAGACATGTGAAAGTTTGCACAGTTCAGATCATTTACACTAAAGTTATAGCAGCATCATATTCTGTTCTGTTTTATTCCACTAATAAACTAATTTTTCATGTGTAATAAAATCGCCTGTTTGTCTGAACTGACGAGAATTTTAAAATAAAATAGATCCTCATTATCTAAATGAACAAGATAATTATTCATGTCACAAAATTCAGATCTGTTTTTCAGAATAAACATTAATTTTCATTTAATAAAATTCAGCTTTGGTTTTATGAATTAATGAGTGCCTCGTGTAAAAAAAATGCCCTCTTTTTCTGAATTAACAAGAAAAATGTTTATTTAAATTTTTTTGGAATTAATGAGATAATCTTTTTCACGTAAAATTCTGCTTTGTGTTTCTCAATTAATCAGATTTTTGCTTTCATTTAAAAAAAAAAAAATCTGCTCAGTTTTTCTAAATAAATAACATTATTTACTATGTATAAAATGGTCCCTTTTTATCTGAATGAAAAAGATCGTTAATTCATGTAACAAAAATCAGCTCTGTTTTTCTGAATAAATGTGATAATTTCATGTTTTTTTGTTGTTTTTTCCTTCTTTTGTTCCTGGATAAAATAAATCTTTGTCATTAAAAACTCAACGTAACGTTACAGTGTCTTCTTCTCTGAATCAGCAGCTCAGTGTGTGAGCTACTGCAAATAACCAACACAACATTTAGTGAGAGCACAACAGATGCAATGTATTAACAAGAAGATTTTTTTTAGTGATGTCTAACCCCTGCAGAATCTGTATCTGCCCCCCTTTTAAAATACCAGCAGATGCTCAGGTCATGAATCTGAATCTGAATATGAAGAAGGTTTCAGTACCTGCTGCAGGAATCAGAAGCTGCTGGACTCAAATAAACTCCGTCTCAGGTTGCTGCAGCTTTATAAACACACAACATGTCAACAGTGTTGACTTTGGCACTCAGTGGTTTCCAGTAATGTGGCCACATCATCACTTTTCTCTGTTTGAACAAGCCAAAGTCCACCCAGTGGTTCTACCTGAACCTGCACCACCTGACCCACCTGTACCATCTGCACCACCTGCACCACCTGCACCACCTGCACCACCTACACCACCTGACCCACCTGCACCATCTGCACCACCTGACCCACCTGACCCACCTGCACCACCTGCAACATCTGCACCACCTGCACCACCTACACCACCTGACCCACCTGCACCACCTGCACCACCTGCACCACCTGACCCACCTGACCCACCTGCACCACCTGCACCACCTGCACCACCATCATTTACAGCCCAACAGTCACCGTCTGAGCAGCAGTGAGACGTTAAGCTGTCTCTTATTCACACTGGATCAAGAATGAGAATTTTAAAAAACAAACAACTATTAAGTTCAAATCTGTGATCAGTTAGTTTGTTGTTGACAAACGTGCAGAAGAGTAAACACTGTCTACAATTTACATATGTGCACACACACACACAGATATATATCTGTATTTTTTCCATTTCTAAACTTGTTCTGTGTCAGAATTCACAACTTCAGACATTTTAAAAATGTGTTAGAATCCTCCTATTTTAATTTTTTTCCCCTCTCTTTTAAATGAAAATGTTGGTCCTTTATTCAGGCATAAAGAGGGTCAGCTATACCCCAAGGTCCCCTGTATCACTTCCTGGTTTAAAAAAAGGCGGGAATACTTCTCAAACTCTGGTAAACTTTCTATTTTTAGACAAATTCATTCAATAATTAAATTCAGAGAAGGAGGTTACGCTTCGACGATGGGATTGTCAGTGGAGTGCTAAACCCAAAATCCAGTGAATAACTGATCAAAAAAATCAAGGTAGCACATCTCAAGTCTGGAAGAACAAAATACTCACATTTCAGTTATTTATTTGGCATCGGAGCGTTTGAAGTACTATGCAGGTTTAATGTGATAATATACACAAGGACAGAGAAGGAACACAGCTGGGGGCGGGACCCAGTTATTTAAGAACCAATCACTTTTCTCTATCTGTGCCTCAGGTAACTCCCTTCCATATAACATTACGTTTCACAGAACATTATTACTGGCCGTCTTGAAACTGTACCTTACAAATTAAACCTGCATAGAACTACAAACGCTCTGATGAAGGCTTTGTGCCAAAACATGTACGTGTTTGTTTTTTGTGATGTGAGCCAAATAAATAACTGAAATGTGAGTATTTTGTCCTCCCAGACTTGAGATGTGCTACCTTTTTGATTTTTTGGAGTTATTTATCCCATAATATTTCTATCAGATGTGTCTCAGCCATAACAAGTCGACTCTGTAGTTCTTCTACATCAAAGATCAGTAAGAATTATGGATTAAAATGTGTATTTTGATTCTCATGAAGAGACTCTGAGACACTTTAAAAAATAAAATGTCTGATCACTACGACGACGCTGTGAAAAGAAAACATGGAACATTTTGTCGAGTCTGGAAGACGTCAGATTTTCCATCAGAGTCGACGTCTACATTTAATCAATAATTTAATCAGCAGGCGGTTGGAACATTACAAGATTTAATAGACAAGAGTGATATAATAAATATATATTATATTTCTATTATATTTTGGTGGAATTGTCCATTTTACTGAGACAATAACTCAGTTTTAAAGCCTGAATAAAATGTTTTGTAAATGTTTTGGGGGAGTTAGGAGCTTTCATGCAACAGATCTGTGACGTCTTATGAAACTGTTATTACTGTTGCACTTTTGAAAATGTTTCAAAAAATGAGCCAAACTGAGAAAAACTGTCGATCCTGTGCATACACTGTAAAAATCTATGCTCTGTTTTCACAGAGTTTTACTGAACTGTCAAAGGTTTCTGACTGTACAAACCCTGCAGTGTGTTACTGTAAATGCATTCTGACAAAACACTGCAACATTTTGTTAGCTAACTTATTTAGCTAACATTAGCATAATGAAATAAACACATAAAAATCATATAGACAGCATATGTAAATACATCATCAAATAAGACTTTTTTATTTTATTTAACTGGCTTGCAGGATTCAAACCTGTGACATCATCCATTATTGTAGCGAGTCCTGCTGAAATAACTGATCAGTCTGAACGGATCTTTGTATCGTGTTCTCTTTTATCGTCACTGTATCGTTTCAGTCGCACAATACACTTTTTGCTTTTTATGCATTTTGGTTCCGTCTTTTTTCTAAATAACAGTATTTTATTGTAGTAAATAGTGCTGCAGCAATCAATTATTTTCATGGTCAATTAAATCTGATTGATTAATTCTTGATTAACTGATTAATAAATCCTGTCAAAGTGTTTCATGTAATAATTATTTATTATTATTATTATTATTATTTGATCATTTTCTTGATCAAATGATTAGTTATTTAGTCCATAAAATGTCTGACGTCCTTGAAACCAGAATTTATTCATATTTAAGAAACTACAAATCAGATCAATTTGACTTTTTTGTCTTTAAAGAAATTCTCCAAATACTTGGCAGTTAATTTAATAATGGATTGATAACGGTTTATTCTTTTTAATCGCTGCAGCTCTAATAAATGCAGTATACTGCAGGTTGTAAAATAAATTACAGTAATATTTTCATTAATAATGTATTTTAAATCTAGTGTTGATCTGTCAGACGTTGGTTGAATCTGTCGAATCAGTGAAATGTTCAGTATGTAGAGACGTGGACTGTCCTCGACCTGATTTTTTCATGTTTTATGGACTGTTTATAAAGACAAAGTCCTCTCAGTGGCTCCAACGTGGACCAACATCACTGTCACAATCTTTATTGAACAAGTCAATATTGCAAAAGTTTCCAGGAAAAAGATTTGGACTTTAATTTTCTGTATTATGACACGTTAAATCTTGTAAATTCCTTTGTCTTCTTTATCTTTTTGTTGCATTTTGTGTATCGTTATCAGAAGTTGCACTAGACTTTTTCATTGTCTGTCATTTTGACTGACAGGGTCATAAAAATCCCGTCATAATCTATTTTTACTGTCACTTTAATTTTTAAAATGATAATAATTACATATTCAATAGCATTTAATTTTCATTCATTTTTAATTAATATTCAGTCTGAACAAGCTGAACAGAGAATCCACACCGTGCCTCTTTTATCAACTCCATTATCGTTATTGGGCTTTTTGAAGAAACTTCAGCTGCTGTGACACGAGGTGCGTTCAAGATGATCCAGGTCTGCGCAGAATCGATCAGCGGTGATCGCCGCACAGTGCATGCTGGTTAGATGTGTGTCCCGACTTGATCCTGACTTGATCCCGACTTGCACATGTGGGCAACAATAACCTCACGAGATCGAGGCGGCCGCAGTTTGTAGAGCCAGATGCTGCAGCTGCTCTCCACCAACTGCAAACGCCTGACTGTCACCTGATTGACAAGCTGACAGGCTCTGATTGGTTCATAATTTTGACAACAAACACCACGTGTTGTATAAAATAGTAATTTTCTGTGTAACTGTAATATTTAATGACATATCAGTCTTCTGTTGTGTGATGCAGTTTGAATCAGATATTTAGTGTCTGATAATAATAAAGGTTCTATATATATGACTGATCAAAAGAACAGTTTAGTTCTTTACAAGGCAGATAAAAGAACAGATGAGTCAAAAGGAGGATCTCTTCTATTTTAACTTCAATCAACGATCAAGAACGCACTTTATTTCTTCAGCTGTGATCATGATCTGCAGACTACAGGTGACCTACAGGTGATCAACAGGATGTTCGTGTCTCTTCCTCTAGTCTCTCGTAAGTCTGTTGAAAACTGTCTGACTTGACTGCAGCTTTTTGTCTCCACCTCCTGCTGCGTCCTCCTGATCTCGTCTCTCCAGGCGCAGTTCATCTCGAACGAACCTAATAGCTAATTAATCTGCTCACTCGCCACCAAGTGGTCAGGGATGTGAATTGCAACCTGTCAAAATGACAGATGACCTTCAGATTTTTCCGTCACCGTTTTAAAAAAACGGTCAACGACGGAAAATATTCGGTTAACACGACCCCTGATCGTTATGTCTTTTTTGTCTTGTTACTTTAATGTTGTTTATGTTGTTTTCACCTAGTTTTGTGTTTTTTGTCTTGTTATGTCTTCTTTCATCTTGTTCCATCTGTTGTGTGTATTTTACACTGATGATACATCAGTGAATCGTCTTTTACGTTGTTTTTCGTCTTATATCTTTTGTGTTTTTTTTCGTCTTGTAAGTTGTTTTTGTCTTGCTATATCTTTTATATCATGTTTCGTTTTATTACGTCGTCTCCGTCTCGTCCCGTCTGTCCTGTGTGATGTGTCCTCTGATGGATCCACCAATCAGTCGTCTTTTCTGTGTCTTATTGTTTCGTCCGTTCAGGTTGAAATCAGTCTTGATGTTTGAAGGCGGCGCACAATGATGCAAAATAATCAATAATCAATAATTCACCTCAGAGTCATTCAAACTAAAGTAATGAGGAGGAGAAAGTTCAGATATTTGAGTTCAGATGTCAGAAAAATAAATAGTTGAGTAAAGTACAGATGCCTGAGGACTCTAAGTATTTGTACTCTGATTTGTTTAAAATATTTTGTAATTTTACTCTTTTACTCTTCTCATCATTTTTCATTTCATATTCATTTGCTTGTTTGTTTACAGTATGTTTTATGTTTTTCTGTATTTTGTCGTCACTCTTTGTAATGTTCTTAATGTTCCTCTTTTGATATCATGTCATCTTCCTCCTCCCTTCCTCTTCATCCCTCTTCCTCTCTGTCTTGTTTTTTATTTCCTTCACTGTGTCTCTGTCTTTCTCTCCTCCCCACATATTCACCACCCTCCCTTCCTCCTCCCTCCTCCCTCCTCCTCCTCCTCCTCCTCTCTCGGTGTGTCTCAGCTGTCCTTGGTGCTGCTCGCTCAGATGGAGGCTGCAGTATTCTGCTGAGTCGTGGTGAGCCAGCATTCGCTCGCTCTGCCTCCAGCCGACAGACAAGCCTGAGAATCCCGCAGGAGGAAACTACAGCGCCCACAATCCTCCGGCCGCAGCCCGTACCGCCTGGCCCAGAGTGAAGCCCTGTGGAACCCTGGGAGTCGCGGTCCTCGCTAACTGGCTGGTGGTGGAGGCAGAGAGAGGGAGAGAGAGAGAGGGGTGACGTGCCATGACAACCGCCAGAGAGAGAGAGAGATAGAGAGTAAGGTGAGTTTATCTGTCTGTTTGTTGCTGTTTACCTCCATCCTTCAGGCTGTTAGCCATCATCTTCTCTCCTTCCTCTCCTCTCTCTGTCTCTACATCATCCATCCATCATCACTTTTTCATCCACCATCTTTACGTGTCTTTCCTTCTGTCAAACAGCGTCTCCATGTCTCCACTCTGACGCTGCAGTTTCCTGTTGGAGCTTCAGTCTTGTGGGAGCTGTGAGCTTTGTTGTCAGTGTGTTTGTCTCATTACATCTGACTGTGTGTGTGTGTGTGTGTGTGTGTGTGTGTGTGAGTGTGTGTGTGTGAGTGTGTGTGTGTGTGTGTGTGTGTGTGTGTGTGTGTGTGTGTGTGTGAGAGTGTGTGTGTGTGTGTGTGTGAGAGTGTGTGTGTGAGTGTGTGTGTGTGAGTGTGTGTGTGTGTGTGTGTGAGTGTGTGTGTGTGTGAGTATGTGTGTGTGTGTGTGTGTGTGTGTGTGTGTGTGTGTGTGAGAGTGTGTGTGTGTGTGAGAGTGTGTGTGTGAGAGTGTGTGTGTGTGTGTGTGTCCATCTCCACCCAGTCTGAGCAGCAGCTAACAGATCAGTCTGATGTTCACCAGCAGCTCTGAGTGTTCTTCAGTGCAGCACTGACTTTAGAGCAACACAGCACGATACGAGACATTATGTCACAACATCACATGACATAACATGACATCATATCACATGACATGACATTACATGAAAACATGTTGTGACACAACATGACATGACAAGACAAGAAACAAGACAAATACCTGAGACATGATGAGAAGACGTCAGGGTTCAGTTTGGTTGGACACAGCTGTCCTCATGCTCGTGGACACTTCAGCAGGTTGAATGTTTGTGTAAACACCCTGTTGGGTGAGGTGGGAGGGTGAGACAGAGTGGTGATGCAGTGGGGTGAGACAGAGTGGTGATGCTGCGGGGTGAGACAGAGCGGTGATGCTGCGGGGTGAGACAGAGTGGTGATGCAGCTGGGTGAGACAGAGAGGTGATGCAGCGGGGTGAGACAGAGTGGTGATGCAGCGGGGTGAGACAGAGGGTGATGCAGCGGGTGAGACAGAGTGGTGATGCAGCGGGTGAGACAGAGTGGTGATGCAGCGGGAGAGACAGAGGTGATGCAGCGGGGTGAGACAGAGGTGATGCAGCAGGGTGATGCAGCGGGTGAGACAGAGGTGAGCAGGGGTGATGCAGTGGGTGAGACAGAGGGGTGAGGCAGAGGGTAAGACAGAGGTGAGGCAGAGGTGAGGCAGAGGGGTGATGCAGCAGTGATGCAGCGGGGTGAGACAGAGTGGTGAGGCAGTGGGTGAGGCAGGGGTGAGACAGGGTGAGGTGGTAGGGTGAGACAGAGGGGATGCAGCGGGGTGAGACAGAGGAATGAGATAGAGGTGATGTGGCAGGGTGAGACAGAGGGGTGATGCAGAGGGGTGGGAAAGACAGAGGGGTGAGACAGAGGTGATGCAGCAGGGTGAGACAGAGTGGTGAGGCAGGGGTGAGACAGGGGTGAGGTGGTAGGGTGAGACAGAGGGTGATGCAGTGGGGTGAGACAGAGGAATGAGATAGAGTGATGTGGCAGGGGTAAGACAGAGGTGATGCAGAGGTAAGACAGAGGTGATGCAGGGGTGAGACAGAGGGGTGGGATGGAAGGGAGACAGAGGGTGAGACAGAGGGGTGATGCAGGGGTGAGACAGAGAGGTGATGCAGCGGGTGAGACAGAGGGGTGAGGCAGTGGGGTGAGACAGAGAGTGGTGATGCAGCGGATGAGACAGAGGGTGATGCAAGGGTAAGACAGAGGGGTGATGCAGAGGGGTGAGACAGAGGGGTGATGCAGCAGGGTGATGCAGCGGGTGAGACAGAGGTGATGCAGCAGGGTGAGACAGAGGGGTGAGGCAGTGGGGTGAGACAGAGTGGTGATGCAGCGGGGTGAGACAGAGGGTGATGCAGGGTGAGACAGGGGTGGTGGTAGGGTGAGACAGAGGGTGATGCAGCGGGGTGAGACAGAGGAATGAGATAGAGGGGTGAGGTGGCAGAGTAAGACAGAGGTGATGCAGAGGTGAGGCAGAGGTGAGACAGGGGTGAGGTGGTAGGGGTGAGACAGAGTGAGGCAGGGGTGAGACAGAGGGTGAGGTGGTAGGGTGAGACAGAGGGGTGATGCAGTGGGGTGAGACAGAGAGGTGATGCAGAGGGTGAGACAGAGGGGTGATGTGGTAGGGTGAGATAGAGGGGTGAAGTGCAGGGTGAGACAGAGGGGTGAGACAGAGGAGTGAATAGAGGGGTGAGGTGGTAGGGTGAGACAGAGTGGTGATGCAGCGGGTGAGACAGAGGGGTGACAGAGTGAGGCAGCAGATGGCCTGTCAGCTGGGCTACCTGCCCACTTCACTCTCTCTTAGTCTCTGCCTGCCTCTCCCTCTCTCTCTGTCCACTGTGTAAACAGGAAGCTCACTGTTGCCATGGAGACAGGCTACAACATGTTTTTTTGTTGCTGTTTTTATTTTATGTAGTCAGATAGTGTCCAATCAGAGTGCACACTCATGGATAAACAGCGTGTTGGAATGTAACTAAGTACATTTACTACACAATTAACTACAACTACAATTCTGGGATACTTTTCTGAGTATTTCTATTTTTGTCACTTTCTGTTTCTAATTCATTTTATCTCAGCTTCAGTTGTCAAACTCTGCAGGTTTGACTGCACTGATTGGTCAGATGGTGGCGCTCTAAGAACAAATGTTACATGTTGACCATTTTGAATTTTGTCCAAATCATTTCTTTCTTTTCTAATTATTTTGAGAATCAGATTAGTTTCATATCTGAACAGACCTGATCCTCTTATCCTGGTTTCTGTAATAACAGTCAGTCCACATGAGTTCTCTAGATCATACTGGTCCTCCTCCGTCCTCGAACCGTCTCTGAGCAACAGACACACACACACACACACACACACACACACACACACAGACACACAGACACACACACACACACACACACACACACACAGACACACACACACACACACACACACACACACACAGACACACACACACACACACACAGACCCAGAGTCAGTTTTATCTTAATGATCCACTGATGAGATCAGATACACTCAGGACAGACAGAGGCTAACAGACAGAAGCTAACAGACAGAGGCTAACAGACAGAGGCAACAGACAGAAGCTAACAGACAGAAGCTAACAGACAGAAGGAACAGACAGAGGCTAAGACAGAAGCTAACAGACAGAGGCTAACAGACAGAGGCTAACAGACAGAAGCTAACAGACAGAAGCTAACAGACAGAAGCTAACAGACAGAAGCAACAGACAGTAGCTAACAGACAGTAGCTAACAGACAGAGGCTAACAGACAGAAGCTAACAGACAGAAGCTAACAGACAGTAGCTATAGACAGAAGCTAACAGACAGAAGCTAACAAACAGTAGCTAACAGACAGAAGCTAACTCATAACTTTATATTCCATTTCTGCCATAAATCCTCTAAATGTGACACAATAATTTAATCAATAATTTCCATCAATGAACTGAGTTTCTGTCAGTGATGTCCACTTTTATTTTTCCTGTTCAGTGAAATTCATCTTCTTCCATCTGTTGACATTTTGTCTGTGTCTGTCTCTAAACAGTAACTGCTGAGTCATGTCTGCCAGCCTGGACGATACAGACAACGTCTTCGTGAGTCACACACAACAAAAGTAACTAAGTACATTTACTCAAGAGTGCTACTTAAGTAGGCCTTATGTAACTAAATTATGACCCAACAGTTTATAGAAGCACAGCTGAAACTTTCGTCCATATAATCAATAAATTGATTGTTGTGATAATGTTTTAGTTATATTATCCTGTTTTCGCTTTTGGTCCATCAGGAACAAGCAGCTGTCACTTTCTGGTTTGACTCTTTATTATCCAGCAAACACATAACGCTTCCCATAACGCTCCCATAACGCTCCACAGGTTTTATTTGATAACTCTCCCAAAACATTCTAACAATGTTTAAATATTTTTGTGCAACTAAATATTCCCAACAATCTAATAACCACATGAGGTAACCAGAGGTTCCTGCTGGTAACCTTCAGGTAACAATCCCACAACGTACTAAGAATGTTGGGATGTTAAAGAGGAACGCTCAAGAAACCCCTGAACATTCAGCTAACTTTCCTAGATCGTTTTGAAAACAATATCAATAACATTTATTTTACTCCATGTCATTCTAACATCCAGGAATTTTAGAGGAAACATTCAGGTAACATACCGAACGCTCAACTAAATTTTCAGAACGTACTGGAAAATAATTATAACATTAATGTTCTGTATGATCATAAATTTGACGTACTGTTCAAGAATATTCTGAAAACATAAAACAATCATAGTTTTCAAGCAGGAAAACCTTGATATCATAACTTCCAGGAATATTAAGGGAAACATTCAATTAACTTTCCTGGAACGTATGACAAACCTTCCCAGAATGTTCTGGAGACATAATTATAATGTTCTGAAGGCAAACATGTGATAACAACTTAATAATAATAACCAAGTTTTACGGAAGGTAAACAAGATTGTTTGTTTTGAAGTAAGAAGAACTTAACATTTTAACATCAAGGGAACATAAAGGGGAAACGTTGAAGTAATTTTCCAACAACGTTCTGAAACGTAACATAACTTTGGTTTTATGTCAGAAAAATTTGCAGTTTTAACATCCAGTGAACATTATGCAAGATTTCCAGAATCACAAACAGACATTCCTGTAGATAATCATTAAAGTGGAAGATGGATCAATAAAAATATTGATAAATATTGATACAGTAAATCTGAATGTTCTTCTCTTTCTGTCTCATTTCTCCTCTGTTCTTCTGTTCTCTTTTTCTTCTCTCAGTTTCTAATATCATCCCCCCCCCCCATCAGTCCTGTTGTCTCTTCTTCATCCCTCTTCATCCTCTCCTTTATTAAATCTGTCTTCCAAACCTCCAGCTCTTCTTCTCCTCTTCTTTTCCATCTCCTCCTCATCCTCCTTATAGGTTTACCCAGGTCCCCCCCCGGCTCCCCATGTCTCTCCCTACCCCGTCTCTCCTCCCCCTCATCCCCCCAGGTCTCTCCTCCCCCCACCCGCCTATCCTCTGGGAAATAAGCTGCTGTCAGCTGGTTGTGGGGGAGGAGGAGGAGACACAGAACATTTACAGAACGTGTTCAGACAAATAACCCTGACAGCAACATTTGGTTCACGAAAACATTCTGAGAACGTTTGATTTTGGTTATCGGAACACTGACTGAACAATCCTGCGCAACACTGTGTCGATGTTAAAACAACACGTACAGCAAGTTTTCTGACCAACGTTACTGTTATGTTCTCTGAATGTTCTCTGAAGGTTATTTGAATGTTCTAAACAGTCTACTTAAACATTTTCTCTTTATATTCCCCAGATGTATAAACAACAACTTTTTTCTACCAGCAAACATTATTGGTACATTTATAGAACATTCTAAGAAGGTTATTTAAATGTTCCCCTTAATGTTCCCTAGATGTTAAAAGTCAAATTAGTTTCTGCCAGTTAAAAGGAACGTTAAAAGCAACATTGTGCTAATTTTCCTAGAATATTCTGGAAACACTTGTTTTTGGTTCTGGGAGTTGCTTCAACGTTCTTGCCAAACATTCCCTCAATGTTAAAACAGCAACTTTACTGTTCTGTGATTAGAACATTCTTGGATGATTAGCTGAATGTTCAGGAAAGGTTACGTGAACGTTCCCCCATAATGTTCCCTGAATCAGAAATAACATTGTGGCTGCGCTCCCAGGATGTTCTGGAAAGGTTTGTTGAATGGTCTCTTAATGAAAGTGAGGATTAAGTCAGGTTTAGGTCAGGGTTAAGTCAGGTTTTGGTCAGGTTTAGATCAGGATTAGGTTTATGGGATGAACTGGGGTTAATGGTGATGAGCTGTTACTGTGCACAGACCAGTCACACACACACATGGATGTGGTATCCAGGATTGTGATGGTGAAGATTAGATGAAGAATGCATTGTCTGTGTGTGTGTGTGTGTGTGTGTGTGTGTGTGTGTGTGTGTGTGTGTGTGTGTGCATCAGCATGTTGAATATTTGATGGAGCTCTGATGGGGTGAGTGGAAGGACGAACAGGAAGTCGTTATGTTGAAAACTTGTAGTGTCATCACAAATGAAGCTGCAGCCATAGAGGAGATCATCTGCTGTCACTGAGTGACATTCATCCATTCATCATATCACTCGTTCATCATTTCACTCGTTCATCATTTCACTCGTTCACCGTTAAAAAGCCGAGACTCTTGTGATTTGATTGATGCCAAACACGTCGAGATACAGTCACACCAGCAAACAAACAATTACAACACTGATGCAACTCACCACAGAAGCTCCTCATGACTCCACTGTCAACAGAAACACTCATGTTTCATTCAGGGGGGTGTGACACGTAGCTGCATGCAGTTTGACCTCTGAGGTTGGAATAAATAGTTGGAACTTTATCATTATTATGTTAATCAGAGGTGAACTCACCTGTGACCAGGTGCTGAGGAGAGTATACACGTCTGCAGGTTCATGTAGGGTTGTGCCTCAATGGTAACTCTAGATTTGCAAAAAGTCCCACAGGATTTGAACACATCAGTTGTTCATATTAAAAGCAGCTCACATGTCAGAGATGTTTGCCTGCAGGGCATTTGCTTTGTTTGCAATCTAGCTAAAATATCATGTGATATTATCTAACTGGTTCTAATCTTTAGAATAAAACCTAAACTGAATCTAAGTTTAATCTTCATTAAATGAAGCTAGTTTAAAAGTTTGGTGCAACATTAAAGCTTAAAAATGGGGTTGAGGTCATTATGTGGGTGGGGTCACCATGTTGATGTTTCAGATCTGAACGAGGCGATCCCAGAAACCGAGCTGCTGGACAACAGCATCCAGAAGGGCCGCGCCCAGCTGTCCGTCAAGGCTCGGAGGCACCGCCCCTCCAGGTCCCGTTACCGTGACAGCGTGAGCTCGACGGAGGGGGACGACAGCCTGGAGAGGAAGGTACAGCTCAGTGTGATGAAACACGTTGATATTTAGTTTCCTGAATGTTCCAGTTCTTCGAATGTTATATAAACATATGAGTCATCACTTTAGAGACACCTGTGTCGTCATGGTTACCATAGCTTCAGTTCAGGGTTCATCACACGTTAAATCATTTAAAGACAGAAATGAAAGAACTGAGTGAAGTCATTTGAAAACACAACTAGAAGACTCGGAACATTTAAGAAAATCAGTTGAGTCATAAATGAGTTCTTACAAATCATCATAATTAGTAGTAATTAACAATTACAAACTGAATATATGAAACTACTGAAGTGTTTTATTTACTGGATCTGTGTTTGTCTTATCAGGACAGTCCGTTACACTCTGCCCGCTCACCTCTCCACCTGGCCATGCGAGGCTCCTCCCCCTCTCCTGATTCGCTGTTGTTGGCTCGAAGCCCTGCCTTCTCCTTCGACACATCACTGGTGGGACCAATCAGAGTTTTGAACATGTTTTAATGTTGTGAATCTTCAGGCTAATCAGTGCTAATCAATGCTAATAAGAGCTAACAGAGGGGTTCTATGTGCACGCCTCCTCTTTGGCTCCTCAGGCACATCACTCTCCAGAAGATGAAGGAGCGCCACTGGTTGCTCCCCCGCGGGGGCGGTACCATCAGCTGACCAATGCCACGTCTCAGGAGGCTTTGGTGACCCCCAGCAGCTCACCATCCAGGTCCTGCCCCTCCTCCGATTGCTCACGGGTTTACATGAGGAGGAGCAGGAGGCCGGACAGTGAAGGTACGCACACCTGAACACACACATGAAAACACACCTGAAAACACACCTGAACACACACCTGGAAACACACCTGAACACACACCTGAAAACACACCTGAAAACACACCTGAACACACACCTGGAAACACACCTGAAAACACACCTGAACACACACCTGAGTACACACCTGAAAACACACCTGAACACACACCTGAGCACACACCTGAAAACACACCTGAACACACACCTGGAAACACACCTGAAAACACACCTGAACACACACCTGAGTACACACCTGGAAACACACCTGAAAACACAAATGCACCTGTCCATACATCTGAACATACACCTGAAAATATACCTGCCCTTGCACACATCCCTCTTTACACAAGGACCAGAATACCAGAAACTCACCTGTCCACACCTGTCCACACCTGTCCGGTGTGAGAAACCTTCAAATGAATCATTATTGATTCATATTATTACAGATAGTAATGTTTGTATGTGTGTGTGTGTGTGTGTGTGTGTGTGTGTATTTATGTGTGTGTGTGTGTGTGTGTGTGTGTGTGTGTGTAGTGCTGGTCTCTGACTCGAGTCGAGACACGAGTCCAGCTGATTCTAGCAGTCCAACTGTCATCTTTGACAAGAAAACAAAGAGACGCTTCCTGGACCTCGGGTGAGACACACACACACACACACACACACACACACACACACACACACACACACACACACACACACACACTTGTTACATTGTTTTTGTCTTGTTTTCATCCTTTTTATGTTCTGTTTTGTGTTTTCCTTCTTGTGATGTTGTTTATGTTGTTTGTGTCTTACATGTTTATTGATGTTTTTGTCATAGGTCGTTATGTCGGGGTTCTTTTTTGTCTTTTTACATCTTGTTACATTGTTTTTGTCTTGTTACATTGTTTTTGTCTCGTTACATCTTTTACATCTTCTTCTTCTTGTGAGTTTTTTAATGTTGTTTTCATCTTATTTTCTTTCATTACTTTCATCTTGTTACGTTGTTTTCTTCTAAAATCTAAATCTTGTTACATCGTTTTTGTCTTGTTACATCCATCCATCCATTTTCTGTAACCGCTTATTCCGTAAGGGTTGCAGGGGGGTGGAGTCTATCCCAGCTGACATTGGGAGAGAGGCGGGGTTCACCCTGGACAAGTCGCCAGTTTATCACAGGACTGACACATAGAGACAGACAACCACTCACATTCACACCTACAGACAATTTAGAGTCACCAATTAACCTACATGTATGTCCTTGGACTGTGGGAGGAAGCCAGAGAACCCGGAGAGAACCCACACAGACACGGGGAGAACATGCAAACTCCACACAGAAAGACCCTGATCCAACGAGCCGGGGGATCGAACTAGGGACCTTCTGCTGTGAAGCGGCAGCGCTGACCACTGCACCACCGTGCCGTTTTGTTACATCTTGGTGCATCTTTTAAATTGTTTGCATTTTGTTATGTCATTTTTTTTCTTGCTACCTGTCACGTTGTTTTTGTTGTTACATCATTGTTCAGCACAAGGATGCAAGAAAAAAAAAACCCTCACTCTCATTAAACCTAAAGTAATGAGCCTGTTTTGA
>CM034609.1:315491-331225 GCA_020091685.1 Lutjanus erythropterus
AAACCTGACGTGTCCATAGAGCATCACAGACCTGTTAGCATGACTGTTGGCTTCTCCTCCTCCTTCTGTTCCTCCTCTTCCTCCTCAGCCCTTCGAGGACCCGTCCTGTCCGGTGTCTTCGTGGACGACTCAGCAGGTCTGTCAGTGGCTGAAAGGACTCAACATGGAGCAGTACGTCCCAGAATTCAGTGCAAGAGACGTGGATGGACAGGAGCTGCTGCAGATGGACGGCAACAAGCTGAAGGTGAGGATGAGGGGGGGCGTCCTCTGTGGGGTCTGAGCATGCTCAGTTCATCTCAAAGTCTGAGCAGAGACTTTGTTTTCATCCAATCAGAGTGCAGGGTTGCAGGATTGCAACATGACTCATATTTGGAATAAAAAAAGATCGAAAGTTAGGAAGAAAAATATAAACTTCTGCGTTTTTGTCTTGTTTTGTCTTTTTTTTACGTCTTTTTTGTCTTATTCTTATGTTGTTTTTGTCTTGTTACATCTTGTATGTTGTTTTCGTATTGTTATGTATTGTTGTTTTGTTATGTCATTTTTGTATTGTGACATCCGTCGTGTGATATTTGTATCCAAAGTTCAAAAAAACAAATTCTCAAGAAAAGTAAAGTACTCGAGTACAGTAGTAACTAGCAGCGTACCTGCACACACACAAACATCTGAAATTAATCTGTTTCTTAGAATTTCATAATTTTGAGTTACTATGAATAACTTTAATTTACGTATGAAATCTAATTTCTAATCAATATATTTATAAACTTTATTGTTTTGTGACATGTTGGACAGTTTGACATCAGAGAACAACTGAAATCTGAACCAGAAACTGTCCCAAAGCCAACATGACTCAATCTGATGGTATCTGTAGACACTGACTGACTGTGTCCTCTGTCCTCTGTCCTTGTCCTCTGTAGGGTCTGGGCGTGCTCAGTTCGACCGATCGCAGCGCCCTGAAACGTCGTATCAAAGAAATCCAAACGGCAGCAGAGAAGGAAAGAAAAGCTCTGGACAAGATGGAGAAACAGAAAGAAAAACAACGAAGAAAAGACCAAGAACAACGCAGGAACTGAGCACCGCCACCGGGGGGGGACAGAGGACAGAGGACAGACAGGGAGAGGACAGAGGGCAACCAGAGGGAGGACAGAGGACAGACAGAGGGAGGATGGAGGACAGAGGACAGACAGGGGGAAGACAGAGGACAGACAGGGAGGACAGAGGACAGACAGGGGAGGACAGAAGGCAACCAGAGGGAGGACAGAGAACAGACGGGGAGGACAGACAGGGGGAAGACAGAGGACAGACAGGGAGGACAGAGGAGAATTGGGAGAGGATGGAGGACAACTAGGAGGGAGGACAGAGGACAGACAAGGGGAGAACAGAGGACAACCAGAGGGAGGATGGAGGACAGAGGACAGACAGGGAGGACAGAGGAGAACCAGAGGGAGGACAGAGAAGAACCAGGGGTGGACAGAGGACAGACAGGAGGACAGAGGAGAACCACAGGGAGGACAGAGGAGAACCAGGGGTGGACAGAGGACAGACAGGGAGGACAGAGGAGAACCAGAGGGAGGACAGAGGACAGTCAGGGAGGACAGAGGAGAACCACAGGGAGGACAGAGGAGAACCAGGTGTGGACAGAGGACAGACAGGGAGGACAGAGGACAGACAGGGGGGATGTGGGGGTGGATGGGTCTTGAAATGTCCTGGAAATGACAAATATAAATGTGACCCAGCTTATTTTGTTCATAAAAGGTTCTTGGAATGTTTTTTATTGGCTCTGAGAACCCTGACTGAACGTTCCTGCATAATGTTCCCTGGGTTTTAAGATGTATGAGGTCAGTTTACTGTCAAACGATCCGAGCGTCCACACATAACAGTTAGAAAGAACAAAAGATCAAATCATGCAGAGATCATGTCGTGTATATTTTCTCTGAGAGAATAAAAGTTACAACTTTACTAAACTACAAATACAGATTGTAGATTTATGGGTGGATTTTCTTCATTATGGACACAAATCTGACAACCGTGAAATTACTGTCAAAACTGCGTCACGAGGTCACAGGCGTTATGTATCGAGTGGAAGATCACATCGATTCTACAAACTGAGCATGTGTGAAAGATGAAAAAGCTAATTATTGTCCTAACAAGATTGTTTATGATAGTTTATAAACTGAGAGAAGACTTTAAAAATGTTGTTGAGCTGCATGTTCATAAAATCACAGAACGAATCCATATAATGTAAAAATGAAACATAATGTAACAGCAGCATCACGTTGTCATGGTAACCTCTGTTTGGTGATGCAGAGTCATTTTTCCACAGTTTGTAGAATCGATGTGATTTTCAACTCGATACAAAATCCACCCATAAATCTGCAATCTGTATTTGTAGTTTAGTAAAGTTGTAACTTTCTGAGTTTTATTCTCTCAGAGAAAATATACACGACATAATCTCTGCATGATTTGATCTAAACAAGAGTTTACAGCGTTTTTATTTATACACAAATATAGACTAAAATACACACATTTTTAATATGTGCACGACTTTTTATGTGTGGACACTCAGATCGTTTGACAGTAAACTGACCTCATAAAGATGAAACCAACGTTAGCGTTCTGTTCCCAGAACATTCTGAGAAGGTTATGAATGATCCCTCTTGACATTATAATCTGAAGTTTTCTTACGTTGTGGTTACGTTTCCAGAACGGGTTGGTTGAATTTTTCTCCTTGACATTTAATAGATGTTGAAATGTTGAGTTTCTCCTTCTTGTAAATATTATTGTCATATTTCCAGAATATTCTGGAAAGGTTAGTTGAATGTTCTAAAAAAAGGTTACTTGAATGTTTCTCCTTAACATTCCCTGAATGTTTTTCTTACTTGAAAATAATGTTTTTGACACGTTTGCAGAATGTTTTAGGAATGTTATTTAAATGTTTACCCTTAATGTTCCCTAGATGTTAAAATGGAAAGTTTTTCTGACATAAAAACCAATGATATTGTTACTTGAATGTTTACGTTAACGTTCCGTCAATGTTAAAATGTCGAGTTCTTCCTACTTGGAGGTAACATTTTAAAAACGTTTCCAGAAGGTTCTGGGAAGATTAGCTGAATGTTTCCCTGTAATGTTCCCTCAAAGTTATAATCATAGGTTTGCCTACATTCTCGTTAGGTTTCTAGAACGTTCTGGAAGGTTGGTTGAATTTTTCCTTTTAATGTTCAGTAGGTGTTGAAAAGTCAAGTTTTTTCTACTTGACAACATTATTGATACGTTGCTAGAACATTCATGGAAGGTTAGCTGAACGTTACAGGGAAGTTACTTCAATGTTTCACTTTAATGTTCCCTTGAAGTTACGACTGTAAGTTTGTCTTACGTAAAAAGAACTTTATGGTTATGTTCTCAAAACATCGTGGGAAGGTTATGGGAACATTTTCCTCTCAACGTTACCTGGATGTTAAAATAATGTTGTGGTTTCCTGAAGCTGAAGGTTACTTGAAAGTTTGTTTTGGTTCCCTCAATGTTAAAATGTCAAGTTAGCTGAATGTTCAGGGAAGTACACTCAAATGTTCCCCCTTGATGTTCCCTGGATGTTAAACGTTTTTCTGACATGATTGTAACGTTTCCAAAATGTTCTGGGAAGGTTTGTTGAATGTTCCCTTAACATTCCTTACATGTTACAACATGTAGTTTTTCTACTGTTAATGTAAAGACTGCAGTCCCAGAACATTCATTTGCATTCAGAACATTCTTAGAACGTTATGAGAGAGTTAACTAAAATGTTACCAGCAGGGAACCTCAGAGGAACATCATTCAAATTAACCATCAAAGAACATTACTTCGTGTGGTTAGTAGAACGTTTTGGGAATGTTGCATGGAACAAGCATTACAGACTCGTAAGGAACGTTCTGGGAACGTTGTGTGAACGTTATGTGTTAGTTGTCCTGGTTTCTGCAGCAGCTATTTGAAAAATCATGAAATAATAAAACTGAACGTTGACGACACATTTCAGGCTCCGGTACGGTGGCCCTGATGGACAAACATTCTGTTTTCACTCCTGTGCTTTTATTTTGAAGTATTAAATAGTTTTTTTTAACATTTTTATGTTAAAATGTTCGTTTCAACAAAAACTACAACAAAAATATATTTATTGATATTTATTTATTTTGTTTTATCTTTTGAAAGCTAAGACTAAAATAAAAACTAATATAATTTAAGGCAAATTCACAATATTTCTTTAAGTGTTTTTGGTTTTGATTTTATGCGTTTGGTCCTTTGGGGCCACCGTAAGAGTTTAAAGGACTCATCTCCTCTGGTGCTCACTATCCCACAATGCACTGCATGTCACAAGACTTGTGTAAAGGTGCGTTCAGGTGCTCTCTGAGTGGATGAGATGTAAGGCAGCAAAGAAAAGAAACTAAACAAAATACTTCAGTGTGACATTTGATCAGGACAGAAAACATCACAGATATTTGATTTAGGAGCAGCGTCTGTCTGTCCTCTGCAGCGTCTGTCTGTCCTCTGCAGCGTCTGTCTCGTGTACGGAGGCTGTCTGTCCTCTGCAGCGTCTGTCTGTCTGTCTTCTGCAGCGTCTGTCTGTCCTCTGCAGTGTCTGTCTGTCCTCTGCAGGGGCTGTCTCGTGTACGGAGGCTGTCTGTCCTCTGCAGCATCTGTCTCGTGTGTCTCGTGTACGGAGGCTGTCAGTCCTCTGCAGCGTCTGTCTTGTCTGTCTCATGTACGGAGGCTGTCTGTCCTCTGCAGCGTCTGTCTGTCCTCTGCAGCGTCTGTCTTGTGTACGGAGGCCGTCTGTCCTCTGCAGTGTCTGTCTGTCCTCTGCAGCGTCTGTCTGTCCTCTGCAGCGTCTGTCTTGTGTACGGAGGCTGTCTGTCCTCTGCAGCGTCTGTCCCTGCAGCCCTCTGCTGTGTGTCGTCCTCTCTGTCTTCACACCTGTTTCCTGTCTACTCTTCAGTTGTCCTTTTAAATAAAGGCAAGAAAAGCTCAAAAACATAACTTTTAAAAAATATTTGATTTAAAAAGCGACAGTCTGAATTGATCTGGTTTGAATTTAAGGTCATTTCAAAAAGTTAATTTTAAGTATTTTCACAAATTCAGATATAAAATTGAATGATCTCGTTTTCAAATAAAATTAATAGAAATTTTCACATCAAAACATCAAATTACATTTTTACTGGTCAAATTCAGATTCCAAATGAAAGGTGACGAATATAAATCTGTCCAATCAGGTTCCATCCTGTTGGTCATGTGACCAAAGACAAAAAAGAAAGAAGAGAAACCTGCACAAGTTCAGAGGGAACTTCGATAAAAGCACCTGAACACATCGTCGATTTTATCTTGAGGAGCAGGTTGGCCACGCCCCCTGACAGGAGGCGGGGCCTGACCTGTGACACAGCTTCTGTATTCTGCAAAATAAAAACAAACTTTATTTTCCTGAAGAGAAACATAAGTAAACATTTCTCTGAGGATGAAATATCGTGAAGGAGCCTGAAACAGACACAGCTGAAGGGTATTTGGTTGTTAGAGGAAGTGACATCACAGAGGAAGTCAGACATTCAGACGTCTGATGATTGTTTCAGTCTGTCCCGACCTCTGAGTCCAACGCTTCGATTTCTTTCACAAACAGGAAACTGTCGACTGTAAATTAAGAAAATAATATTTCGTCATCTATCAACAACCGAGCTCAGAACCGGAGAACCCAAGAGAACCAAACAAAACTTGACACCACTGAGGACAGAACACAGGGTCCACAGTCTTTACTGCAGTAGAAGTAAAAGTAGAAACTTGTTTACTGCAGTAAAAGTGAAACAGTTCAGGCTCTAAAATGTTAAAGTAAAAACTCGTCCTCTGAAGGACGTTTCTGTTTCTGTCCAAAGACGACTGAAACTCAGCGTTTCTCCACCAGAGTCTCCGTCTCCGTCTCCGACATTCTCGCAACTTTTACATCGTTTACGTCTTGTTACATTTTCTACGTTGTTTTGGTCTTATTACATTTTGCTATATTTGTCGTTACTTCATTTTCATCGTTATTTTTTTTTTTAACATATTTTTTTGTTGTTTCATGTTTTTGTCTTTAAATGTTTTAGTCTGATTCCGTTTTCTGCTGTTCTCGTCTTTTTTTCATCCTTTTGATCTTTTCACATTTTTTTTGTTGTTTTTATTGTTATTGTTTGTTTCTGTCTTTTTCATCACGTTACATAAACTTCATTCATCTTCTCACGTTAGCCGTCTTAGAAAGTGTCTCTGTCCTTCTTGTGGACAGTAGAGGAGCTGCAGCGTGTCTGTCCCACATGTCCACTGTGGACAGGAAGTCTGAAGCACTGAGGCAACGACCAACCAAAATATCTTACACCTGTTTTTGTGTCTTTATGGTGAAATATACAAATATTTTATATCTATAATATATTTCATGTATCATTCTGTGTATATTTTACATTTATACACACAACACTGCAGTATATGCGGAGCAGAATGGAATGCACCCCGAGACACAGACTAGGGAAGACAACCAAACACCAAATAAAGAAGAAAATATTTTTTATTTCATTATTAAAATCAAACGTACAAAGACTTCTGATTGGCTCTCACATTTTGTTCCATGAGGAGAAAATTTTAAAATTTCTATAAAATCTAATTCTTCATAAAAAAAATAAATAAATACAATCACCCACAGGGTTTACATTTCAACGTCCACAGACACTTTTAAAAATATAGAATTATGATATAAAATTTAATTTTCCACCTGTTTACAAAAATAAATGAATAAAAATGTGATTTTCATCTTTTGCATCGTTTTGTCTTTTAGAAAACGTGAGAAATGTTTCAGTTTCACTCGTCAACACAAAGCCTGAAACTGTGATGTCATCACTGCTCTGACATCATCACCATCACCTCCTGCAGTGACTCTCTCTCTCTCTCTCTCTCTGATGTTTGTTTTAAGCCTCTCTCGTCCCATCAGTTCCTCCAAAAAACAATAAATATTTGTCCATAAATAAATAAATGAAATGAAATAAAATAAAACCTCGCTAATAAATAAAAACATGATCAATACAAACATCAAATACAAGCTCAGAAATATAAATAAATAAACATTAATGTGTAGAAACACATGCAGCAGCAGTGACATCACATCCTGTTGCTGTTTCACAATAAGAGCATGCTCATGATTCACCACAGGAGAGGCTTTTACTGTGAAACAGGAAGTGATGCTTCAACTGTAAACCTTCAGTTCTGATCAGAACAATAACCAATGATTTTTTTTTATTGATTACTGTAAAGATAATTTTGATTATTGATTAGTGTAAAGATTGTGATGATTATTGATCAGTCTAACAATTATTAACAGGGTTTTGGTAAAAAAGTTTCTTGTTTTGACCTCAAAGTTTTGTCTCAAACTGTTAATCAATGATGAAAGTTCCTGCTAATTGATTTTCTGCTAACAGATTAATCAATGAATTGATTGATTTTTGGCTGGAGACGTGTTCTGTTGCTTCCTGATGTGATGAGGACGTCTGTTTCTGATCTGTTTGTCATCTTTCTCCATTTGTTTTGTTAAAATGTCTGATGATCAATGACCGTTATTGATTATTGATTGTGTTTGGTCCTCAGACGTCTCGTCTGTCTCTTCTTGTTGCGTCTCAAACTGCAGCAGCAACAGCAGCAGCAGGTTTAGACCTGCAGTGCTCACATCTGTCCTCACCATGGTCACATTCCTGCACGTTGTTTTGTCTCAGAGAGACGAGGCGGAGCGCCAACCTCTCCCCGCCCCACCTGACACTGAAGCATTCTGGGAACTGATCCTGAGGAGTCCACCATACCATCTGTCCTCCGAGTCTCTAAAAATGTCCCAAAAACGCCTCAGAGGAGAGCAGCAGAGATTGTCTCTGCAGGAAGACGCTTCACATCGGTTGATCCTCCGTCACGAGACGTTCTCCAGTTTTCAACGAGTCACATTGAGACTTTTAAAAGACAAAAAGATGACATGACTTGATGACTTCTCTTGTTATTAATAAATAATCTATGAAATCTCCAGGTGATTTAGATGAAGAGGCTCACAGGATTCTGTCTGACCATCCATCACTAATCAATAACATATCTCCCATGATGCACTGCAGGTGGACACAGGTGATCCATTCTGGTTCCTGCATGAGGTCATGCTGATGTTTCCCATGTGTCCCTGAAAGCAGCACGTGTGTTGCAGTCCCTGGTGGGCGGGGCTTAGCGTGCCCCTGCGGCTCGGGGCCTGTAGGTGGCGGTGGCTCTCAGGCTGCGGATCAGATCGTGACAGAAGGAGCGAAGCTGCGACAGCGTCAGGTGGACCGCTACCTGCACATCGTAAGTACCATGGAGACGAGAAGCCAGGTCGGGACTGTGGGTCTGATCCTCCACGCCGCCACCGCCGAGCTGAGCCGCCTCCTTCATCTACAACACACAAACACGCAGTCAGATGGGACGTCCAGTTACATCTTTTTTTAAAAATCTTGTAACGTCTTTTGTGTGTGTGTGTGTGTGTGTGTGTGTGTGTGTGTGTGTGTGTGTGTGTGTGTGTTACCTTGTTGATGTGTGTCAGCAGGTCTCTGAGGTCGGCTCTCAGGTCGTTCAGTCCACTCAGTTTAACAGATAAAACTCCCAGCAGCCCCTGGTACAGCTGGCTGCCTGCAGACATACGACTCACACAGACGTCCTGCAGGGGGCGACAAACGATTTGTTCATTTATAACAATAAACTAACGTTCGCTGGCAAAAAATGTAACATTACATGACATTAACTACAACAACAACACTGTAGGAAACTGTAGACTGTCTGTCTGTGTCTCTGTCTGTGTCTCTGTCTGTGTCTCTGTCTGTGTCTCTGTCTGTGTCTCTGTCTGTCTGTCTGTGTCAGTCTGTCTGTCTGTCTGTCTGTGTCTCTGTCTGTAGTAAATTTCTCCACAGATGTCTGTCTGAAAGTTCACTCGTTGTTTTTGCTCCATTTTTGTTTTTCAACCATAAAAACCATAAAAACCATAAAAACCATAAAAACCATAACCCCCCCCACTCACTGACCAGTGTGAAGCTGTCAGACAGCGGTCTGAGGACAGGCGCGGCAGGGATGCCCAGTGACATCGCCATCGTCTGCAGGTTTGTAGTCTGGACAGAGGAGCTGAGGCTCAGACCCTGGAGGAGAACAGGACGCAGTTTTTAACACACAAAGAAGAAAAGCCAATAAGAGACGAGCTGAAGCAGCCAGTCAGATCTCTTGTTCACCTGGGTGTTGATGGTGGCGGCGTGCACGGCGGGGATGTCTCTCAGGATTTTCTCCACAAGCGTTTTTGCTCGCTCAGCTGCCTCTTTAAATGCCGATGACGTGTCAGACGAGCTGAGAGGAGCTGATTGGACCAAAACTGCAAACAGGAAGTGAGGCAGCAGGGCGAGGACTGGAGAGAGAAACAGTTCGGTGTTTGGAGAGATCAATACTCCCCAAAATATAAAATAAATACGACTGTCACAGCTTTATTTTTATTTAGACACATACCACCTTAATGTAGCGTGTTAGCATGCTAACATTAGCTAACTACCACTAAACACTCAACTATAAATTGAATTTTACAATTTAAAAAAATTCAATATCAGACTGAACTTTGACAAAAGGTTCCACAATATTAAATGATTTCATTTCTTTAATTGATCAAAGGACGGCGACTGACTGCTGCAGGCTTCATGATGTACAACAGAATTTAAACATTTATTCTTTCTGCAGGTGTTTTATCATAAACTGAAGTATTGAACAGATGAACGTGTTGACCCTTTAAGTTATAACTAATCAATGTCTGCATCACATTAACATCCACAGAGTCAAACTACTAGCATGCTGCTAAACACGACCTGAATGCTAAATCAATTAATCAAAATAGTTCCCAATGTCCTAACTGTTGATTGCTGATCAATACCTTAAGTGTTTCTGCTTTAGTCCGAAGTTGAGTTACAGACTTCATTCATTCGTACTGTGCAGTTTTGGCACTAATAACCTGCCATACAGGTGAGCTGCAGGCTGAGCTCAGGTACAGGGCGCGTGCAGCTCTGCTCAGGTGATCACATGTAAAAAGTTGGTTTTTTAAAATGTTTTTCTGTTTGTTTGTCTGAGAATCAGTCACATCACATCTGTGTCCACTTCTTCACCAAACTCCATACATTTTCCTGCTGATTTAAGGCTGTTCTCTGTCCATCAGTGTGAACGTTAGTGAAGGTAGTGTCTCACCTGTCCGGGGGTTCATGTCTGTCAGGGCGGCTGTCTGTCTCTCGGTCTCGGTGTCTGTCCGCCGCTGAACTCGATAAATTCTGTTTCAGCTTCCATTTGCAGCAGTTTGGACCTTTTATCTTCACTGTGTCCCGCTGCGGGGTTTTCCGTTGACGGGGACCGACAGCGGACTCATACCGATAAATCCCGAAATGACGAAGCTTGTGAAAACTTGTTGCGTCACAGCCGAGCGTGAGGCGCGCGCGACACGCAGCGGTAGGAGCGGACACACTGAAACCCGCCGCGGAGGTAAAACACACCTTTATTTCGACATCTGATCCGGATTGTTGAAGGTTCGAGTCACCGCGAGGAAGCAGGAAGAGTTTCTGTCATTAAAGCAACTTCCGCCTCATTCATGTCCAAATAACTGAAGCAAATATTCAATAATACTAATTTAAAAAAAAAAAACTAAAAAAGTGTCCAGAGTTCATTAATGAGCTGATAAATAATTAATGATCATCTGATTTCAGGTCAGGAATCCTAAATATTCAGTCCAACATCACTTATCAACTCTTATCTCTGTTACCATAGCAACCAACACCACTGTCATCATCTCACCAACATAAAGTGGATTTTGTTTTTTTATGGTTGAAAAACAAAAATGGAGCAAAAACAACAAGTGAACTTTCAGACAGACGTCTGTGGAGAAATTTACTACAGACAGAGACACAGACAGACAGAGACACAGACACACAGACAGACAGACACACAGACAGAGACACAGACAGACAGAGACACACAGACAGAGACACAGACAGACAGAGACACACAGACAGACAGAGAAACATACAGACACACAGACAGACAGACAGACACAAAGACAGACAGACAGAGAAACATACAGACACACAGACAGACAGACACACAGACAGAGACACAGACAGACAGACAGACACACAGACAGACAGAGACACGGACGGACAGAGACACATACAGACACACAGACAGACAGAGACACAGACAGACACACAGATAGAGACACAGACAGACAGAGACACAGACAGAGACACAGACAGACAGACACAAAGACAGACAGAGAAACATACAGACACACAGACAGACAGAGACACAGACAGACACACAGACAGACACACAGACAGACAGAGACACATACAGGCACACAGACAGACAGAGACACAGACAGACACACAGACAGACACACAGACAGACAGACAGAGACACAGACAGACAGAGTCTCCATCATGTTATTGAACACTACTGTTAGTGAATATTACTATGATCTAAATACTGCAGTTATAGAATATTATGATAAACCATCATCTGCTGTTAGCAAACAGACAAAATGTGTTAGTGAACACTTATTAGTTATTGATCGCTAAACTACTGCTAGCTGCTGTTAATCAATACTACCATCAGATACTGTTAGCTAACATTACTGTTAGCTGGTTAGTAAGTTAGCGCCTCCTACAGGTGTAAAAGGAAACATTTGGACAGTTTATGAAGTTTATCAAGTTTTGGATGTTTGTGTTGAAACACTTTTGTTCTCTTCAGTCAGAAACACAATCTGTTTGTTTCATATTCAAGTTCCCATGAAATCCAGTGGAACCAGTTCCAAACTAAACCATCTCAGTAAACACCGGCATTATTAATATCATCATCATCATCATCATCATCATCAGTATTATTACAGACAGGCTCTTTGTGTCCACAGTTTGTGCTGCAGGAGCTCAGAGGGTCTCCAGGAAATGAATGTGGGCTTATGAAATAATAAGTGAACCTGTGTGTGTGTGTGTGTGCTATTATTCAGCCTGACTTCCTGTGATTTGTCATGTTCCGCCTCTTGAAGAAATCCTGGAGAAACGGTGAGTCAGCAGAAAAAGTCAAACAGAGTGTTGAAATAAAACGTTTGTCATGTTTCATGTTAGTCAGGATTTGCTGGAAAATAACAAGTTGACTGTAAAATCACAACTAGTTATTAAATTTTAGAGGAAAATTCCACATTCAGAAGAAAAGTTCAGATCTGACCTGAAGTCAGCAACAAAAACATAAAAACTTCTGCATGAAAACATGAAATCTGTCACAGAGCCACAGAATCTGTTTTTATCTGTTGATCAACATAAAGAAAGATGCAGCAGAGGAAACGCATCATCAGTCCTCGCTGCAATAAAAGTCTCAAACAAACATCGAGGATTCATTTTTAAATCAGATTACATGACAGTTTAACAATAAATTATATCACACCAAATGAAGAAAGGTTCGATTTAAAGCTCAGTTTAGTTTTTATTCAAAAGATTAGATTTAATGCTCTCGCACCAAAACTTTAAGCTCCAGTTTAAACTGTGATCCAGTTTTAACTTAAAACTGACACTGGAGGAGGTTTAACTATTAAAATGTTCCTGTTTCAGATGGATTGAACTCTGCTGAGCCACCATGAGTTAGCTAACAATGCTAAACTACTGTTAAGCTAACAAACAGTGTCTCTCTCTTTTTATCATTTATTTCATGTTAATTCAGTTTATTTGTACGTCACTTCATAAAGTTGTCAGGACACACTTCACTTTTTTAAAATCTTGTTACAAGCTTCCAAACAATGTAACTTTTTTAACCTTTTAGCCAGTTAGCTAACAAATTCCATCAATTTACAAAAACCTGACTTAATCAGGCATATAAAAGGTCAGCTGTACCCTAAGGACCCCTGTCTCACTTCCTGGTTTAAAAAAAGGCAGGAATACTGATCAAACTCTGGTAAACTTTATATTTTTAGACAAATTCATTCAATAATATTTCTATCAGATGTGTCTCAACCATAACAAGTCGACTCTGTAGTTCTTCTACATCAAAGATCAATAAGAATTATGGATTAAAATGTGTATTTTGATTCACATGAAGAGACTCTGAGACACTTTAAAAAATAAAATGTCTGATCACTACGACGACGCTGTGAAAAGAAAACATGGAACATTTTGTCGAGTCTGGAAGACGTCAGATTTTCCATCTGACAGAGTCGACGTCTACATTTAATCAATAATTTGTGTTCTCTGTTGTGATTGGATGTTTCCATGTTGCTGCTGGTTTATGGGACACATGTTGGACATAAAACAAACAGTTCTCTGCCGTCCCGTCACCTCGTGATAAAACATGAGAACGGAGTGACCATCTCTAAAATCAGCTATAATGTGACTGTAGTTTGGTGTGAACAGACTCCATTACCCAGAAAACCTCAGACACAAACAAGCGTAAACAAAACCAACGTGTTTTTTATTTATGAGTGAGAGAAACAACAGACAGCAGCTGAGGAGTTCAACAGGAGAAAAGCACAGAGGAAAAGGAAGAGGGGGATTGTGGGTAATATTTCATCTACTATCATCAGCGTGCAGACACACACACACACACAGCTGCAGCAGAGAGGATCATGGGAAGCTGTCATCATCATCTTCAGCCATTTCTTTGGCGAACTCCAGATCCTGCTGCTCACGCTCCCGACGCTCCTGAACGCATCACAGACACAGACAGGTGTGAGTAAAACCAGTGAATGTGACGTTTTATTTTCAGTGCTGAGTTTCCTGACGGGGGTCAGAACACCTGAAGGGGTCACAGGATCATCAATCGCAATCAAACATATTGATCAGTTTTCAGGATGTTTCAAACAAACTTAAGCTGAACTCTGGGCGAGCTGCGAGGAAGCTTCACACGTGTGTGTTCAGGTATATGAAGGGGTGTGTGTGTGTGTGTGTGTGTGTGTTACCTCTGCTGACTCCAGGTCTTTGTTATAAGCTTTAGGAGGAAACCTCATGGCCTGCAGGAGACACAGAGAGAATAAACTGATCAACATCCTCAGTCGTTCTATTCATGTTTATTAACACACAACACTCAGGTGTGTCTCAGGTGTGTCTCAGGTGTGTCTCAGGTGTGTCTCAGGTGAGCGTGTTACCTTCACAGACATGTTGTGGATGTCTCAGGTGTGTCTCTGGTGAGCGTGTTACCTTCACAGACATGTTGTGGATATCCAGGCAGAAGGAGATTCTCTGGTGAAAAGCCAGCTGAGGCTCTCTGGTCCCATAGATGTCCATGGTCTCTTTTGATTGGACGAAGCCTTTCTCGTGGTTGATGCTCGCCTCGATCACGCCATCACGGATTGCCTGAAGGACACACACACACACACACACCACATCAGGGGTTTCCCACCTGCTGGTCCATGGACCTGTGTCCTGTGTTTGTGTCAGAGTGAGAGCTCTGTTGCTGTGAGGATCTTTGGGGCATCCCTCAGTTTAACGAACTGTCAGATGCTCAGAATCTTCCATCACCATGACGACCGGGGGATAACCACCATTATTACTGAGATACATTTTATATTTTTGTTCTTGATTTGTGTGTCAGATTTACTTCATTTAATCAGTTTTAATTATTTATGATAATTTGTGTCATTTTTCTATTTTATGTCCAAAAGCAGGAAGTAAAAGAGGTGGCGCTTCTTCTGGAACAAATATCGTGTCATATTGATCGCAGAGCCCTGAATTAAATCTAAATTGTATCGGGGCATCAGCAGATATGAGATCTTTGTCCAGAGAATCAATATCATAAATTAAACAAGCTAACAAGGCTAAACAACATTTTAGCTAGCAAGCAATAAAACTTTAAAAAAAAAAAAAAGGTAGCAACTAAGGTAAGATTTTGTTAACTTTGCAGCTAGCTAGCTTTTTTTTTTTTTTTAATTTAGATAGCTAGCAACCAATGTCAGGCTTTAACTTTTAAGCTAGTTAGCAAAGAATAAAACATTTTGTTAAGGAAAGACTGTTAAACATCTTCATACTGATCAAACTGTAACTCTGACATTAGTTTTATAATCAATCAGAACTCTCAGATTGATGATAATCCTGTTTTTTGGAAACTCTGATTAGAAATTATCTCAGATTAAATAAATTTTTGTCTAAATTATGTCTCGTGGCGTTCACACTGACTTTGTGTTCTCTTGTTACCTTGGCAACGATGAACTCTGCGTCCTCTGGACTGTCGAGCTGCAGCTTCTGAGCGATGTCAGCCAGAGAGATACGAGAGTACGACAGGCTGATCATACGCACACCTACACACAGGTAATCAATCAATCAATCAATCAATCAATCAATCAATCAATCAATCAATCAATCAATCAATCAATCAATCAATATCAGATAAACAGACTGAACAGGACTCCTGGTGACAGTCGACACTCAGTTAAAAACATCCTCAGTGAAAACTAGCAGCAGATCAGATGAAACCTGGCTGTGAACACACATGGCAACATGTGATGTCAGAGGTGATGTGGCCTGTGATTGGCTCACCGGTTTTGATGACGTTGTGTCTCAGGCGGATGATGAGCGTGTACGTCCCATCTGTCTGAAACTTCTCCCCAAACTGCTCCAGCGCCTGATTAAACTTGGCCAGGTTACCTGTTCTCACCGCTGGACACACACACACACACACACACACACACACACACACACACACACACA
>CM034609.1:421090-436090 GCA_020091685.1 Lutjanus erythropterus
GTTCACTTCAGTTGTTCTGGATTTGTCTGCAGTTCAGTTTTCTGCTGAAGCTCCAGGAGAGTTTTATGAACTGGAGATCTTCATCATCCTCACATCAGAACAGGGGGAGGAGACACTGAGGGAAAGTTCAGTTCCGGGTGAACTGTCACTTTAAGTAAGTTTTAGGATCCTTGGGGAGGTTTCAGGAGACCTTGAGAAGATTTTGAGGGCCTGGAGAAAGTTTTGGGGGTTCTTGAAGAGGTACTCATTGAGGCATTTTTGTGTGTTCTAAAGGACTTTCTAGGGTTCCCTGAGTGGGTTCCATGAGTCCCCCGAGCAGGTTCTGAAGGTCCTTGACCCGGGATTTACACCAGGCGCGCCTGTGCCGCGGAACACCTGCGCCGCGGTTTTGCTCCGTCATGCACACTACTTCAATTTACACCAGCAGCGTTTCAGAAGCGTTTCAGAAGCGTTTCAGAAGCGCTTCAGAAGCGTTTCAGCAGCGCAGCGTTTTGCCCGTCTGATCATGTTATTTGCTCTGATTTTGTTGATGAAGTCCTCTTTCTTTGCTCTTTGTGCTTCTATCATGGATAAACAGGCTACGGAGTTCAATTGTTTATTTTCTGTCTGTCTTTATGATCGCGAGTCTGCACGGGGTCTTTTATTTTGAAAATCAACCGGATTCTCCCCTGTTTTCCGTGCCTGACTTCCTGCCCGTTCGACCTGCTCTGTGCCAGTTGACGCGCCATCCGTCGAAAATAGACTCGCTGCGTATTCTCCGCGGAGCGGAGCGCCGAGCCGCTTCTAGGACGCTGCTGAGACGCACCGCGGCGCTTCTGGTGTAAATTACAGCATTGACTAGAATGGGTTCTACTTCCCTGCGTGCCGCGGCGCAGCCGCGCCTGGTGTAAATGCGGGGTGAGAGGTTAATGGGGGTTTTTGAGAATGTCCCAGGGGTCATTAGGGACGTTCCCCTAGAACTTCTGGGAGTCAGTGATGGAAGTTGTCGGGGTCCTTCAGTAGATTCCAGAAGTTCTTCAGGAGGTTCTGGGAGTCCTTAAAGAAGTTTCAGTAGTCTGTCAGTAAGGTCCACAGGGCCTTGAGGTGGTATTAGGAGTCACTGGGGAAGTTTTAGAGGTCCTGGAGAAAGTTCCAGGAAGGTTTCAGGACGATCAGGCCTCTTATTTGTGTGATTGTCTATTAATACAGATGATCACTCCGTCTATAAACAGCTGCTGCTGCTGTGTTGTTACTGACCCACGTTCTGTCTGTCCTCTGTTTGTCTGTCAGTGATGATACCCCCTCCTCCCCCCTACCCTCCTCCCCACACTCCTCCTCACCCCTCCTCTTCCTCCTCCTCCTCTACCTCACCTCGGCTCTGCTTACCTGCTCGCCTCGAACACCTGGGTAAGAAAACACATACTGCTGCTGGTCTGTAGTCAGTAGCAGTACTAGTACAACAATTAGTTCTATTAACTGTAGTACAAGTTCTCACTTGTAGTTCTGCATATTAGCATGACCATCTCTTAGTACTACAGTAGTTAAGCAGTAGTACTACATATCAGAGTACACATGTACGCTCTGCTGGTTTCTGTCGAAGCGCCGCCTCCTCAACCCTGATTGGCCAATCGCAGCTGTCTCACAGGACCTGTGCACTGTTCTCTTAGATCTAGAGATCCCGGCCCCGCCCCCTCCTCTCCTATTGGATGAAGAAGGTGGTTTTGATGACATCATGCCACCTTTGCCTCCACCAGTGGACTACGACACCAACGCCCCCCCACAATACCTGGAGAAAGGTACTACTACTACTGCAAATACTACTACTGCTATTACTACTACTACTACTACTGCTAATACTGTTACTGTTACTGCTAGTACTGTCTGTATAGGTAGAGATATTGTATTATAGTTTGATTATGATTTCAGGTGTCAGTATATTTTTACAGGTGTAGTTTTAGTATTTTCAGCAGCAGATTTTATCTTTAGCTCAGACATCAGAAAGTCCTCAGGAGTCCAGTCTGTCTGATGCTGGAACTGCTTTAATAAAACAAGAACAATGATCAGAACATGATGTTCCCTTCAGTTCTGGAGTGTCAGTCCTCTGAGTTTAGTCTTTAAACATTCACAGATAATACCATAAATAATCTATGCCCAAATAAGGTCAGACCCAAAACATCTACAGCCAATAGAATCAGTCTGTTAGTCTGCAAATCTAAAACAAGGGAAGTCTGAATGAACAAGGTCTGAGAACTCAGCAGGGTCTACGACATCCTGATCCCTGATCAGTTACATCTGCCCCATTCACAGAGACAAGACAAACACATCTACGACTTTAGCTGCCATAGCAACACTATCAGGGACTACCACTTGTTTTCACACACACACACACACACACACACACACACACACACACACATATTATATACACCGATCATGAATAACATGATGATCACCTGCCTAATATTGTATTGATCCCCCTTTTGCTGCCTAAACAGTCCTGACCCGTCGAGTCATGGACTCCTCTAGAACCCTGTTCTGGTATCTGACACCAAGATGTTAGCAGCAGATCCTTTAAGTCCTGTGAGTTGTGAGGTTGGGCCTCCATGGATCGGACTTGTTTGTCCAACACATCCCTCAGATGATCGATTGGATTGAGATCTGGAGAATCTAGAGGCCGAGTCAACACCTCAAACTGGTTGTTGTGCCCCTCAAATCATCCCTGAACCATTTTTGCTTCGTGGTACGGAACATCATCCTGCTGAAAGAGGCCACAGCCATCAGGGAACACTGTTTCCATGAAAGGGTGTTCATGGTCTGCAACAATGCTTAGGTAGGTGGTACGTGTCAAAGTAACATCCACATGGATGGCAGAACCCGAGGTTTCCCAGCAGAACATTGTCCAAAGCATCACACTGCCTCTGCCAGCTCGCCTTCTTCCCATAGTGCATCCTGATGACATGTGTTCCCCAGGTAAGCGACGCACACACACCTGACCATCCACGTGATGTAAAAGAAAACGTGATTCATCAGACCAGGCCACCTTCTTCCGTTGCTCCGTGGTCCAGTTCTGATGGTCATGTGTCCATTGTTGGTGCGTTCGGCGGTGTGCGTTCGGCGGTGTGCGTTCGGCGGTGCACCGGGGTCAACATGGACGCCCTGACTGGTCTGCAGCTCCATACACAACAAACTGTGATGCACTGTGTGTTCTGACACTTTTCTATCAGAACCAGCATGAACTTCTTCAGCAGTTTGAGCAACAGCAGCTCGTCTGTTGGATCAGAACACATCAGACCAGCCTTCACTCCCCACGTGAATCAGTGAGCCTCGACCTCCCATGACCCTGTCGCCGGTTCACCACTGTTCCTTCCTTGGACCACTTTTGATAGATACTGACCACTGCAGACCAGGAACACAAGAGCTGCAGTGTTGGAGATGTTCTGATCCAGTCGTCTACCATCACAGTTTGGTCCTCGTCAAACTCGCTCACATCCTTCTGCTCGTCCATTTTTCCTTCTTCTTCTCGACTCTGAGGACAAAATGTTCACTTGCTGTCTGATTTATCTGAACCACTGACAGGAGCCATGATGAAGAGAGTCAGTGTTCTTCATGTTAGACCTGATCGGTGTATATGGCTGTATTTCAGTTATATTTCAGTTATAGATATTTCAGTTATCAATATAATTATTAACTAATTATATGATAAATAATTAAATTATATACTTATAGATATTAGAGACAGATATTTCAACAATCAATATTAGAAATATTGCACTTATAGATGGTTTTAGAGAAAGATTTTACAGATTGATATTTCAGGTATTATATTTTAGATGTAGTTTTACAATTATATTTTGTTCAGTTTTAAATATTAAAATTACAGATATATATTTCATCTGTATTATTGATATGTTAGGTGTAGATATAAATATTATTGTTATGATGTCAGACACAGATCAGAGCTCCACCTGGTGGCTGGTTGTTTGTATGTGACTCTGACTGCAGTTCTCCTGTGTGTCCAGTGGTGGCGCTGTACAGCTACGAAGCCTCCAAACCTGACGACCTGTCGCTCACTGAGGGCGACACCATCTACCTGATGCGTCGCCATGACGACGGCTGGTGTGAGGGGGTTCTCAACGGCAACAGTGGCTTCTTCCCTGAAAACTACGTCCAATCATGTGGCTAGACTGAAGCCCCGCCTCCTCACTGTGGCCCCTGAAATGTGTTTGTTCACTGTTGCCATGGAGATTTAAAAAACAGTGTTACTCAGCCTGTCCAATTTATTTAGCTGCTGTGCTGCCCCACAGAGGTCAAACACAGGAACTACAGGTTCAGTCAGAGTTTAAATTTTCATTTGAACAGAAATTAATTATTTCTGTTAAATTTAAATGAACTACATTCAGTTAAAAGTAGAATCTACAAACGTCCAATCAGAGCTGAAAGGAGCCGTCGATCTTTAATAAATAAAAACCCACGAATCATTTTAATAACACCAGAAGAAAAATGTTCAACATTCATCACTTTTTTATTTTTATTTTTTTGGTCAACTTGTGCTGTGGGAACTTGTGAATTTTTATTATTATTTTCTGTATAAACTAAACTATGAATTGATTATTTGAAGAAATGTTCATGTTTTATTTGATATATTTTCTTTTTCTTTTATAGACAAGCCATAAAAACGACGCTCTCAGTGACAAAAACTAACTCTGAAATGGAAACAACAAATTTAGTTTTTGTGTTTATGATGTAGAAAAATTATTGTTAAGTATAAACATTTATTTTGAGAAGATTTGCATTTATTAATCATTTATTAATTTCTAAAATACAAATCCTACTTTGGACTTCTTTTCTTTCCCAGTCTTTTTTTTTTTTTGCGTTACATTAACATGGTTGTAAAATTAAATTTATAGTTTTATTTAATTTAAATAAAGTTCAGACCTTTAACAGAAAAAACCTGAATAAAACTTCAGGTTTATGTTTTACTGCAGTAACACACTGAATGCAGGACTTTAACTTGTGGTGTAGTGAGTTTTTTGTTAACTGTGTGCTGATTGGTGGAGCTGTTTGATGGTTGTTGACTTCCTGTCAGACCTCACTGAGGGCTGCAGCGCCGCCCCCTGCAGGCCACAGACACAAACTACAGACTGAAGCTTCAAACTGTAAAAATGGAAGAATCTAAGATGTCTTCATGTGGACTGAAATAAACGTCATACAGAATTATTACTGCCGTTAGAGAAGCAGGACAATCATCATTAAACATGAGAATTATTCATTAATAATAACATCATTATTGTGTCTTCAAATGATCAATAAATGAATGAAAATCTGAAGTTTTTATGTTTATCTACATTTTAATTGTTTCATGTTTTTTCAGTAAATCACTGATTTATTTATTTCACCACAAAATGAATAAAAATTTGACAAAGTACATTTACTCAAGTACTGTATTTAAGTACAAATTTAAGGTACTTTACTATTTCCGTTTTTCAGTACTTCTACTCCAGTACGTGACAGATATTGTACTTTTTACTTCACTACATTTGTTTGGAATCTTTAGTTACTTTATGAATTTAGATTAATTCCATAAAATATAATAAACAAATAAATGTAGCATTATTGATAAAAATACTTAATTGACTTAATTGATCCCTTAGATAAATTCACACGTTCCCCACAGGATAAATAGTAGTCGTAGTAACATTAAAGTAATGTTACTACGACTACTACTAATAATAATCACAACCCTGATATAAAAAGTTTGGACTTTCTGTAAAACATAAATAACAGAATTCAATTAATCAAGTATGTATTTATATAAAACATTTCCACCTGTATTCATCTGAATCAGAACAAAGATCAGATATTTCCTGATCAAACTGATCAACTTGAATGTTTGTTGTAAATCTCCAGTCATTGTGTTTCAGGATCCTGTTTCTCTCTGTGATCCATCATCTTTTCTTCTAACACTCAGTCAGTGTTTGTGAACTGAGACACTAACTGTTGAAGTTTTAAAGGTCAATTCTGTCTCATTCTTTCTTGATATTCGTCTTCAGCTGCTCAACAGTCCACAGTCTCTGTTGTTGTATTCTGTCCTTCATGATGCACCACACATTTTCAATGGGAGACAGGTCTGGACTGCAGGTCCAGGTCTGGACTGCAGGTCCAGGTCAGTCTAGGACCTGAACTCTTTTACTATGAAGACACGCTGTTGGAACACGTCCACAATGTGTCTCAGCATCGTCTCTCTGAAATAATCAGGGACGTCTCTGAAGAAGACGTCAGTGATGGCAGCATGTGTCTCTCTGAATCCGTCCAAACATCACAGCTGCTGTCTGTTGAAGTCAGTGCTGGGGACAATCAATCAACTAATTGATTAATGGAGAAATGATTAACACATTCATCAATAATGAAAATAATTGTTGAATAATTGGTCCAAAAATGTGGGGCTCCATGTGTTTGCAGCTATTTTTCAGTTCTCAAGATCGTAACAGGATGAATTCATCAATTAATTGAGCAAATGACCGAGAGATGAATCAACAAAGGAAATAATCAATAGTTGAAATCCTATAATTATGGATCGTAGATGGTGAAATCTCTACGTTCTTAAAATGTTTTTCACAAAGTGAGCGTTCCTCAACTCTCACAATGTTTTTGTGCACATTTACAAAAACCAACAAAGTTTATCAGTCTGAACATGAAATATTTGATCTTTGTTCTATATTCAATGGAATATTGTTCAAACAGTTTTTATTAATCCTGTCTTTCTGTTTTATTTACATTTTTCACGTCGTCTCAAATCTTTTGGAATAAGAGTATATTCATGATTGTGAAATGGTCCATTCTGATATAAAGTACGTTTTCTTTTTCTACTTCAGTATATTCTGATGCTAATGTGTTCTGCTACTTTTACTCAAAGTGAGCGGCACCTTGTGGTGAGTTTGCAGATTACAAACTTTGACTTTGTCTCACTCGTCCCTTCCAAGTGTGCAGGAGAAGCGTCAGTTTCACCAACTGTGAAACTCACAAAGTAACTCTGAATTCTTTATCTGAACACTTTGTTTGTTCACTATTTAACACTTTATTACTTCACACACATTTTTATTTGACCTTTAAGAACATGCACACAATAAAGACACACCAAAGACGGTGAAATGAACTTTTTATTCATTTTAGCAACTTCAACACATCAGGACAGGAGCTTGAAGCAGAAACAGCATCTGATTGGTTTAAACTTTGTCCAGTTTGATGTCATTGGCAGGCAGGAGGTGATCATGACATCAGCACAGGTCACACACAAACTGTTTGAATCATTTATCATGAAATTTTTCTGATTTGACCTGATGAATGAAATATAATCCCTCCTGTCTGTGGACACAGGCTCTCTTTACTTAGCAGTTTGCGTTACAGCTCAACTCTGCCTAGCAACTGATGATGCAGTAACTCTGAATGTGTGAACTGTCCCTTTAAGAGCAGATCAGACGTGAGTGCTGAGTTCAAACTGACACTTGAACATCTTTTAAAGTCACATGATGTTACTGTGAAGGATTTACATCTTCAGCTGCTGCAGTCAGAAACACCAACACCAAGCAAGCTACCAGAACAGTCAGCAAATTTCATGAAATGAACCTTTAGTTTGTCCTGCAGGAATAACATTGGAATAATGAGGTTCTTTTAAATGAACAGAGGAGAACATAGTGGGGTTAGGGTTCCTTTGTTTCATCCACTTTAATGTCAGATGTTCTTGTTGAGTTGATGAAAACTGTTTGTTTCAGACTCACTGATGATTGTTTACAGCTGTAGCTAACGTTAGCTCCACGTTAGCGTTCCCCCTGTTCCCAGTCTTTGTGGAAGAAATAAGGTTCTGAGTGGAAACATTGGAATCATCAGCAGAGGGCACTGCAGAATGCAGAACAACTTGTAGAACATGACATCCCCACTTTGGTTCCCAAGGAAAACCTGATATGTTTTGGTTCCAGTTGGAAACCAAGTTGACAGGTTCTGAACCAGTTTAAGAACAGTTACGTTTGTGTCAGGATGGGGCTGGTTGCATGTTGGTGGAAAAGAAGGTGGAACCTTTACACTGTAGAAAAGTTCTCTGTTCTGTTCACCAACATGGAACCGACTCTGTTCTGGTTCAAGCACCTGAATTTGAAATGTTCTGAGCAGTTCCACCAAAAAAAACAAAAAAACACTTCAGAACCTGAAAAGTAGAAATAGGAGGTTTTCCAAAGTTGTACCAAAGTTGGCATGTCATGTTCTACAGGTCACTGATGTCATCCTTAAAGGTTCCACTCAGAACTGTTGGAAATGCAGGCTGGTTCACTTAGACAGCACCAAGGTTCTGAGGATCTTTCACGAAACCAGTTCAAGGACCAGAGCTGATTTGGTGGAAGATGGTCCTGTAGAAACTCTCACAGGCAAATTAATAAATGGTTCTAGGTGTAACCCTTAATGTTGGGTTGGTTCTTTGAACGTTTTTGAGAAACATCATCATGTGATATGGAAATCTTGAGTTCTACCTGCTCTCTTATTGTTCCACATCATCACAGGTCTGAACGTTCTGTTGGTTCTTTACAGTTATTGAAAGATGATTTTTCAAGAGTCGTTCATAAAGAAGCTGGAACAAGATGTGGATCCAAGAAGTTGATCATGTGATCAGCAGTAGGAGCTAATTTATGCATAAATTTGGTTAATCTTAAAGCGACAGTTCACTCAAAAATGAACTTTCCCTCAGTGTCTCCTCCTGTTCTGATGTGAGGATGATGAAGATCTCCAGTTCATAAAACTCTCCTGGAGCTTCAGCAGAAAACTGAACTGCAGACAAATCCAGAACAACTGAAGTGAACAGTGACCAGTTTGAAAATGTAAAAAAGAAACGTCTCCATGCTGCTCATGTGGTTTAATCCAAGTGTCTGTAAGCCACGACATTAAAATTTGACCTAAAAAGACGCCATTTCCACCATGTTTTCAGTCTAAATGTCAGCTGCAGCCTCTCAGACCTGATCCTCGTCCACACGCCTGAAGCGGGTCACAGGCTCTCGACCAAGTGACGCGGCTGCAGCAAAGAAATGATGTTCCTCTTCTATGTCATTTTGTATTTTGTGTGTGTTCTTTTTTTACAGGGAGGGAAAGTTCATTTTCAACATTATTATCTTGAGATATGAACAGATCATTTGTGCACATGATGATTTTCTTTAGTACACAGTTACAATGTTAAAGATGAAAAAATATCTTCTGGGGATCCACAGAAAACTGCAAACACTCATCAGCAATTTAAGACACAGTCAGTGAGTCTGAATATCAGGCAAACCAGAGGACAGAACGAGTGTCCCTTAAGACAAAAAGCTTCATTTCATGAGATTTGTGGACTTCAGGCTGCTTCAGAAGACACTTCAGGCTTGCAGGGCTTTCTCTAGTTCTTTCTTGTAATCGTCGAAGCTGTTCTCACACTTCAGGCCGAAGTAGTTCTGCTTGCAGTCACACAGCGCCACAAAGGCGTCTTTCACAGGAACACATGTGCCTCTCTGGTCACCACCACAGTCTTTCTTGGAGCAGGGATCTATAGTCTTAAGATCTTCATCACTTTTAATCAGAACAATAAACTGGCCACCATCGTTTATCATTGGGCTGACTTTATGTTTCTTACAAACCCCTTTATAAAAGTAAGGAACTGAAGTGTCGGGAGAGCTGTTAAAGATTTCCTCTGGTGCTTCCTTTGCATCATAGCTGTCATGAGGTCTGTCTATAAAGGCATGTACTGCTGAGTACGTCTGAGTCACTGGAAACTCGTCCACACGCTCTTTACAAGCCTCGAGCACCTTTCCAACCTTATGACAGTCAACTGACTGAGTGACGCACCTCTGAATGGCTCGTTTAACTTTATCTGCCATGGTGTGCTGTCCTCTCACCTGTCTGGCTACGGCTACAGTGATGTCCTTGTCTGGCACCTCAGTAAATCCTGACAACACATGTTTGTTCCATTTTTTAAATCTAAAGGTGGAAAACCAGGTCTTATATGCAACAACCATCCAGTCATAGCTGCCATACGATTCCGCCAAGACCAACCTGACCTCATGTGCTAGTTTTTGTCGTTTTTTGGTGTTTTTGGTGTTTTCAGTGACCCTCTGTACGTCAATTTTAACAGATTCCATGATTTTCAAAGTGCAGCGCTTGCTGATATCGAACATCACTGATGCAGATTTAAATGCATAATTAGCTACATCACCTACCTTAGAGGTTAAGTTCTCGTGTTTGTAGTAGAACAGACTCACTACCGTTCCTTTAAAGATGAGTAAATTAATCTTAAAAGTATAGATTTGGATTTCTTTTTCATGGCAATTAATTTTTTCCTTTATCATTTCACCGAGGTTTTCTATGAAGATGTTTTCTTTAGATGTTAGGAACTCGGACAATTTATACATATAGTCATAATTGTTCTTGTACCTAGTAATCAGTTTATCTGTAAGCCTCTTCTTCTCATCAGGGTCAGATATGGTCAATATTGTAGAGAATTCATCCCAGTCTTGCTTGATCTTTGTCTCTATGTCTTGGTAGACAGCAGCTGACCAGATATTCCATTTGGTCTGTGCCTGATATTCATCAAGCTTAGAATTAAGACGTTTAAATTCAGACTCGATAACATTTAATAATTCTTTGTCTTCAACACTATTGGTTATCGACCCCAGAGCTAAATTGACAATGGCAGCGATCAGTGCACCATTAGGATCTATCAGTCCAAGAAAAGGGCCGATCGTGTCTTTGACAAAAGCAATGCCTTTCAGAGTTTTCTCTCCAGCTTCTTTCAGTTGTTTCTCTGTGAAAGACTTGGTGGACGGGAGGAGGGAGGACGACACCACCAGCAGGAACAGCAGACCGGGAGACGCCATGACTGTAAACACACAGCATGACAAACACAAGAACATTGATTATTTAGTCATCAATCAACACATTTGTTCAGATGAACTAGATGTGCAGCAGGAATGTAATTTAGTTTATAACAAAATCAATACAACGTTCAACAAAGACACAACAGTTCAAAGAGAAGAGATCAGCAGCTCATTGGCTCAGGGACAAACTTCTGAAATGTCCCAATAAAATAAGTTTTCTATGATCTGACATCTTCACAAGTCAAATTATTTCATGTGTGTGAGGCTCCCACAGGTTTCCACTAAAACTGAACTTTATCAACTCCCAGAAAAGATCGAACAGTTCTATGATAATAGAAACCACAAACACCAGAAGTTTAATCACACCCAAAAACACAGAGTATATAACACCGTGTATAAGTATGAAATCCCAAATTAGCACTTTAACTTTTTAAATATCTCAAATGTTCCTTTGTGTTTTGTTTCCATAACTAAGTACTGTTCTAATGTTAGAACAACGATGTTCAGTCTAATCTGCAGATCCTGCAAACTACATCATTACAATCTGGTCACCAACTTTAAATCCCAAATTAGAAACTTTAACCTGAAGAGCTCGAGCATTAACATCCGTGGAAAACAAAAAGGCAGAACATGAAACAACTGGAAGAACCATGCAGGTGTGTATCCATTCACCTGAAGACAGACAACAGGTGCCTGATTCAGATACTTCAGAACACAACAGAACAACTTAACCTACAGTGTTTGGTTTAGTTTATTCAACTTATTTCTGCACAAAATGCAAAAAGAAAAAAGATGCTTCGTACCAGAATTAGTTTACAAGCTGATTTCATTTTTCAGTCCCTGGACAGGTGGAAGGAAACAACACATACAATAAAAGACAGAGCAAACCTAAAATCTACACACACACACACACACACACACACACACACACACACACAGTTCAGACAGTGTGCTCGTGAACGTGGCTCCAAGCTGAAGATCTGCAGTGAAGGTTCAGGATAAAAACATGGTGGAAATAACTTTTTTTTAGTCAGCTTGGCATGTTGGGTCTTTAAGAGACTTGGATTACAGCAGATGAGCAATATGGGACATTTTATGTTTTTATTCTGTTGCTTTTTTACATTTGAAAACTGGTCACCATTCACTTCCATTGTTTGGGAGATTCTGTGAAACTCCAGCAGTGATTTGTGGACTAAAAAACTGAGGGGTGAGGAGATAATGACTGAATTTCCATTTTCAGGAGAACCATCCCTTTAAATGTTAGGCTGCGTGTATCCTGCATCCATCTGGAGTGATGGTCGCACGTCCTCAGAAATGAAGGTTAATGCATGGTTAAACAGCGAGTATATCTCCAGCCTTGTCCTTTACTTTGACCTTTACAGTTTGTTGTTAAGTAGAAAACCAGCTGCCACACGTCCTTTAACCGCCTGTCTGTGCTCTGACTGGTTCTGGTCTAAAGCAGGTAGAATGTTTCATTATCATGGTCTAACTGTGTATGTTCCAACTTCTCAGGCCTTCAGACTCTCTCTCTCTCTCTCTCTCTCTCTCTCTCTCTCTCTCTCCATAGTGTTTGGGTTTTAGAGCTGGCTTTGTTTGCTGAAGTCCTCTTATCCGGGCAGGTGGTCACTGAGCAGAGTTCAGCCTGGAGCTGAGCAGCGTCTCTGTGTGACTCGGCACAGTAAATGAAAATGTGAGTAAATCTGATTTTATCTCTTAATTTCTGATTATAATGAAGTTTATCCTGCTGGGGTCAAACTTCCACCTTCGGTTTCATTTAATCATTTTATTATTTTTTGACGGTGAAACATGTTTTGGTTTGCTCTGCTTTGTTCATCTAAAAATAGCAGTAATTTCACCCCAAGATACTCGAGTAAGAGTAGAAGTACTGATTCAACTTGTTTACTGCAGTAAAAGTGAAAAAGTTCAGGCTCTGAAATGTCCTCAGAGTATAAAGTAAAAAGTTGTCCACTGAAGGACATTTCTACTGACTGTCTCTGTTTAAAGACAACTGAAGCTCCACCACAGAGTCTCCCTCTCTGTCTGTCTCACAGTCTGACAGTGTGTTCTGTCTCGTCCCGTCTGTCCTGTGTGACGTCCTCTGATGGATCCACCAGTGTACATGGAGATACATCCATATGACTACATGTTGTTTTATAGTGCTGCTCTGTTTTAAAGGTGCAGTAACAGTTTTACAGTGGTCACATGACACCAGAACAAAAACATGTTAGATGACTGAAACCACAACGAACACAAAAAGACTCAGAGACAAACCTGAGGCTGGAGACTGACGACGCTCTGACTGATAGTTGGTTGGTCAGCAGCTGATTGGTCAGCAGGTTGCTGGATGGTTGCTGGATGGTTCCTGGATGGTTCCCGGATGGTTGCTGGATGGTTGCTGGATGTGAAGGCGGTCTTTGACAACAGTCTGGAGGTTGTTGGAGCGTCGGAGGAAGACTCTGAGCTCTGAGCTTGATTGAACAGAACTGGTCAGTTTATAGAATCTGATTGGCCACACCCTCTCACCTGACAGTGATTGTCATCTGTCTTCAGGCAGGTGGAGACAAAGATGTTCACCATGTATGGAGAAATGAGAGAGAGAGAGAGAGAGAGAGAGAGAGACAGGTCTGTTAAAACTCTGTGGTTTCAATAAACGGCCAAAGATTCAAACAAGCAAAACGTGATTCTGTTGAGCTGCACGTTCAACAGTGAGAACTGAGTGAACCACAGACTGGATATTAAAGACAACCCACGTCCAGAAACGTGGGACATCGTTTTACCTAGAACACATTCAGGAAGTTCTACTAAGAACCTTTTTATATTCCAAGGGTTTTATCTATAATCAACCCAGGGGGTTCTGCTGAGAACTGTTTTATATTATGGCACAAAGAACCCTTCAAAAAGTTCTTCAAGAATTTCAACAATCCTTGAAAAACCTTCTCTTCTATAAAAGGTTCTTTGGATAAAAAGCGTTCTTCATGGAACCCGTAGTCTTACAAAGAACTCTTGACAAACCCTTTCTTCCAAAAAGGGTTCTTCACAGGCAAATAGTTCTGGGTAGAACCCCAGTTCTTCAGGAAGAACTTTTTTGGAACCCTTATTTTTAAGAGTGTAGCCTCTGAAACATATAAAGAGCAACATGTTTCACATGTTTATATGATAGAAGATCAATAAAATTTTACATGATCAATCAGGTTCTTAACGATCGATTAATCAATCATTGATTAATTGTTATCATCCCTGGTTCAAACAAAGATCCAAAGGTCCATAAGTCTTCCACCATACAATCTTTAAATAAAGATCCTAACTAGAACCATAAAGGGTTCTTCAGCTTGTCTCCACATCATAACCCCTTTGGGTTCCTGGTAGAACCTTTTATAAGGGTCCTATCTGGAACATTAGAAGTATTCTCCCTAAAAACAAACAAGAGTTTTTACCCAGAACTCTCAAATCTTTCCACTGTTTCAGGATGTTTCTAAGAAGAACACCAGGTGGAGTCTACTGAGAACTTTTTAAAAATATTGTTTACACTACACATATTTCATCTAGAACCCACCCAGGGGCTTTTATCAATAACTATTTTATATTCCAAGGGTTTTATCTTGAACCTACCCAGGAGGTTCTACAGAGAACCCTTTTTATTATAGTGTAAAGAACCCATGAGGAAAGAGTTCTTCAAGGCTTTCAACAATCCTCTAAGAACTCTTTTTTTTTCTAAAATGAGTTCTTTGGATGAAAAAGGTCCTTAAAGGAGTTTTATGAAGAACACGTCATGAGCCCTTTCTTGAATGAAGGGTTCTTGGTCTTTGTAGAATTTCAAGAAGAACCCTTATTTCTCACAGTGTTCTCAGAGAACTGTGCTGGTTGTTTGGTTGTGGAAATATACTTACATTTATTTATTGTTTCACCTACATGTTGTTGTTATATCATCAGCATTAAAACAACCAACTCTGAAATCATACGAATGTTTTGATGATGTGAACACGGCGAGAACCTTTCCATCTCGTCCATCGTCCATCCACACAGTGGACTGTTAGAACTGACCAATAGGACACTGAAAATAAGACAGGTGGACCTCTGGAGACAGCAGTCACAGTCTGATAAATACATTAGAATGATAAAAGAATGTAAAAAAGTCTCC
>CM034609.1:441090-451090 GCA_020091685.1 Lutjanus erythropterus
CTGAAGTCTCTTCAAGGACTCCTGGGACCCTTTCAAGGACACTTGAACCTCTTTAAGAATACCTAAACTCTCTCAAGGACTCCTTGAGTGTCTTCATCCTCAAGGACTCTGGACAGAATTGAGGAGTCTTAAGGAATCCTTCAAGGATCCCTGACTTCTGGGACCTTAGGAGTCTCTTCATCTAACTCCTGAACCTGTGTTAGAACACCTAAAATGAGCTCCTCTCAAGGAGTCCTTGAGGCTCTTCAAGGACTCCTGGAGTCTCTTCAAGGATTTTGGTGCTCCACTCACGTCCTGGTGCCTCTTCAAGACCCCAGGAATCCTCTCCAGGACTCTAGGAGCCCTTTCAAGAACCCTAACCCCTTTAAGAACAACCAAGGCACTCAAGGACTCCTGGAGTTTCTTCAAGGGCCCCAGAAGCTCCCTCTGAAGTGTAGGAAGAAACTGTGAAACTCCATTCAAGAATCTATTTAAACACGTTGATACAGTCGACTGCTGTTGTGTGACATCAGCTGCCTTTTTCTTTTACAAACTACAAACCAAACTCCATTTAAGTAAGTAAAATTTTGAATGTGAATCAGCTGATGAGGAAAAATGAGCCCTGAACTTCTGGAGTCTCTTCAAGGACCCTGGAAGCTCCTCCAGGACTCCTGGAGTCTCTTCAAGGACCCAGCTCCTAGTGTCATATTGTCGCATTCTACCATGAGGCGGATGAGCGTCAGAGAGTCGTTGCTCAGGTGACCGAGTGTTTTAGCCAATCACAGCAGAGGCAGGAGTCATGAAGATTTCCGCCCAGAGGATGAAGAGCAGGCTGGTACAGCTGAACATGATGAAGATGATGATGAAGATGAAGACAATGATGGAGACGATCGTAGACTGAGATCTGTGTGAGTCCAACATGCTGCTGATCTTATTCCAGGTGAGAGGAAAGACAGAATTTCCAACAACAAACTGTTTTCAGTCTCCTTCCAAACACACACACACAGACACACACACACACACACACACACACACACACACACACACACACACACACACAGACACACACACAGACTGTATACTGAAAGTTTTTGGTGGTAAAAGTAAAAGTATGTCAGAATTGTACTAGTAAGTAAGTTACCAGAGTAAAGTACTTTTCTGATCAAATGTTCTTTATTAGATTTTTAAAAAGATATTTCATGTAAAAACAGCAGAATAAACCTTTAACATGAAGTTCATCAGTCTGAAATCATTATTTATAAAACAAACCATGAAATCATTATTGAAAGAGGAATTATTGACATAAATCAATAAATGTTTCATAAGTTCATCAATAATTTACATTATATTATATTATATTATATTATATTATATTATATTATATTATATTATATTATATTATATTATATTATATTATTTATGTTATAAATAAAGTTTTTGTGCCTGTGTCCATTGTGGAAGTTTATTGTGTGTGAAGTCCCTTCACTTTCATTTTCCTTCGAAGCAGCTGCCTCTGATGAAACACACCACGGAAGTCACACACACTCCCCTACAAAATAAAAGAAAAGCTTCACTTAAATAGCAGAGATCAGAAGTTTTACTGAACGGAGATAAAACTGAGTCTGTGTCGCACCAGCAAAGATTAATTTAATCTGAGATCAGTTCTGCTCAAAGCTTAGCAGGTTTAAAATACGTAAATGCAGATTTAAAGTTAAGCAGAGCTCAGTTGCACATTAAATTAATAAATAAACTTTATTGATGCCACTCTGAGGAAATTCACGTTACAGCAGTTCAAAAAGTACAGTCAGAAAAAGGGGTGAGTGACAATAGAATACTTTTAAAGTAAAGATAAAATAGAAAAAAAAATAGAATTTCTAAAATAGTGATTTTTACTGATATTAAACAGAATTTAATCAACACGCACATGTTTGTTCAGTTGAATTAGAGTAAATAAACACATTAATAAATCAATAGAAAATGAATGTGTGTTTTCTCTGGACATCATCTATGAATACATTGACCTGGATGACCCAGAATCTTCACAGACGTCACAGATTCAATGTTTGGTGCAACAGAATTAAAGTTAACTTCCACAGTAAAAAACTGAACTCTATCGTTTTATGATTGCTGTGCTTTTATTTTGAAGGCAGCCTTTCATCAGTTTCCTGTTTCTCTGACAGCTGGCGCTGGCCTCGTTTTCTCTTTCTGTTGCCTCGTTTTCTCTTTCTGGTCGTCAAGGAAACGGCCAGTGATGATGCCACACTGTGATGTCACGCCGACTGATGTCATTGACGTGGTAAAAATAATATCAATGATTATTACTAATACTTTTGATTAATATCAAAAAGAGGAATTCAATGTAAATATATCTGCTATAACTCTGTACTTCCTTTTTATTCCACATCTTTCCCCTCATTTATTCAGTCATTTTATTATATTTTTATATTTTTGTTAGTATTTTACATCATTTCCATGTTAGAACATGTGAAGAGTTCTATAAATAGCTTGTTAAAATAAAATGTGGTTAAAATAATGTATAATTTTAAAGACAAACCAAACAATGAAAAGCAAATATAACTCTTTTAAAATACATAAAAACTGTATTAAGTACTTTATTAAATTCATAAACTGACCCAGAACAAACACAATGAATGAGTTTCTGTGAGGACACCGTGATTGGCCTAAGGGACATGTCGTCACTCTGATCTCCATCCTCATTGGTCACCATAGTTGGGCCCGCCTCTCCGCGGAAGCGCGGTAAAAACTCTGGAGCAGGAAAGTGTCGGTGAGTAAAACTCAACTTTACCGAGTTTTTCATACAAACATCTGTCAGTTAACAGTCAGTTAACAGTCAGGTAACAGTCAGTTAACGGTCAGTTAACGGTCAGAGGAGAGGGATTCATCTGTATCTTCGGTTTAAACCGATTACAACATTAAACGTCTGAAGTGTGGAGAGATCTCCCTGCCAAACTCCATTCAAAAATCTGCCATTTTAAAGCTGCTTCGCCGATACTTTCTACAGTAGTTTAACATGATATGTGTAATGTCAGGTCCACCTCTCCTTACAAACACAAACCAAACTCCATACGATTAAAAGACATTTTTAGTTTTGTTCGTCTGAATCTTTTTAGGACAAAATCCAACTGTAGCTGAGGGGCTGCTCAGCTTTCTGACAGACGTTACTGTGGTAACGGCTTTCTGACAGACGTTACTGTGGTAACGGCTTTCTGACTTTAGGTCACTTCTATGCCGAAACATTCTGTGGTTCCTCTTAAAGCAGCAGAATGTTCCACATGATGTTCTGTAATCAGTGTGTCTCAGCTGAGCAGGGAAAACGCTTAAATTAAGAGATTTTTCATGCAGGATCTGAACTACTCAGATTTTTAACTGAAATCAAAGTAGTAATATTGCAGTCTGAAAATACTCTGTTACAGATTAAAGTACTCAGGGAAAGATACAAAAGTATTAGTATAAAAATATACTTGAAGTACCAAGAGTAATGCAGAATGGACCATTTCAGAAAAATATATTATTATAATGCATTATTATTTATTTTAGTGTTACTAAGGGATCAATATTTTTTTTCTTTATCCATAATAATACACCATAATTGATTTGTTGAGTCTATCTTTTATTAGTAATCTGAATCTTCAAAGTAACTGTATCAGATAAATGTGATGAAGTAAAAAGTGACCTGTTGTGGAGTAAAAGTACAAAGTAGTATAAAAATGAAGATAAATAAAGTAAATGATGTACTTTGACTCTTTAATGGAGGTTTTATGTGTGGAGTTGGACGACCGGAGCAGGAGAGGCGTTCAATGCAGCTGGAAGCAGCATATAAAATACTTGTTTGTTTTTTTTCATTACTACTTTTCTTCCTTACTGTTGGTTACAGTGATGTCAGTGAATCTGAACTAATGAGGTCACACAACAACACAAACACACTGACAGATGAAGCAGCAGAACAACGACTCCTGTGTTCTGTGAGCTAAAATGATCAGTGGAGTTTGGTTGGTTTGTAGAGAGTGATATTTGTCTAATGTAACGGTGGTTTCCTGTCAGAAAAGTCTGTCTGACAGAAAGGTAAAGAGGTGAAAATATTGTAAATATAACATTTCTAATCTTAAATGTCTTCCCCAGTGTAATCTGCTTCTACTTTTCTTTTGTTAATGAGCGTAGCAGCTTTGTAAATTTGTTTTTATGTCGTACTTTTGTTCTTTCACTCCTTTCTGTTATGTTTTGTGTTTAATGTGAAGCACTTTGTAATTTTGTTTTGATACGTGTCATTGAAACAAAGATATTGTTCTTTTATGATTAACTGTGTTCTGTCTGTTGTGCAGGTGTGATGGAGGTGGACATTCTGGAGTTCCAGGTTCCTGTGGAGAACAATAAGACTGTGTTTGTGTGGAACATCCAACCGTCTCACACTGAGGCTCAGATCTATGTGAGTCCACCTGGGGTCAGGTGTGGTGGTCGAACCGTACCTGTTTTTCATTGGCTGTTGTTGAAAGAACAAAGTAAAGTCATGTATGACCCATTATTCCACACACACTACAATCTAACATCAACGATCATCTTCTGACACTGTTCAGTTCAGAGGGTGAATCAAAGACTCACAGATCATCAGTTTCCTGTCAGAGAGGAGTGAAGAAACCAGAAAATATTCACATTTAAGGAGCTGAAATCAGAGAATATCCACAAACATGTGTATCAAACATATATCCAGTGTCTCAGTAAGAAAGAAGGAAATGTTGTACTGTGGTTTTAACATCAAGTTTAAACTTTCTTTATTAGTTCATGTTTTTTGTTTATTTGTTTTTGTAGATTTTTTTGATGATCGTATCAACACCCCACTAAGTTATTTCAGATGGTCAGACACCTTAAACAGAACTTTTTAACTTTATTTTTTGATGAATTGAGATTTTTTTCTTGTTGATTGTGTTGTGGTTTAAATAAATAAGAAGATTAATCTGCACCATTATACCTGTTTATAGTCGCTTACATAATGTAGTAAGATATTTCAGTCAACATCACCAAACCTTATTCAAAAATCAGTAGTTTTCTGCTAGTGCTGGGCGCTATGACAACATTTTCATATTACGTTTTTTTAAAAAATCATATCAGTTTCACGGTTTTTGACGGTATTTTTTTTTTCATGCAGCAGTTTTCTTACCAACATTTCCTTCTACTGAGAACAGAATTACTGCAGTTGATTGTCTTTAAACAGTCCATTTTACTGTCAGAAGGACTGGATCAGGTGTTTTTCATGTCCAGACAGGTAAAAGCATGACCCCTTCAAAGTATGGTTACCATCACATGGACGACTATACGATTAAACGTCCCCGCCCACGCTAGTCGGCACCAGAAATACTAGTCGTTTAAAATATTTAAAAATGAAATATGTGTCAATATTTCATTCATGCATGATGCCAGGTATCTGTTGCTGCACGGCACTGGTCAGGGCTGCGTCTCTGTCAGACAGCAGCCCCTCTCACCCAGCGCGTATGAACCGATCACCATGGCAACACCGGATGTTTACATCAGCGAAGTCGGACAGATGAATGTAGACTGTGACAGAATAAGCTGATATATATTCAGTCGACTGGAGAAATGTGACCACATTAAGCACAGACACAGACATAAACCTGCAGGCGGAGCTGCTGCTGCTGCTGCTACTAGCTGCTAACGTTAGCCACACTGTGTGTCAGGCTGGAAGCTAACGTTAGCCACACTGCGTGTCAGGCTGGCAGCTAACGTTAGCCACACTGTGTGTCAGGCTAACAGCTAACGTTAGCTCTGGATCCTTTACCTGCAGACACTGTGACCCTCTTCAGTCTGAAAAGGTGAAGCTTAAGTGTGTAAGGTTTGTATTGCACAGCGCGAAGTAGCGCACATTTCAGCGGCATTTCAAGTACGATTTGTTGATTGTAGACTGATTAACGTCTTCAAATGGCTCTTAATACACACAGTATTTTTTTCGGACAGTGTTTAACATTATAAATGAATAATTTCTGCCTTGTGTTTTCTTAGTGACTATTCTAAATTTTGCATCTAATCAACAGAGGAATTAGTTGCCATGGAACATCTCTAGTGCACACGCTCAAGCAAGCACGCCTATGGTGTTGGTGTGCAGCAGTGAAATGGGTCCCCACTGAAACACTTTCCCGCCGTGATGTTGTTGAATGATGATTCAGGGCAGAACTGTAACTCTACTCAGACAGTAACACTCTGTCTGCTCATCATCACTCTGTAACAGACGGTAACTCTGTCTGCTCATCATCACTCTGTAACAGACGGTAACACTCTGTCTGCTCATCATCACTCTGTAACAGACGGTAACAGTCTGTTCATCATCACTCTGTAACAGACGGTAACACTCTGCTCATCATCACTCTGTAACAGACGGTAACTCTGTCTGTTCATCATCACTGTGTAACAGACGGTAACAGTCTGTTCATCATCACTCTGTAACAGACGGTAACTCTGTCTGTTCATCATCACTCTGTAACAGACGGTAACAGTCTGCTCAGGGCAGGTCAGCGTCTGCAGGAGGAACGAGTCACTCAGTGCAGCTAAAAATATTATATCAATGCAGTTTCATTCATTTAATTAATTTATTTTCATTCTGTATTTTAGTTTATTATGCAGTGCATGGAGATGAAATCATGTGAATGTTTAATAGAACGTGTGAGTTCTGTGTGGAGAACGTGTGATCACTGGAGCTGAAACTCTGTGTTGCAGGATTATAATGTGATTAACTGTAACTTGATGGATTTATTAAGAGAAGAGGAAAAAGTACTTTTGTGTATTATTGTGTATTAATTTGTTTCATATTTTTTCAGTGTATTGTTCCTCTCTTGTTGTACTGAATAATATGTGATAGAAAGAGTTTATTTGTTCATGTACATCTACAGACCTCATGGAAAATATTATTTAAAACACCTCAGTATTTTTTAGTTGAAGTTTTTCAGTTCAGAAATCTGTATTTCATCAATATGATTTGCCAAAGAGTATTTTTAAGAGGCTCTTTCTGTCAGACAGTAACTAATGTGTTGGTGTGTGTTTGTGTGTTGTCCTTCAGAACAGGTTGTTCTGCGTGTTCTCGTCCTTCGGTCCTCTCTACCTGCTGAAGGTGTGTCCTAACGCTCCGCTCAACCCTCCTGGGTTCTACGCTCTCATCAAGTTCTACTCAGCTGCTCAGGCCTCGAAGGCTCAACGTCAGACTGACGGACGCTCGCTGTTCCACGACTCTCTGCTCAAGGTCGTCACCTGACACGCTGCTCCTCTTCTTCTTCTGTAGTTTATTACACACTGTGATCACAGAGCAGTCGCCGTCTTCTTCTATTCTTCTTCTGCTTTTTTTTTTATATGTAAGATTGTTTTAATTTCTCTTTATACACAATAAACAATTTCCACAATAACAAAACAACATAGAATGTTAAAAAAGTCAAAAACAAAACAGATGACAAAACCAAGACTCACACTGACACACAATAATAAAAATTAAATTTTACACCCAGTTTCTCTAATAATCAATAAAATGGATCAGTCATTCTGTTATTCCACATTTAAAATAGTTCTCTGATTTATTCCCTTCATATTTATTGACCTCATCTCTCAGTTAATTCTGTACTTTATTTTATATTAAACACAAAGTTTCATTTACTGCATCGTACTGTAATTAATATCATTTCTCTTTGAATCTTGATCATCTTCTTCTTCTACTGATTCTCTCTGTTTACTGTTTAATGGGAACTTTAAATAATGAATCAATTAGTTTCGTTTTGATTTCTGTTGATCAACTAAACAACTGATTAATTGATTAATCAGTGCAGCTGTATTGGACGTGTTTTACTCAAACAAATGTTTGATTTGTTATTGATTTACCTGTGTGTGGTTGTGTGTGTGTGTGTGTGTGTGTGTGTGTGTGTGTGTGTGTGTGTTTGTTTGGGTGTGTTTATTTGTGTGTGTTTGTTTGTTTGTTTGTTTGTTTGAGTGTGTTTGTTTGTGTGTGTGTGTGCATATACGTCTGTGTCTGTGTGTCTGCGTCTGTGTCCAGGTGCGGCTGAGTTCCAAACAGACTCCTCACTTCCTGTCTGACAGCAGCAGACCTCTGAGCCACGCCCGCTGCCTAGAACTGGCCAATCACTGCCTGGGATTCAATGGCTGGACCTCTGACATCATCACAGTGAGAAACACACACGTCATCAGTTCACAGCTTCATACACAGGTGAGTCAGTGTGACACCAGGTGAATTCCTGTCTGTGTCTGTACTCCTCAGCTGAAGGAGCTCACCAACGAAGAAGAAAAAGAGGAGGAGGAGGAGGAAGAGGGTGGAGGAAGATGGAGGAGGCTGAGGTTTGGCTGTCTGCTGCAGCTCTCCTTCCCTCATCACAGACAGATGACCAGAGCAGCAGCTGTGGTGGAGGACAGATTCACCTGCACAGGTGAGGACGGACTCACCGGCACAACTTCCTGCTGGATGAGACAAAGAGCTCCTCGTCTCTCTGCAGTTTACAGTTGCTGCTCTGTTTATTGTTAATAGAAATTAGAAATAATAAATTCTCTCTCTGTGTGTGTGTGTGTGTGTGTGTGTGTGTGTGTGTGTGTGTGTGTGTGTGTGTGTGTGTCCAGATGTTCTGCTACAGAAACGTTGGAAACTACAGAAGTTGGTGAAAGAGAAAGCTCTGGTCCAGGCCTTCACCACAGTAATACTGCTCATCCTACTGCAACGACACACACACAATACAATACTAACACTACTGACACCACTGACACCACTGACACTGCTGACACCACTGACACCAGCACACCACTGATACTACTGACACCACTGACACCAGTGACACCACTGACACCACCTGATACCACTGACACCACTGAAACCACTGACACCAGTGACACGCTGACACCAGTGACACCAGTGACACTACTGATACCTACTGACACTACTGACACCACTGACACCACTGATACTACTGACCCCACTGACACCACTAACACCACTGATGCACCACTAACACCAGTGACACCACTGATACTACTGACACCACTGACACCACTGACACCACTGACACCAGTGACACCACTGATACTACTGACACCACTGACACCAGAGACACCACTGACACCACTGATACCACTGACACCACTGAAACCACTGACACCAGTGACACCGCTGACACCAGTGACACCAGTGACAACTACTGATACTACTGACACCTACTGACACCACCTGACACCACTGATAATTACTGGACTTCACTGACACCACTAACACCACTGACACCTACTGACACCAGTGACACCACTGATACTACTGACACCACTGACACCACTGACACCACTAACACCACTGACTCCACTGACACTACCGGACACCACTGACTCCACTGACACTACTGACACCACTGACACCACTGACACTAGTGACACCACTGACACCACATCACTATATCAGAGCCAATAGCAAGAATAAAAACAAAAGTCAGCCTTCTGAAGTGGTTGGTTATAAAAGTTAACTGACAGAGCTGCTGTCTGTCCTCCACCTGTAATCTTTATTGAACCTCAAGCCGTGAGGCAAAACTGAGGAACCAGAGGGAATAAACATGAGAGACACAGAATGTCTTGATATATTTAAAACAAGCAGACATCAACCTGCCAAACCTGATGACCTTCTATGGTTTACCTCTCTGGTTAACCTCTCTGGTTACCTCTGTGGTTACCTCTCTGGTTAACCTCTCTGGTTACCTCTCTGGTTAACCTCTCTGGTTAACTCCTCTCTGGCAATCTCCTCTCTGGTTACCTCTCTCTGTTACCTCTCTGGTTAACCTCTCTGGTTACCTCTGGTTAACCTCTGGTTACCCCTCTGGTTAACCTCTGGTTACCTCTGGTTAACTTCTCTGGTTAATTTCTCTGGTTAAACTTCTGGTTACCTCTGGTTACCTCTCTAACCTCCTCTCTGGTTACCTCTGTGGTTACCTCTCTGGTTAACCTCTCTGGTTAACCTCTCTAAGCCTCT
>CM034609.1:466090-478590 GCA_020091685.1 Lutjanus erythropterus
TCCCAAAACGTCCCAGAACATTCTGAGAACGTAACTTCACTGCTAGTTTTAATGTAGAAACACTTACTTTACATTTCCAGAACGTTCTGGAGGCCTCTGGCCATTTTAACATCTAGGGAACGTTAAGGAAAAATGTTTGAGTAACCGCACCAGAACGTGGGAATGTGAACGTAACTACAATGTTAGTTTTATATGAAAAAGTCTCATTAACATTCAGAGAACGTTAAGGGGGAACATCCCAGCAACCTCTCTTTAACAGTCAACAAACGTTCCCAAAATCATCTGAGAACATTTGTTTTGTGTTTGGGAACATGATGGAACGTTTGTGCACAGTGTTTCCTGGATGTTAAAACAGTTGAATGAGGTGTGAGGTGACATATAAAAGCAACACTCAGTTACAAAAAGAGTTATAAGAATTAGTATTGTTTATCAATTTAAATCAGGTTAAATTCTGATTTAGTTGAATTTAAAACGGCACAGTAATCGACTCGTCATCAGAGGCTGTTTGAAATCAGAGAGTCGCTACAATCTGAGGGGAACAGATGTTTTCATAAAAAACTAAAAACATGTATAAAACTAAAGTAATAAATATATAAATCAGTTATGAAGAAGAGTAATAATGAAAATACTGAAACTTTTGGTTGTGTTTGTATTATTGTTATGGAACTTTATTTATTTATTTCCTTCTGTAACGTCTGAAAGTTCTGGGACCCACTGCACTGCCGTGTGGGGATGTTATGGGAAAGTTACCCCAAGATGCTGCTGGACTTCAGGATGATCTCATCAACTCGGATTTGACAGTCGGGGATCATCGCGCTCAGACGTCCTTGTTTGGTTCGGGTCAGTTTCACCTGGATGGCGGCACGAATGCCTCGTCCTCCAAAGACGGTCCTCGTACTGTGCACGCTGCGACAGGAAACACGTCAGACAGGTGAGTTTAGTTCTGAACTGAACATTATGACCTCAGGATTTGTTCAAAGTGTCGATTTACTGCTTGGTCATGTGCCAAAGTCAAGTGTTAAATTAACAGAATTTTGAATGGAGTTTGGTGTAAAAGCAGCAGTGAGTTGTTTTCTCTCTCAGGCTGCTTCACTGATGTCTTTCAAACTTTTTCTGCTGTTGAAGGTTTTTCTTTTTCTGTGACCTCTAACAGAGGACAGACAGGACAGACAGGATGACAAGACAACGGGACCGACAGGACGACAAGATGACAGGACAGATGGGACAGACAGGATGACAGGACAACGGGACAGACAGGATGACAGGACAGATGGGATAGACAGGATGACAGGACAACGGGACCGACAGGACGACAGGATGACAGGACAGACAGGATGACAAGACAACGGGACCGACAGGACAGATGGGATAGACAGGATGACAAGACAACGGGACAGACAGGACGACAGGACAGACAGGACAGTAGGATGTCACATGCTGCAGGTAGAGTTTGGTTGGATATTCATGTGTTCATTCATACAGATGGAGGCAGCAGACCAACAACTCCTGTGTTCTCTGAACTAAAATTACTGATGTTTTGAATGGAGTTTGGTTGGTTTGTAGAGAGAGAGATTTGTCTTCTATAATGGTGGTTTCCTGTCAGAAAAGTCTGTCTGACAGAAAGATAAAGAGGTGAAAATATTCTAAATATAAATACACTGTAACTGATGTTGATTTTTTTCTGGTGAACATTTTTTTATGAACCAAATGAAACCCAGCTGTCTGCGGTCAAAGCTTCAGCAGCATTTGTGTTTTTCTACGTACGTGAAACCAAACAATCTGACACGTCGATGAAATTCTCCAGAGATGTTCAGCTGCTTGATCTGAAATGAGAGACCAGAATTCGGCTGGAAACCGAAATAAACCTGAGCTGGATTGACTGACAATTCAGTCAACTTCAACCTGAGAGGAGGAAGAGGAGGAGGAGGAAGAGGAGGAGGAGGAAGAGGAGGAGAAAACAATTTAAAAAAGACAAATTATAAAAATCACATCATAAAAATAAATCTCTCTTTACCCTGAGGGAAACTGTCTAAATACAAATGTACAGTCTGTGTGAACGTATAATCAGTGTAACACAGCTCCACCTCCACACTGATGATGATGATGATGATAATCTTACTCTGTCAGGGTGACACTGAGGGTTCCCTTCTTTACTGTGAAGTCTGGCAAAGGCTTGTTAATGATGTCCTCGAAAAAAGTCAGACCAAGATCTCTCACTGCAAAACACAGTACAAATACTGCTGATACTTCACTGAAAACACGGTACAAATACTACTGATACTTCACTGCAAACACGGTACAAATACTGCTGATACTTCACTGCAAACACGGTACAAATACTACTGATACTTCACTGCAAACACAGTATTAATACGGCTGGTACTTCACAGCAGTACAGGCAGAGTAAATATGGGAATAAACTGATTAATATATTTGAGTTTTTGTTGAGATAAGAAAGTCCTGCAGGACTCTGATCTGCAGCCAGAAACTGTTACTCCAAGATACTAAATGTATGTATGATGATCATAAAAGTAACTATCAATAGTTGTAGTATTAATCAATAGTTGTTTTGTTAGTTGTCATGTGGTTGTAAGTCTGAAGAAAAGCTTTAATAGACAGAAGATGAGTGACATATAAAACTGTATCATCTGCATGAAAATGTATGTTTATATACAGATCAGGAAGAATAAAGTGATTTATGCTGCAGTTTGTTTGTTTTATAAAACCCTGAACTGCTCATTGGTGAACTCTCCTTCACTCCCAGAATGCACCTGGAGTTTGAAGTCTCAAAATGCTGTAAAATTATTGAGTACTGCAGCCATTATGACATAAAAGGACATGAGGAATGATGCTGCTGTTTTGATGTTGTCTGTATAATTGATGACAGCGTCTTCATATTTAATCGATGTATTTTTACAGTGCAGGTCTTACCAACGCGCTGCGCTTTGTCGCTGATTCGCACTTTGAGGCCGGTGGGATTGAAGGCAGTGATGGAGGAGCACAGGAAGATGAAGACGAAGAGCGGCAACACACAGGAAGTCATCCTGATGTAAAAACCTGAAACACAAGAAGAAGAAGGAGGAAGAGGAGGCAACAAAATGCTGTATGTACTCAGATTTAAACATATATATCTGACTTGTGTTTTAAATATGAAATTATGTTCCTGAAAGGTTCCTCAGACTGATAAACTTTATTGATTTTTGTAAATATAGACTCATTCTGAATTTGATGCTGAGAAGTTTTTACAAATCATAACATTGTTTTTATTTACATTTTACAATTGGAGCTGTAGAACCTGCAGACGCTCAGTACCACTGCATTCATCGGTTTGACAGAAGAAGAAGAAGAAGAAGAAGAAGAAGAAGAAGAAGCAGGTACCTGTGGTCTGCATGTCTGATGTCTTCAGATCTCCAGCAGCGTCCACAGTTTCCACACACTCTCCTCTTCTTATACTCACACCTCGTCATGCAAACCATGAAACTGCACATTCATGAGTCTCCAACATTTGACTAAATATGGACGTGGCGTCTGTCAGCGAGCTGCTGTTGGTTCAACATGGCGGAATTACAACAGTGAAAGTTTATCTCCTCTGATGATCTGTCAGATAGTTACACAACAACAGTGAGGAAACATTTGGGGTTAAATTAAGATCTTATTTCAGCTTTCATCAGTTACCACAGAACTTTATTTCCAGTTCTACTGTTGTTTCCAACAACTCTGCTTTGGTTCTGTTTGATTTTACACTAAAAGAATAAGATGTAATGAGCTGTGCGTTGTGTCAAACAAAGCAAAAACTACTGAGTAATATCTTCTTTATTAGTCAGTAAACAAACAAAGCTATATGCTAATTAGATACAATGAAATTTAACATGTCGTACTGTGAAAACTAGAAATACTATGTTCTTTATTAAACACATACTTTATGCTGTAATATAAGTGAAATTTGTATTAGACCCAAAATATACAATGTCAGTTCAATAAAAAAAAGTTGGGACGTCGTGTAAAATGTAAATCAAAAACAAAACGCAATGATCTGAAAATCATTTCTGTTATTTTGTGCTTCATAATGAATCACACATTTTCAATGGGAGACACGTCTGGACTGCAGGTCCAGGTCTGGACTGCAGGTCCAGGTCAGTCTAGGACCTGAACTCTTTTACTATGAAGACACGCTGTTGGAACACGTCCACAACGTGTCTCAGCATCGTCTCTGTGAAATAATCAGGGACGTCTGTGAAGAAGACGTCAGTGATGGCAGCATGTGTCTCTCTGAATCCTGAATGAACCTGTCAGCATTGATTAGTTCTTCACAGGAGTGAAGTCGTAGTAATTTATAGTTGTTCATTTAACAGACCTGTCTTATCTTCTCTTTTGTATTTTACCATTGTTCTTAAATAAAACAACAGTAATGTAATAGAAAAAAATGCAGAACATGTAATATTTCTTATCTGATCACTTGATTAATCGGCAGAATAATCAATAGATTATGCTTTAATTTTACTGGTTCGGCCCACTTGAGATCAGATTGGTCTGAATGTGTCTCCTGAACTAAAATGAGTTTGACTCCTCTGATGAGGACGATGATAAAACTACGACACGACTTCAGTATATTTCACTGTCAGAACACAAGTTAGACGTTCTGATGTTCTGGACCTTTGCTTTAGGACATTTTCTCTGACTGGACGTCTTTGAATTTTAGTTTTAATACCTCTGGTCTAAACTGTAAACATGTATTTTATGTCTGCACAGTTTCAGTATGAAGCTGACAGAATAATTAAAGGTGTGTTTCATGTCTGTGCTCAGGTCAAACTTGATGTGGTTTTCATGTCACAGGTTCAGTGTGATGTCAGTCAGTGACGGTGTGACCACAGATGAACATGATGAAGACGAGCTGTGGGACGTACCATCACAGCATCCGTCCTCTCAGGATGTTACCCAAAAGGCCGAGCTGTGACTTTGCCAAATGAACAGGTGACAGTTGAACATTTCTACCTAATATGGACACGATTACTGTTCGTGTCAGTTTATCTGCCTCTGATCAGCTGCCAGCTGCTGACTCAGCATCACCGCAGCTCCAGAATGAGGAAGTTAACGTGGTGAAATCTATGTTGGCAGTGACCCGTCACTGTGACACACAGTTTTATATTTTTTTAGTTTAATTTTCTTAGTTTTTATTTTCATTTTATTGTGTATTTGCTGTTCATGTTCAGAGCAGGTTTGCTTATTTCACTTTAGTTTATATTGTCTAAAAATATTTAGTTTTATTTTAGTTTTTATTGATAAAAATGTTTCATTTTGGTTTAGTTTTTATTATTTTAGTTGATATAAATGTTGTTGTTTAAAAAGTTTAGTTTTTCTGAGTTTCAGTGTTACTTTTAGTTTTTGATGCACGTGTGTCCTCATGTTTCACCAAACTGACTAAAACTAAAGACGTCTGCTGTATATTTGATTTCAGTTAGTGTTTGAGTTTTTTCATTTTCATTCTTTTCTAAAGTTTAGTTTTTATTTTTATTTCAGTTAAGTGAAGTGTGTTTTTCACTACTAGTTTTAGTTTTTAGTTCAGATTTCGTTCACTATAATAACCTTATCTTAAGGGATTAAATCGATCGCAACTGGACTGGTAAAATTGTCTTAGAAGACGTTTCGCCTCTCATCCGAGCAGGCTTCATCAGTTCATGCTCATCAGACTAGATAGGACAGCTCTAGTCTGATGAATAGTAGTTGGACTTCAATTATTTATCCTCTAAGAGAGGCCGCCTCCAGACCAAGAATGGTTTCACTCCCTATTGTGAGGCCTAACGACAGTCGTTTGGGTTGAGTGGGGTGAAACCCCAGTGAGCCAACAACCGTCGTTGGGGGGGTCTCACTCGTTAGTGTTCCATTCTGTTCTAACGATGGTCGTTAGAGGCACCTGGAGCCAGGTGTGGCTGGACTGTGTTGTTGGTTTTTAGAGGCTAAGTTATTGAATCTTTTGGGAAGGGATGAAAGGACAGCATTGTAAGTTGGGGATAGGTGGTGTCGTAGGCCTCCCCCTCTGTTCAGGGATGGCTTCTCAACTTTGACATAGATGGCTTCCCTTATTCCTCTTTCAAACCATCTGTCTTCTCTGTCAAGAATATGTACATCTTTGTCCTCAAAAGAGTGTGTTGTCTCTTTGAGGTGTAAGTAAACAGCAGAGTCTTGACCTGAAGCGTTAGCCCGTCTGTGTTGTGCCATGCGCATACTTAGTTTTTGTTTAGTTTCCCCAATATAAAGGCTGGAGCATTCCTCGCCGCACTGGACCGCATCCACCAGATTGTTCTTCTGGGTATGAGGCGTGCGGTCTTTAGGGTGTACCAACCTTTGTCTGAGGGTGTTACCAGGCTTGAAATGTACAGGGATGTTGTGTTTGTTAAAAACCCTTCTGAGTTTCTCAGATAAACCTGAGACATATGGAATGAAACGTCTTCTAAGACAATTTTACCAGTCCAGTTGCGATCGATTTAATCCCTTAAGATAACTATGACCTGGATGAATGAGAATATTCACAGGCATATAATAACCTTGGTCAACATTCAATGAACACAGCAGCCATATTGATTTTATACTTTGATAAACAAAACAGTCTTCATCACCGAGGCTATAAATCAACAAATAAGCTGAGGATCAGCTGCAAAGTAAAACTGATGGACAATCAATCCAAATGAAGTTGTTCCATTAGTTGTCCACATATAGATGTTTATCTTAGAAGAAGTTAAGATTCAGTAAATGTGTGACCATGTTGGACTGTTAAAGGTTAAAGGGTGGAAGTGAACTGTGCATAGGAGACGGTTCAGTCGTAGGTTTATAGACGTCCTGTTTACAGGAGGCAGTATATCTGTAGTTCCTTTGTTTGGAGAAAGAGATGCTCTGTTGTTTATGTAATTCTGTGTTAAAGAGATGTAAAGTCACTGGGAAGAGGCGACGCTGCAGCAGAGAAACCACAGAGTTTAACATCGAACATATTATCATCACCATCTTGTTGCTGCTGATTACTTTCAACCCGACACAAATTCAAACTGACCTACAGAATTATTTGTATATTTTATTCCATTCTAAGTTGAAGTAATTATCTGTATAATCATGAAGAAATCATAACTCAGATGTTGCTGTATAACCTCATGTTGTCTGATGATTATAAATGAGCTTGGATCCCTGCTGTCCTCCTGAGGTGGTCACATGATGCATTCACTGCTCTTTGACAGAGTACCAGGATGTTTCTGTCAGAGAAACCAAGCAGGAAAGAGTGTCTGTCTGTAAACATTAGAATCATGATTCTGAACTAAAGATTCTTACATTATAAGATGGAAGTCAAGAGGTAACGACTGAGTTATGTCCATTAATAACTCACATACATTCATCTATGATAAAAATACTTTGTGGTAATATAATCAACATAGTTAAACAAAAAGTCATGGGATCATAAATTGATCATAAATTCAGTGCCTTCTGTTGTTCAGTCACCAGATGGCAGCAGAGATCAGCTTCTTTCAATCAATCACAGATCATCAGACCAATATGATAATAATATAATAATATAATAATCCGTCACAACAATCTTCAAAATCTGCTTTTTTTGTTGTTGGGTCAAATAATGACATAAAGAGAACAACAGACATTAAGACATGAAACTGCCCTTAAGACTCTGTACTGCATGTGTACATGTACAAATACTCAGTTACTCCACTTCAGTAGAGTTTTCAGGTATCTGTACTTTACTTGAGTATTTATTTTTCTGACATTTGAACTCAAATATCTGAACTTTCTCCTCCTTACTTTAGTTTGAATGACTCTGAGGTGAATTATTGATTATTGATTATTTTGCATCATTGTGCTCCGCCTTCAAACATCAGACTGATTTCAACCTGAACAGACGAAACAATAAGACACAGAAAAGACGACTGACTGATGGATCCATCAGAGGACAACAGACAGGACAGACGGGACGAGACGGAGACGACGTAACAAGCTCAGAACTATTTACAGCAGATTGTAGTCGACTAAAATTTGATTTATTTTTTTATTTACAATAAATGTTTCTCTAGAATTGATGTATTTAGTTGTTAATAAAGTAAACTAGGTTTTATTCCAACATGTGTTCTTCTTTTTGTTACATATTTGTTTAACACATGAGGACAAATTATTAATCAGTGGTTTTATTAGTTGTGTCACACGTTAATATCTGAAGTCTTACAGAGCTGCTCTTCATGTTTTATTCTACAAAATATGATTTCTGTAACATTCAAACGTGACTGCAGCTCTGTGTTCACTGTGACCCTGCACAGCCACCGTAGTTTCAAATAACATGTAAACTCATTCTGCTCGTCTTCTCTTTTATTCATTGATGAAAGTGACAGTAGATTTGATCAGTTTCTGTCATCATAAATCACTTTTTATTATTTATTTCATGTTTCATGTTTTGACAAATGTAAACCAATAGAAAATAAGCAGATATGTTCCTAAAAAATAAAAAATAAATTAATTAAGAAGAACCAGTTCCACACACCACAGAGTTGGTGACTGTCTCTAAACGGACCTTTAAGAACAAAAGACTCGACAACAAATACAGTTTGTTTGTTTGTTTGTTTGTTTGTTTTTGTACATTTTTTACATTTGGTTTCATTTTATTTTCCTCAGTGAAAAAATTCTGTTGATGATGTCGATGACTGACATGAACATCTGAATGAGAAACTTTAGAAGTTTTGTTAAATAAAACAGACGTTCTTGAAGGTGTTCATGTGATGACTGTGAGAAACATTCCACCCAGCTGAGCCGTTCCACCTGACGTTCCCCAAAGAACAACAAAACCAAAGCAGGAACCTCTAATGTTCCTCTCATTTAACTTGTGTTATCATCAGTCTCTTTGTTGTGTGTGTGTGTGTGTGTGTGTGTGTGTGTGTATTTAGTGTGTTTGATGGGAGTGAACAGGTGAGTTCTGTCTGACACACCTGCTCAGGTTCTGTACACAAACTCACCTGATAAGAGAACAAAAGAACAGATTTTATTCATAGATATCCAACCTGCTTCCACACAGTGTTTTTGTTTTCCTTGTTCTCAGGTTAGCCCCGCCCCTTCCACCCTGCTCCGCGTTCCACCCTGCTCCACGTTCCACCCTGCTCCACGTTCCACTGCTTTACACTGTGACAGATTTGTGATGTTTTCACAGTTGTGTATTTGTTTCTGCAGGTAAAGTTGCTGGACTTTGTCAAAGAGACACACAGAGACGAGCTGCAGAGTCAAAGTGTCTCGTCTTTTCACTGCAGCTCTGCATCGAGATTTAAGGAACCGATCTTTGATAAAGTGACAGTAGAACTGTTCTTCACAGTGTGACGGATACGTTTAGTCTGCGCTGCCAAACTCTCTATGTTGTTTTTGTCTCATTACAGCTGTTGTGTTGTTTGTATTGTTGCATCTTTTACATTTGTTTTTTCATCTTTTATGTTGTTTTCATCTTTTATGTTGTTCTCAGTTTATAAAATAATCAATAATTCACCTCAAAGTCATTAAAACTAATGAGTCTGTTTATAAAATGTGAGGAGCAGAAAGTTCAGGTGTAGAAAAATAAAAACTCAAGTAAAGTTCTTCAGTACTTCAAACCTCCACTGAAGCAGAGTCATTTTTTTATTTTTTCACTGCAGATAAAAACTACGTGTGTCAGAAAATCTGTTTTCTATCAGTGAATATGGTACCAGAGGAAACATGACACAGTAAACAAGTTTTGTTCATGAGCACTGCTGTCCTCAGGTCACCTGAGCAGGTCAGGTGACCTGAGGGAGGACACCTGTACCTGAGGGAGGATGGAGTCAGGAGGCGGGACAACAACACACACACACACACACAGTTGAGGTGTGTTTGTTGTTGTAACAGCTCGAGCAGCAGAGATCATCCATCACTGTCTGTTTCAGAGCGGACAGAGCAGCTGGGACGTCCCTGATCTGAGTCTCCGTCTGTCTGTGTGTCTTTGTCCCCACCTGTCTGTCTGTGTCTTTGTCCCCACCTGTCTGTCCTGTGTGTCTTTGTCCCCACCTGTCTGTCTGTGTCTTTGTCCCCACCTGTCTGTCCTGTGTGTCTTTGTCCCCACCTGTCTGTCCTGTGTTTGGGTGTCTTGCACAGATCTTGTTCAGGACTCACACGGAGCACAACAATAAGGTGAGTGTGACGGTTACATCATTTTCACATCATGTTACGTCTTTCGATTGTTTGTGTGACTTTGTTTACGTTACATTTCCCACACACACACACACACACACACACACACACACACACACACACACACACACACACACAGACACACACACACAGACACACACACACACTGCCCTGAAGATGTTTGCAGACAGATGAGTCAGACTGAAACAGTGATTATTAACTAAATGTTTCCTCAGTCATTTATAATTCATTGATCAATAATGGCAAATACCTTTTTTTCTCATTGTAAATATTATCATATCATAATACAGTAGAACAGTTTTCTTTAGGTTCAAAGGGCAGCATCAGTTCATTTAAAGACGTATTAGATATGTGCAGCTTTAACACTTTGATACTTCCTGCTCCTGTGGTATGACTCTCTCTCTCTCTCTCTCTCTCTCTCTGTCTCTCTCCCTCTCCCTCTCTCTCTCTCTCTCTCTCTCTATGCACATTGTGCTGCTCGCTCTACTGTTGCTCTTTCATTTGCATCCTGAACACAGTAATAACTCTCCTACACTCTGTGTGTGTGTGTGTGTGTGTGTGTGTGTGTGTGTGTGTGTGTGTGTGTGTGTGTGTGTGTGTGTGTGTGTGTCAGGACTGAGATGAATCTGATCAACAGTAAGGCGGTGACTGTGATCCTCCTGATTGTTCTGCTGCTGGGGTGAGTCCACCGTAAATAGATAAACAATAAACAAATAATCAATACTAAAATGTAAAAATATACAAGATAAACTACAGCAAATATAAAATACATGTAGTGTAACACAACACTGTACAGAAATATGAAAAACACAGAAATAGACGTGTTTTATTTGCTCAAAGTCTTCAACAGAGTTCAGTCAGCTCTTTGAACAAACATGATCTGTACAGCAGCAGATTTCCCAGCATGCACTGTGCGAGAGTCTTTTAATTTAAAACTTGAAGAGCGAAGATAAATGATGAAACTTGCTGTTTGTCTCTGGTCAGTCCTGGAAACTCCTGCAGATTATTTAATTAAAGTGTTTGTCAGATTGACTGAAAACTTTATTTGTTTTGAATCGTAACAAATTTATCTCAACTTGTTATTTCAAATTCAGTCAACTTAAAATTGTAAGGCAGCCTGGACACTTTTAAGTTAAAACAAATGTATTTTGCAGTGTACTACTACAAATATTACTGACACATAACGTTCTCATAACATTCCCAGAACGTCCTTTATAGATTTCTGTTTGATAACCAGTGTTCTCAGTGTTCTCAGTGTTCTCAGTGTTCTCAGAACTTTGTGCACATGTTTTTGATCAGTTGTCAGAATCCAACAAATCCAGCAAACAGATTAAATCACTTCTATAAAACAAACACAGTAAAAATGAACAGTAGAACCCTGGAGAACCTGCTGAATGTTGGATTTCAGTGACATTCCTCCTCAGGAGGATTAAGGTTACAGTGACCTTTAGTCACAAATATTGTTCTGACTGTTTTATTGTTTCACCTGAACACACCTTGTTTGATTTCGTGGTTCTCTGCAGGACGTCCTGTTTTCAGTCCAGTGATCAGTTTGAGTTTCAGAAAGACAAGAGGTCCTGCAGCACGGTGCCGTCTTACACCCAACGCAAAGCCAGGTGAAACACAGCACCGTGCAGGTGGATTTTTAACTTAAACCGACAAGTGTCATTTTTACCACGACGGCAAGATATTAAAAATGAAGACAAAAAAAAAAAGAAAAAAGACAAAAGAAGGTGGCCACGAGCCTTAGACCAACTAAAACCTGGTCGAAGCACAAAGTCTGTGGCTCAATAGGTCTGAATAAACAAGATAACATCACACACACACACACACACACACACACACACACACACACACACACACACACACACAATCACAAAACAACTTCATTTACGTTAAACAGCCGTTTATGTGTCTTTAAAATTAATCTCAACAGATCTGCAAAGACGGGATCACAGCTGTCACATCGTCTTTAACAGATCAGTCACATGACAGCAGGAACAGCTGGAGTGTTTTTGTCTGCGTGTTCATTGGATTAAACATTTCTGATGTGTAACATACAAAATGAAGCAGATGTTAAATCTGACCTCGACAGCAGCAGACGCTTCTGTCACAGCTGGTTGGATAAACCTGAGTTTAATGTTCCACACTTTAAACCTCAGAAACACTTTCTGATTCTGGTTCCTCCACGCTGTGGTGAGAGAGAAGAGGATGAGGAGGAACACAGGCAGCTGCAATGTTCCCCGTGTCTGTGAAGATTCTGGTATTCATAACAACGGTTGTCATAGGCAACTGGACTTGATAGAGTTCTT
>CM034609.1:483590-498590 GCA_020091685.1 Lutjanus erythropterus
TCAACAGAACTTGTCTACCTTTTGGAGTTTGGTTTCTTTTGTTTTTGTAGGTTTTTGGTAAGAAGAACAGTTTTCTGCATGTTTGACATCAGTGACTCATCTTCCTCGTCCTTGTCCAGCTGTTGGTGCGTTTGGTGCCCAGTTCGAGCCGTTGGCAGGAGATTTCCGCTGGGATGGAGATCATCAGAATCTGATCGGGAGAAGCTTCATACCCACGACTACATCTTCTGTCTGGGCGTTGACTCTGTGTTTGCGGCCACTGGGGACTGAGTCACTGGGTGGACTGGTGCTGTGGTTCATCCAGGTGAGTACCGACTCTCAGCACCAAACTCCACCATCCTAAACCAGTCTGAAGTTCAGAAGAACCTCATATAGGCTACTTGCCTCCTTCAGTGTGTTTGCTGCAGAGCTGAAGAGTGGACAGTGTTTATTAACCTGAAAGTCAAGTCCCCTGCAGCAGGTGCAGCTAACATTAGCCACCTGCAGCTAAAATTAGCCACCTGCAGCTAACATTAGCCACCTGCAGCTAACATTAGCACGTCTGCAGCCAGAGCTGCAGATGAACCAAGAACTCCATGAACAGCAAAACTCTACACAGGCACCGATATTGACATGTTTAGGTGATTAAGGACCTTGTTGGGTAATTTGTTGTTGAAAATAACTGTCTTCTCTGTCTTGGTTGATATTAGCTTAGCATTTTACTTCTTTTTTTTACTTCATTTTTACAGCCACTTGCTGCGTATTTACCCAGGACCCCAATCTCCGCTGTTTGCACCTGGCAGTTATGGTAGCCAGATGCAGTAGGTGCTTCACCATCTATTGCCTGCTGATGATCTCTACTCTCCTGAGTGACCTTTACTACTTTATTTAACTTTAAGTTTGTCTTTTGCAACCCACCTCCCTTCACTGATTCTTTTTGTTAACTGATTTCCTGCAGACTGTCTTCCTCTGCAGCAGAGACATCGCAGGTGTCTCCTAAGGCTGATGATGTCACCATTCTACTGAAATGCTTGGAAAATGTAGCTTTCGTGGACATGATGCACTACTTGATCAAAGAAAGAGTGAAGCAGCTGAAAGTCTGTTGGAATCAGAAAATGCAGATTACTGACAAATGTAGATAAACTCTCCTGCCCAACTCTGTGTCTGCAGGTTACTACAAGGCCGACCGCAGCGAGAGTTCCCCTCTGACGCAGACCTGAGTCCAGAGCCTACATCGCTCCTGATGAGGGTGACTTCTACTACTGTGGAGAGTGCGTTTGGGCGTCCTGCAGGAAGTCCACCTGCTCGCCAAAACCTGCCGCCACAACTTTGAGGCTGATGCCAAGAATGGCATTGAGGCAGCCTGGCAGGAGGAGAGTCACCTGAACAGGTGGCGGAGTCACCTGAACAGGTAGGCAGAGTCACCTGAACAGGTAGGCAGAGTCACCTGAGCAGATGTTGACCCTCCTCTGTTGTACTTCCTGTTCAGGTACATGTGGATCAACAAGCCCAGTAAGTTGTTGTCACCCGAGTATCTGTGGCAGGACATCAGGCCACCAACACCTGACTTTAAACTCATCAGATTTTCTGGAATCGTCAAGAACAGCGCTGCCGTCCGACCCAACAAGTGAACATCCCACCTGGACTGGACTGGACTGGACTGGACTGGACTCAGAGGGTCTGAGAAACCCAGCTACACTGGCACACTTTTGGAACTGGTTCACACTGGTGTCTGATACCTGAGGTTTACCCACAACCCACCTCTTCCTAAACTTAACGACTAACAGAGTGAACATCAGAGAATTAAAGTTATTAAGATAAAATAAACTTTATTGATCCCACAGCAGGGAAATTCACATGTCACAGACAGGAGAGAATGACAATAGGATACTTATAAATACATACTTGTGTGTGTGTGTGTGTGTGTGTGTGTGTGTGTGTGTGTGTGTGTGTGTGTGTGGACAGTGCTTAACAAATTTATTAGGCCGCCACCCAATGTAAGATTATACCACGCTGCCCTGAATGAACAACACTGGTAATTAACAAAATCATTTCTGTGATGATCAATACTCCAGTATGTAGAAGCTCTTTAACTGAAATGATATTTTTAATGATAAAATATAATTATTATTGTTATCCATGAATTTTCAAATTTACTGTTTTACACAAAAACAGAAGAAATGTAAAATACATTATTGATTAAGATTTCATTTCATTTACTTTCATTCCTGAACAGAAGAATTAGTTTTAGTGTTTGAATGTTTGATTCATTTCAGTCAATCGACTCAACTTTGAGTCTAAAAGATGAATCAGTTTGAAATTCCTCATTTCTGTCACATTAAAACACTTCATGATGCTGGATGGTCTCTGAGACAAACAGGAAAAGACATAAAGTGTCTCACAGTGTGGACAAGTCTGCTTTGAGTCCACTGCAGAGACTGGTTCTTACAAAATACACCGAGGAACAGGCAGGAACCGAAAGTTAACTGACACCTCAAGATTTTAAGAACTAGAGACAGAAGGAAGACCAGAGCTGATCTTCAGACAGAGACAAATGTTTCTAGATCAGAGTGTGAGAACGTCTCCGAAACGACCAGAAGAAGCGACTGATGGAACAAGGTTTAAAGAGAAGGCGAGGCTGCTAAGAAGACATTATTCAGAATCATCCAGAAACTCCTCAGATTTACCAGGAGCTCAAACACTGGACTGTTGATGACTGGAAGAAGGTCCTCTGGACGGACGAGTCAAGTTTGAACTCTTCAGTCAGCATCGTCGTCTTCATGTCCACAGAAAAGCTGGAGAGCGTTTTGATGTCAGATGCAGCCACAGTGAAACACGGTGGAGGTTCCATCATGGTGTGAGGTTCCATTTGTGGAAGCGTTGTGACAAATTAGTGAAAATCAACGACATCATGAACAAGAACATCAAACACAACATCTTAGTGCATCATGGGATTCCTTCTGGACTGAATCTGATTGGTCGTAGGTTCATAAACCAACAAGACAATGAACCAAAGCAAACTTCAAATCTGCGCAGAGGCATTTGACCAAGAAAAGACTCTGGAGTTCTGGACCTGATGGACTGGACAAGTCAAAGTCCAGATTTGACAGTTTTGTCTTGTTAGGCTGTTTTCATTTCATTGCATCTTGTTTGTTTTTATGTTGTTTACATCTTCTAAGTCATGTTAGGCTTTCTCATCATTTTTTTACATTATTTTAATTTTCTTACATCTTTAACTTCATTCTTGTCGTCCACGTTGTTTTGTCTTCTTATCTTTCCCGTCTCGTCCCGTCTGTCTGTCTGATGTCCTCTGATGGATCCTCCAGTGAATCGTCTTTTCTGTGTCTTATTGTTTAAATCCGTTCAGGTTGAAATCAGTCTTGATGTCTGAAGCGGCGCACAATGATGCAAAATAACAATAATCAATAATCAATAATTCACCTCAGAGTCATTCAAACTAAAGTAAGGAATCTGTTTATAAAATGTGAGGAGGAAAGTTCAGATATTTGAGTTCAGAAAAATAAATACTCAAGTAAGTACAGATACCTGAAAACTCTACTGAAGTGGAGTAACTAAGTATTTGTACTCAGTTACCCACATGTCTGTATAACACAGGTTGAATGGATAAAAACTTGTCATAGTTATAATTCATCTTCCTCCTGTGTGGCGCCACAGAACAACCTGTGTTTTCTCACAACTGATGCACTTAAACACTCAGGTGACCCACCTTCTTTAAAAGAAATCAACTTGTACATTCATAGATTATTGGTATATACATATATATACATATGTATAAATATCAGGGTTGTAAATCAACATTTTATTTTTCACAGCAACATATTGCACATTCTCTGAAACATCGATGTGTCAGCAGCCACATGTTGGTCCAGATGTTTTGTGTCTGTATCTGCATGTTAACACATCAGGCTGATTGTGTTTATTTGTTTTTGCTTTATAGGCAGCATTTATTTATATTTCATCCTTTTTAAAATTCAGATTTAATAAATATTTTCTAACCTAACCCTTTTATTTCATTATTACAAATATCAGGACATATATATATATAAATATATGTCCTGATCTGATCTGTGTTGCTACTTTCAGTGGGATCAGAATAATCCTGAGTTTTAGCATCACGATGATCCAAATTTCCCCCTGGAGTTTTTAAACTCATAAAGTAACAACATATCACAGTTTTACTGGATCACATCTCCCAGTTTTTGAAATACCCTCATTTAAGATTTACTCTCACCTGATCACTGATATCTGGATCAAACATTTTGAAATACTGCCCCTGCTGGATCCACAATAGGAAGTGTGCTTCCAGACACCACAGGACAAGACCGTCCACAGGACAGCGAGGACATGGTTGGCTGCGTGTCGTGCAAAGAGTGATACCTTGTATGAAGAGGACAGTGTCTGTAGGGCAGGACAGACAGACAGGCGTCTGTAGGCGGGATCTTTGTAACTGACCTGAGAGCTGATTAAAACGCTCTAATGAGCAGATCTCTACGAACAAAATGAGAAACAAAAACACAACATTTATTAAACAGGACATTTTGTATAGAATCTAAAGATCAGTAAATGTTAACAGAAATATGAAGTTTTAGAAAATATAACAACTAAACCAGAACACTGAGCTTTGGTGATTAGTCAGTTAATTGATTTTAAATCCAATATTAATTTCTAGGGTTAGTCAGTGCAGAGTTTTATTCACTGCAGTGAAACAGCTCCTGTGCAGTGACTTTTTCTTCAAATACATTAAATTCATCAATTTAACATTGAATTATGTATTTAACTCACTATTCAGATTACTTTATCAAGCTGTTAAATTTCAGTGGAAAACATTTAACTGACAGCTTTTTGGAACTTTTTATTTTAAGTTTTTAAATTAATTTATTTTATTTTTGCAGAAGAAAAGAAAACATTTCTGACAAATGACCCCAAACAAAAATAAATAAATATGACATAGACAGTACACATAAATATGTAATATATAAATTAAATGAAAAAATTAATCAATTGAGGTTTACAAAAGAAGAACATAAAAGCTTTTTAGTGGTATTCCATTACACTGTAATCTATTACAACAAGCCATTAAACATCCAGATACAAAAAAACCTGCACCAGAGGAAACAAACAGCTCCACCTGGTGGCAAAAGTGAAACAGTGGAAAATTAAAATGTAAATACAAACAGCTGCAGAGACGTTCAACAGTAAAAGTCTTCTGCTCTAAACATGACAAATAACACAGTTTACATCAGGAAATACCTGCTGTGGTCACATGACACAGAGCAGACGAATCAAATGTGTTCAGTCTGTGTGTGTCTCTCACACACACACACACACACACACACACACACACACTCTTAATAATCATCACATGACAAACAACAATCAGTGTTTTCCTGTTCAGCCCTTCTTCTTCTTTTATCTACAGATGTGACTTCCTGTCCGACCGCTCAGAGAGGAAGTGTCTCACAGAACAGGACATATCAGTCCCCGGAGACACACTAACACTGAAGGTAAATATGAGACATTTGACCCCAATATTTCTTTAAAATGCATCACAAACATCTGTGTGCTGTGTAGTAGAGACATCTACTGAAGCTAGCATGCTAACCAGCTAGCCCCATCCTGTCCTGTGAGACCACTTTGTCCCTCAGGAGGACAGTATGATTGTCCCAGCAGCTCTTTGAGCTTTACAGTTGAATAAAAGAACAAAATAAAATCGTAAAAATTCTGACACTTAGTGATGAACTGAACACCTTCTGAAGTTTCTGTCTTTAACCACAAGGTTCATAAAACTCACGTCTGTCAAACTGGACAAAAACAAAATGAAAGTCACTGAACTGTCTTCTTCTGTCTTTTCACTGTCCAACAACCAGCAGCTCTGCTTTGACTCAAATAAACTCTGAATTCACTAAGTGAAAATATTCTGTCTCCTACTGCTGATGTCCAGCTGCTGACTTCATTCGTCACACCGTCCCCAGAGTCAGAGTCCCAGGTCAGAGTCCCCGAGTCAGAGTCTTGATCAGGAGAAGTTGGACAGTACTGTCCCTTGTTGTCAAACTGTTTGTGGATGAGGTCTGATGTTCTGCAGGTTCCTCATCTCTCTGTGAGTCTCTGATTGAAACAACAACAAACAACAACAAAGAAAACAGACAAACTTAATTCATGTCAGTTATTAAAGATTTACAGACACACACACAGACAGATAAACACAGACAGACACACACACACACACACACACACACACAGACAGATAAACACAGACAGACACACACAGACAGATAAACACAGACAGACACACACAGACAGATAAACACAGACACACACACACACAGATACACACATGCAGTCACATCTGTCTGTGCTGTATTTGAAACACTGACTGAGAGTCTGCAGACAAGGCGAGGCAGGATGAGACAGGAAGAGACGAGTTGAGACAGGGCGAGGCGAGACAGGACAGGACAAGATGAGACAGGACAAGACGGGGCGAACAAGGCGAGGCGGAGACGAGAGACAGAGACAGAACAAGATGAGACAGGGCGAGGCGGGGCAGAGACAAGGCGAGGCGGGACGAGACAGGACAGGACAAGATGAGACAGGACAGGACAAGATGAGACAGGGCGAGGCGGGGCGAGACAAGGCAGGCGGGGATGAGACAGGGCGGAGCGGGGCGAGGCAGGCAGGATGAGATGAGACAGGGCGAGCGAGACAGAAGCGAGGCAGGACAAGACAGGGCGAGACAAGATGAGACAGGGCGAGGCAGGGCGAGACAGGGCGAGACAAGATGAGGCAGGATGAGACAAGATGAGGCGGGGCGAGACAAGATGAGGCGGGGCGAGGCGGGACAAGACAAGATGAGACAGGGCGAGCGAGGCGAGATGAGATGGGGCGAGACAGGACAAGACAAGATGAGACAGGGCGAGAGCGGGACAGGGACAGGGACGAGACAAGATGAGGCAGGATGAGACAAGATGAGGCGGGGCGAGACAAGATGAGGCAGGATGAGACAGGACAAGGCGGGGCGAGACAGGACAAGACAGGATTAGACAAGACAACGCGGGGCGAGACAAGGCGAGGCGGGGCGAGACAGGACAAGACAAGATGAGGCGAGGCGGGGCGAGGCGAGATGAGATGGGGCGAGACAGGACAAGACAAGATGAGACAGGGCGAGGCGGGGCGAGACAGGGCGAGACAAGATGAGACAGGATGAGGCAGGGCGAGACAAGATGAGGCAGGATGAGACAGGACAAGGCAGGGCGAGACAGGACAAGACAGAGATTAGACAAGACAACGCAGAGGCAGACAAGGCGAGGCGGGGCGAGACAGGACAAGACAAGATGAGGCGAGGCGGGGCGAGGCGAGATGAGATGGGGCGAGACAGGACAAGACAAGATGAGACAGGGCGAGGCGGGGCGAGACAGGGCGAGACAAGATGAGACAGGATGAGGCGGGGGCGAGACAGGGCGAGACAAGGCGAGGCGAGGATGAGACAGGAGCGAGACAAGATGAGAGAGGATGAGAGACAAGATGAGACAGGGCGAGACAAGATGAGACAGGGCGAGACAGGACAAGACAGGATGAGACAGGATGAGGCGGGGCGAGACAGGGCGAGACAAGATGAGACAGGATGAGACAGGGCGAGACAGGGCGAGACAAGATGAGACAGGATGAGGCAGGGGCGAGACAGGGCGAGGCAGAGACAAGGCGAGGCGAGGCGAGGCGAGACAAGATGAGACAGGATGAGACAAGATGAGACAGGATGAGGCGGGGCGAGAGACAGGACAAGACAAGATGAGACAGGGCGAGGCGGGGCCAGAGACAGGGCGAGACAAGATGAGACAGGATGAGGCGGGGCGAGACAGGGCGAGGCGAGGCGAGACAAGGCGAGGCGGGGATGAGACAGGGCGAGACAAGATGAGACAGGATGAGACAAGATGAGACAGGACGAGACAAGATGAGAGACAGGACAGAGACAGGACAAGACAAGATGAGACAGGATGAGGCGGGGCAGAGACAGGGCGAGACAAGATAGAACAGGATGAGACAGGGCGAGACAAGATGGGCCAGGGATGAGGCGGGGCGAGACAGAGGCGAGGCAGAGACAAGGCGAGGCAGGCGAGACAAGATGAGACAGGATGAGACAAGATGAGACAGGAGAGACAAGATGAGACAGGGCGGGAACAAAGATGAGACAGGGCCAGACAGGACAAGACAGGACATGAAACATGCAATGCAGCGACACGAGAACCTTTTTGGTTCCACAGGGAAATGTTCAGTGTAACAACTGCAGTGGATTGTAAAAATAGAATATGTCAATAAAAACAACAATAAACAAGTAAACAAGCAATATAAACAACAGAAGATATAACCAATAGGATCACTGAATATCATATAAACAATATAAACAGTAAACAGACTCAGCAGTTGAATGGGAATGTTGCTGGACTGAACTTCCACCTGACTGAGGTGTTGAAGTCATCTGAAAATCTCATACAATGTAGACTTTCTATAAGGCATTATAATCACATTATTCAGTGACTGCGGTCCCAGACTCCAACTGGTCCACAAGGCTCTGAATTTTCACCTGTTCTGGACACAGCAGGAAGGAGTTCAGTGTCACTTCACGTCTCCACTTGGGGCGCTGAAATTGACTTGATTGATTGATTTCAAGTTAAAATGGCTGACTTCCTGTTGAGATTAGGCCGTGGTTCTAAGATATTTTTGTTTTCGCCTGGACATGATCGTGTGTCTACCATTTTCTGTCCTTGCAGGTGAAACATGGCGTGGGGGCTGCTGTTTAAAGGCGTGTCCATGACATTCAGCAACGCCCATCAGCAAAATCAAAACCAGACTAAATGTTTCACCCGTCTGATGAGTGGGATCATTTTGGCCATAAAAATGTGATTAATTTGGACAAAGAAAGAAAATAATTCCTTCACATTCCATTGATTGGTGCTTAGGCCCTAATAATGCATGACATGAGTGATTATAATGCAGTATAATCACATTATAATGCATTACAAATATGAAGTACAATACACTATGAAGCATCCAGTGACTAAGCAGCAGCATTGACATACTTGACTTTACACTTTATGAAGTGTTTAGATTATGTTATAAAGCATTATAATTTTCTGAGTGGTTATAATCACAGTCATACAGTGCTATGATGCATCATAAACATGTAACTGCAGGAACGTTTCTATCAGACAGGATCTCAGTTTGTTTGACATTTAATCAGTGTTGTTAATGTGTTAGTTTAATGTTTCCTGATGAGCTGCGGTTCAGTGTTCGTGATGCATTCATGTGCAGCCTTTAATGTGGGACAGAAAACCTTTGATCAGTGTGTCTTTGTTGTTTTCAGGTTTGACAGATGGTAACTACATCTGATTGGCTATTGTAGATGTGACCACAGCAGCATCAGATAACGTGTGTGTGTGTGTGTGTGTGTGTGTGTATGTGTGTGTGTGTGTGTGTGTGTGTGTGTGTATGTGTGTGTGTGTGTGTGTGTGTGTGTGTGTGTGTGTGTGTGTGTATGTGTGTGTGTGTGTGTGTGTGTATGTGTGTGTGTGTGTGTGTGTGTGTGTGTGTGTGTGTATGTGTGTGTGTGTGTGTGTGTATGTGTGTGTGTGTGTGTGTGTGTATGTGTGTGTGTGTGTGTATGTGTGTGTGTGTGTGTATGTGTGTGTGTATGTGTGTGTGTGTGTGTGTGTGTGTATGTGTGTGTGTGTATGTGTGTGTGTGTGTGTGTGTGTGTATGTGTGTGTGTGTGTGTGTGTGTATGTGTGTGTGTGTATGTGTGTGTGTGTGTGTGTGTGTGTGTGTGTGTATGTGTGTGTGTGTGTATGTGTGTGTATGTAAGAGTTCAGGTTTGAACCAGTTCCTTCGCTCTGGTGATTAAAGTTCCCTGAAGTCTAAAAGTTTTCTTTATTTCTTCTATGTTAATTTTCACTGAACAGCCTTTTAGAATCATAAATAAATAAATCCTGTATCTTTAAGCGTATCAGTGTTTTTGTAATATGTTATAGTCAACAGAATCTTCATACAGCTCTGGAAAAATGAAGAACCACTGCAAATGATCAGTTTCTCTTGTTTTACTCTTTATAGGTTATGTGTTTGAGTAAAATGAACATTTTGTTATTCGGTTATTCTATAAACTACTGACAACATTTCTCCCAAATTCAAAATAAAAATATTGTCATTTAGAGCATTTATTTGCAGATGCAGTGTTTTCATATTTCATATGAATATAGTTCATATTCATTTTTAAACAACACAATATTAATGTTTTAACTTAGGAAGAGTTCAGAAATCAATATTTGGTGGAATAACCTGATTTTTAATCACAGCTTCCATGTGTCTTTGCATGTTCTGCACCAGTCCTTCACATAGCTGGTAGTTCATTTCAACCACTGGTCAGGAACAGGATGATAACCTGTTTCATATTCACCTCACTGTGTGGACTGAGGCATTCAGTCTGACTGGAAAGGACCATACAAGGCGGACGATACAAGAGCGAGACAAGGCGGGGCCGAGACAAGACAGGATAAGGCAGAGGCGAAACAGGACAATATAAGGCGAGATGGGGCCGAGACGCAGAGATGGACATTCAGTCTGACTGGAAAATATGAAACTCTTTAGAACCAGCAGATGAAGCAGCAGCAGAACAACAGCTCCTGTGTTCTCTGAGCTAAAATGACTGATTTGATCAGTGGAGTTTGGTTGGTTTGTAGAGAGAGATCAGTCTGATGTAATGATGGCTTTCTGTCAGAAAGGTCTGTCTGACAGAAAGATAATATTCTGACCACTTAAACTGATGGCGGTGGAGAGAACCTCATAATCACACATCACTGTGTGTTACAGAGGAACAGCGAATGTTTGATAGAGTTCCCTCTTGACTGATTGATTGATTGATTGATTGATTGATTGATTGATTGATTGATTGATTGATTGATTGATTGATTGAAATTAGCTGAAGAGATCAAATTAAAATATGGAACAGAAAATCATATATGCATAAAAACACACAGTACAGAAGTATGTGTGTGTGTGAGTGAAAGTGAATGTTTGGCTGACATTATGAGTCCTGAACTTTGACTGCTCACACACACACACACACACACACACACACACACACACACACACACACACTTCTTCTTCTGGTCTTATTTCAGCTTCCTGTCTTTGTGATGACTTCCTTTTCTGATTTTCACACACACATATTAAGAACAGGAGTGTGTGTGTGTGTGTGTGTGTGTGTGTGTGTGTGTGTGTGTGTGTGTGTGTGGGTGTGTGGGTGTGTGTGTGTGTGTGTGTGGGTGTGTGGGTGTGTGTGGGTGTGTGGGTGGGTAGGGAGAGAGAGTGAGACAATCAAGGTGCCCTCGCACACCCAAACGTCCTGGATCCATTTATGACCTGCATGTGTGTGTGTGTGTGTGTGTGTGTGTGTGTGTGTCGTGTGTGTGCGTGTGTGTGTGTGTGTGTGTGTGGTGTGTGTGTGTGTGTGTGTGTGTGTGTGTGTGTGTGTGTGTCAGTGTGTGTGCGTGTGTGTGCGTGTGTGTGCGTGTGTGTGTGTGTGTGTGTGTGCGGTGTGTGTGTGGGCGCACAGTTTCATTTGGGGTGAGCGAGCAGAATGGGAATGAGAGAGAGAGAGAGAGAGCAGGCAGGGGTAGGAGGGTGGAGAGACATAGAGGAGAGAGAGGAAGAGGGCTCACACTGAGCGTGTGCAGTCAGTCAGTCAGTCAGTCAGTCAGTCAGTCAGCAGACGGAGAAGTCAGCAGGAATCGAACCGCGACCTCCTGAGGACGACGTTCACTTTACAAAGAAGAAGAAGCAGCAGCTGAGACTGAAGAGACTCAGGTTGGACTTTTCTTCTTCTCTGTTTTTGAGCTGCAGAACAAAAACAGTTTCCTTCATGTTTACAGTTTTGTTCTTTGATTATTAATTACATGCATTTAATGTTTGACTGCTGTCACTGATGATGTCATCACTTAAATTATCTGACTCAAGTAAACAAACTAACAAACACAGAGCGCTAAAATACACTAATCATAAATACTGCCCAGCCTACAAAATGTGGTTCCCAAAATGTTCTGGGAATGTTCTGATGTATAATCAGCGTTATGGTTACGTTCTCAGAACATTCTGGAAAAGATAGTTGAGTATTTTGATAAAGTTACTTGAGCGTTTCCGGTAACATTTCCTGGATGTTAAAATGTCAGTTTCCCCACTTAAGTAACCATAATGTTAGTTTAACATCAGGAAAAGTTTGAGGAACATTTAGAAAAACATCACATAACTTTCCTGGAACATTAAGTTAACCTTTCTAGAATGTTTGGGAACTTAACGATAATGTTAGATTGTTAACTTGGGGAACATTCAGAGAAACATTCAGGTAACCTTCCCAAAACAGTGTGGAACTGCAACAAGAATAATGTTTGTGAGTAAAAAGCATTTGTTATTTAACATTCAGGAATGTTATACAGGAACATTTAATCTATGTTGAAGAACCAAAACAAACCTTTGCAAACCTTTGTGGAACGTTACTGGAGCGTTTGTGGATATTGAAGAGAGTTCTTCCTGATGTAAGTAATGTGGTTCACGTTACCAGATGTTCGGGGAAGGTTTGTAGTTTTCTACTGTAAAGGTTACAGTCTTAGAACATTCTGGACTTTTGTGTGACATTTTTAGGACGTTGAGCGAGGTTACCTAAAGACTACTAGAACCTTACAGGAACATTGTTACAATTACCCTCACAAAGTTATTTCATGTGGTCATTATAATGTTTGGGGAACATAACTTTAAATAAAAACATTTGTGGAACATTTTTGAACATTATGGGAGGGTGTGTAAGGAAATGTTGTGTTAATGTTATAAGGATGTTGTGTGTCGGTTGTGTGTCGGTGTTGTATCACTGGGCGTTTCAGACTGATGCATCAGCGTCAGCGCGGCGAGTTCCTGCTGCCGTCATCATTCTACAAACTGATCTCATGTTTGTTTGTTCAGTCGGAACCTTCAAAATAACCACAAACTGTCAAATTCATGAAAGCAGCTAAAAGTGCAAACTCACATGTTTACAGTCGGACCTGATTATCAGTTTAATAATGAGTTCCTCATGTGACGTCTGACGGAGAAGCGTGGGCGTTCATCACAGCATGCGTCTGCATAGAGGACAATATGGGCGTGTCACACTGTGATCAGTGTTCAGATCATATTTATATTAATGAAAGAACCTGTCAGCACTGATGTGAACACAGACAGTCAGTGAGACAGACAGTGAGACAGACAGTGAGACAGACGGTCAGTGAGACAGACAGTCAGTGAGACAGACAGTGAGACAGACAGTGAGACAGACAGTCAATGAGACAGACAGTGAGACAGACAGTCAGTGAGACAGATAGTCAGTGAGACAGACAGTCAGTGAGACAGACAGTGAGACAGACGGTCAGTGAGACAGACAGTGAGACAGACAGTCAGTGAGACAGACAGTCAGTGAGACAGACAGTGAAACAGACAGTCAGTGAGACAGTCAGTGAGACAGACAGTCAGTGAGACAGATAGTCAGTGAGACAGACAGTCAGTGAGACAGTCAGTAAGACAGACAGTCAGTGAGACAGTCAGTGAGTGACAGACAGTCAGTAAGTCAGTAAGACAGCAGTCAGTGAGACAGACAGTCAGTGGGACAGTCAGTGCGGACAGTCAGACAGTCAGTGAACGATCGGTGGACACAGTCGAGACAGATGGTGGACAGTGAGACAGACAGTGAGTGTTTTGACTTACCTGTCACAGTTGTTGCTGTTGTCATCCTCGCGGAGTAATGCGTCTCCATGGCGACAGGTGTGTGTGTGTTTCTGAGTGCGTGGGTTGGTGTGTGCGTGGCTCTGAACGCAAACCGCGTCGTTCGGTGCTGAAGCGGGTAGAAATGGAAGTCTGTTCGGACTGTCTGTCACTCTGCACCAAGACCTGAAGACAGGCGGTTACCTGTAAGTACACACCTGTCTGTCTCTTACCTGTCTGTTACCTGCCCTACACCTGTCTGTCTGTATTGTTCTCAGGTGTGCTCAGGTGAATGATTGACTCTGCTGTCTGTGTGTCTCTGTTGAACTTTGTCCTGTGGCTGTCTGGCGTGTGAAACCACGTCTTCCTGCAGACTTCATGCAGCCGTTAACAACTAAACCACAGTGTCAGAACCACGCTGCTCTCTGATTGGCTCTCAGATTTATGACAACACCTCAGTGTCAGAGCTGATCTGAACACATGAACAGTGAAGCGGTGATGAATGAAAACATTAAATATAAATCTGAAACATGCAGCGGCTCTTCAGACCTGAACAGCAGAACAGGTTGATTCTCACTGAAACATCTGGAAGGTGAACTGGACTAACGTGACCGAATCCACATCACATTCAAGACGTGGTTAATGTTGTGAAGTGGTCACAGCTGGTAGGTTATGTAGTGTCGTGCTGTAACTTTAAATAAGTCATTGTTGGCGGACATGAACCCTCGTCTCCTGAGTTGGTTTGACCCGTCCTCCACCCTGTCTACTCGATATGAGGACTTCACTTTTACTGCATCACCTGACTTCCTTTGCTTCTGTAATAATTACTACGTCCACCAGGGTCACCACCTAAACAATAAATGTAAATGTTTGGGGTGTCGTGTGTCTGACTTGACTTTTGACTTTAAGATTAGATTTTTGGATTTCAACATGTTTTTATTTGTCACTGTCATCATATCATGTAAAAATCAACAGATTACTGGTTTTATGTCTTGACAGTAGTCACTTATATTTTACAGTTCTTCTTTAAGAGTCAATATGGTACGAAGTGTGACATGGCTGATCAGTTTAAGCTGAGTCATGTTGTTGTTTTCTTCAGACTCACTGTAAGTACATGGACTCACACTCAAAGCTGATTTCAATTGATTTTCAATGTAATATTGAAATGTAATGTCTCATAGAGATTATCATTCTGCTGTATGGAGGAAAGACACTCTGGCCTGTTTGTATTTC
>CM034609.1:503590-526090 GCA_020091685.1 Lutjanus erythropterus
ATTATAAGAGTGCACTGTCGGTTTGAGAAAATTAAAGGCTTTTAGAGTGCCTTATAGTGCGGAAAATACGGTACAACATAATTTAATCTGGTTTAATAAATCATTGTTAATACAACCCAAACTATGATTGATTTGATGATAATAAATAATTTCTCTGTTTGCAACATCAAACCTCAACACATCAATAAATGTATAGAACAAATAGATGTTGTCACATTCTCACTGCAGTGCATTATGGGTCATTTTGAAGAGGAAGTCACTGACATCACATCTGTTTCATTTGAGAGTGTGATTGGCCTGTTTCAGTCACAGCCTGACAGTCAGAACTCAGGGCTCTGTGCTCCTGTAGCCCTCAGTGTTTGTCCACACTCCAGACCTGTGATGTTATCTCTCTCCTGGTGCATTATGGGTGGTCCATCCCTCAGTGAAGTGACAGCTGCTGTCTGTTTCTCTTTTATCTGCCTCTATAACACACACACACACACACACACACACACACACACACACACACACACACACACACACACACACATGATAAGACTTGTTCCTGAGGTGGGCTGTAATCCAGCGGTCACCATAGCAGCCAATCAGACATTCAGCGTTCATTTTAATGTCACTCTGTAAAAACAAACAGCCTGTCCTTCCCTGTTTCAGATGTGGACCCATCTGAGGACCTAGTGAAGACATGTGGCTGGGCGTCTCAGTGGCAGTCAGGGCAGACCTGGGGAGGAGTCCTGGTGAGTCTGTTCTGTGTTCTCACTGGGTGATCAGAGCCAACTCACCTGCACACAGCTCACCTGTACTGAGTTAGATTCACACAAAACTTTGACTGACTGACTGACTGGCCAGTTGACTGACTGACCCCTGATTGACTGACTGGCCCCAGGTGACTGACAGTTGATTGACTGACTAGACTGACTGCTGAGTGACTGACTGATTGACTGAGTGACTGACTGACTGACTGATTGACTGACTGACTGACTGATTGACCCGACTGATTGACGACTGAATGACTGGCTGACTGATTGACTGTAACCTTAACTTAAGTAACTAACTAATTAACTAAGTAACTGAACTAACTAACTAATTAATAACTAACCCAGCAATAACTAACTAACTAACCTTAACTAACTAACTAATTAACTAACTAATTAACTAATAACTTAGTTAACTAACCTTCAGTGACTAACTAACTTACTTAACTTAACTGACTAACTAATAACTAATTAACTAACTAGTAACCTTGATGCTGACTAACCCAACCCCAACTGAACCCAACTTTAACTACTTAATTAACTAATTAACTGACAACTAGCTGATAACCTTAACTAATTAACCTTAACTAACAACCCAACTAACTAGTTAACAACCTTCAGCAACTAACTGGCAGCTAACTAAGTAGCGGCAATTGGCAACTAACAATTAATTAATAACTGAAGTAACCGCAACTGAACTGGCAATTAGTGTGGCAACCTAAAGTAACTGATGACTATTGACAACTGGCAACTAATTGGTGGCAACTGGCAACTGGTAACTGACAATGACCCAGGCTAGCGGCAATTGACGTTAAGCTAACTAATTAACCAATTAACCCCAACTGGCAACTGATTGGTCAACTGACAACTGACTGACTGACTGGTCAATTAACTGACAACTGACAGCCTGCTTCTTCTTATAGCAACTGACTGACCCCAACTGAACTGATTGACTGACTGATTGATTGACTGACTGACTGTTGGCTGATTGACTGATTGACTGACTGATTGATTGGCTGACTGACTGAGCTGACTGACTGATTGGCTGATTGACTGGCCCACCCTCTGTCCTCTGTCTCTCAAGCGTGTAGCCATCCTTCATTAAACTCTCACGGAGCGTTCAAACTCAGACACATGATTGGTCGCTGTTATCTCCGTGGAAACGACCTGGAGTTTGATGACACAGACCTGCACTGGCAGAACCTCGACCAGCCCTGCAGGTAGATCACATGACAAACAGGTCACATGACAAACAGGTCACATGACATGAGATTCCTGTCAGTCAGCGTGTGTGTGTGTGTGTGTGTTTAGTCACCTGGGTGATGTCAGCAGTGAGGCCATGTGTAACATGGGGATCTCAGCCTCCATCACTCAGACTGAGTCATCGTCGGGTCACCTGGAAACTACGAATAGCAAAGGTGAGACTCACCTGTTGATTCTGCATCACCTTTACCTGTTCTGTTCATTCATCAGTGTGTGCTTACTGTGTTGTGTGTGTGTGTGTGTGTGTGTGTGTGTGTGTGTGTGTGTGTAGGGAACGTCCATGTCTCTTGGATGAATCCAGACGTCCTCTTTGACACCCAGAGGAGCTCCTTCTCCAACCTACAACGCAGAAACATTTATATAGGTGAACTGTTCCTTTAACTCACCAGTGTTTGGAGGTTCTTGTTGTTCCTGCACGCTGTGTAACTCACAATGTAACAATTTTTGGAACGTTTCAGTAACAGACGTTCACCAGGTGAACAGTTTGTGTCAGTGAGAAGCTCTTAGTCTCCAGCCAATCGTGCAAAAAAAAGACATAAATACAGACTGTCATTAAACACATCAGAATATGCAAAACAGGGTTATAAATATTCTGTTGAATATCAATCATCAAATTCTTGCATTGAATCCATAAATACTTAAAGTTAAATCACATTCTGAAAAATATATAAATTACATAAAACAGTTTATAAGTAAATACTGTGAACCGTAGCAGGTTACATTTGTAATTTAGGGAAACTTTTACATCGTAAGTAAAAAACAGCATCATTGAATCAACGGAACCAAACATCTTTATTTCTTCATCACCTTTAACTCTGCAGGATATTCAGTCACTCAGGCTCATCGTCTTCTCTCTCAGGAGGATGAAACCATCGTAACAGGTGATCAACACCACTCATCTACTGATGCACTGATTGACGTATTGATTGACGTATTGATCGATGTATGGATCAGTGTAATGATTATTGTATTGATGAACAGGAGCTCCTAAGGACAGTAAAGAAGACGCTCGTGGCTCCGTGCTGTTGGCAGTCAAACAGTCTGATAAGCTGATGATTCGGCAGACTCTGCGCGGCAAACAGACGGGCTCGTACTTCGGCAATACCGTGGCGACCGCCGACCTCAACAACGACGGGTAACAGAGGATCTGCAGGTCACACGACTCACACCGAGGTCACATCCTGTGTCATCACATGCAGAAAGTAGAAAATAATTTCCTCACAGCGAATCAAACGTCTTCATATTGAACAGACAAACTTCCAGCAGTGAAAATATTTCAGGTACATGTTAGTTTGAATTATTCATCCATTCATTATTCAAGATGGACGCCATCAACAGACGGAACAAGATGAAAAGAACGCAAAGAGACTGAAACAATGTAACAGACGTAACATGATGAAAACGTTTACTTCAGCGATCCAGTCCAGTCTAAAAGAGTCACAGTAGATTTTACGGGTAAATAAAAGTTAGTGAGAACAGTTTTTTTTATGGTTCTCTTTCCTCCTGCAGGTGGAACGACCTGCTGGTGGGCGCTCCTTTCTACTTCCATCGTCAGCAGGAGGTGGGCGGGGCAGTTTATGTCTACATGAACGCAGGAAGTCGGTTTGATTCGGAGCCCAGCGTGGTGCTGAGAGGACCGGCCGGGTCGGCGTTCGGGATGTCTGTGACCGCTGCCGGAGACCTGAACCAAGATGGCTTCCAGGGTGAGAACACGATGAAAAAACGGTTCTCATGTTTAAATAAAGTGTGACAGAGAACCTGACATGTTTTTGGAACCATGATGAAGAACCAGACATGTTTTTGTGTTTCAGACTTTGCAGTCGGGGCTCCGTTCCATGAGACAGGGACTGTGATGATCTGGACGGGGAGCAGGAGAGGGGTCTCTACAGAACCGAGCCAGGTGAACAAACAGTGAACACACCTGAGTGATGTCATCAGGGTGGAGGTCACACCTGTAACTCCTCCCCCGTGTCTCTGCAGGTGATTCGGGGCAGCAGTGTCTCTCCTGCCTTCAGGACGTTTGGATACTCTCTGTCAGGCGGTCTGGATGTCGACGGGAACAAATATCCAGACCTGCTGGTCGGCTCGCTGGACGACACCGTCGCTCTGCTCAGGTAACGAAAATCCTCCAATCAGACGGACCATCAAAACAGTTTCAAATCTTTATTTATACACAGAATTCACACTAATCACACATTCGTCTTGAAGGGTCAAAACCTATCATGAAGTACTGCATGGTTATTTTAAATACTCAGTTCTGATTGGTCAATTACAGCATTCTAAGGTCTGTTTGCTCTGTGTAACAGACCGTTGCTATGGATACAGTTTTTATCAAAGATGCTGGAGGAGCAAAAGAAATAATGTTTAAATCCATAAAATTTAAACCACGATTTTGTATGAAATTTTTGATTTTCTTTTGTAAATAACATGATAATGTCCAGTGAACACATCATTATTGTGAAATAAACCCCGTCAGGATGGTTCAAGTCCTGCAGCACCCTGACAGGGTTTCATTTCACAGGCATGACCCAATTACTGCGATCCAGTCTCTCCAAATCAACCAAACTCCGATCAATAAATCAGTCATTTCACTTCACAGAACGAAGGAGTTGTTGGTCTGTTAGTGTGTTTGTGTCACTTCAGTTTAGTTCTGCTTGTCTGAAGTGAAAACTAGCTCTCATGTCCTGTGGGTTAGGGTTCCTGTGGGTTAGAGTTCCTGTGGGTTAGGGTTCCTGTGGGTTAGGGTTCCTGTGGGGTCCCACAGGACTCACGACTGAGGAGCTGCACAAACAAACTGAACATAATACATCCAGTTTGTCATTTGTCACTTGAACACTCTGTTCTTATGCAGATGACATCCTGTTTTATGTCTCAGTTATTTCTGAAAATTCAGAAGCTGCCATGAAAGACTGGATGATCTGAACGCTGATGAGCCTGAAGTTCTGCTTATTGGGCCTCGTGCAAGAACCAAAAATATGAGCAGATTCATTCTTCAGCAGTTTGTATGAGAGATTTAGGAGAACCTTTTTCACATTCACGAATTTTATATAAAATTAAAATTCAGTCTACAAGTTCCAAACCTGTTGAGCTGTGTGTTTGTTCTTCACTAATGACTATTTATTTCATTAGTTTGAAGACATTCTGAGATTAAAAAACACAAGTTATGTCGACATTTTCCTGTTTGATGAGTTTAAAGTCTCATCATTAATTTAATGTCCTCCTGTCAGGTGAACGTCTCCGTTAGAATATCTGACAACAACAGAAGCTTTATAGTTACTGTTAATGTTTAAATGTGTATAAATTAAAATGTTTTAGTGCTGAACAGTCCTGTTATTGATGACATATTTCCTTGATTGATTGATTGATTGATTGATTGATTGATTGATTGATTGATTGATTTCTCAGAACTCGTCCAGTTGTTCACCTCAATAAAACGCTCAGAGTTTCTCCAGACATCATCAACCCAAACAGCTGTGACTGGTGGTGAGTTTCACACCTGAAACCTGCTAACATGCTAATGGCTAACACGCTAGCAGCTACCAGGCTGACTCCCTGTGTGTGTGTGTGTGTGTGTGTGTGTGTGTGTGTGTGCCAGTATTCAGGTGGAGGTGTGTTTCTCCTACATCTTCAGCACTGGAGAGAAGAGCGAGCGAGACAACGTCAGTGAGTAAATGACTGAATCAGTTTAGGTTCCACTATAACCTCATTTACAGCTGGTATTTAAACACCATCTGTATCCTGTTAATGCAGGTGTAAGTGTTCCATGGTCAGAACCAGAACATCTGTCATGTGTTTCTGGTTTCAGCTTTTTTGTTGTCAGTAGTTTTTGATTTACATTAAACAGGTTTTTTTCTTGGATTTTTGGTGGCAGGAAATATCCGTATCTGTAATCTCTGAGAATCGGCTGTGTTCATTTTCAGTAAATCACCTGAACACAACACCGCGCTGCTGCAGTGTGACCACACACCTGTGCACACAGCAGACTGTCAGTTAAAGCTCCATACTCTGATTGTTATGAAGGAGATGTCACATTAGCAGGACTCACGCTGAGCTGTGATTGGCTCAGAGACTTTAATGATCACCACAGTCAAACAGAAGGTGAAGGTGAGACTCCAGAGACTGCTGCAAGATATTCAACTGAAGGACCAGTTTGTGTTCTAACACCTTTGGAGAACTGGAGAACCAGAGAACCCGACCAGCTGGACTGTGGTGAAAACATTTTACTGTTTGAGCGTCTCAGTCAGACCAGGACATCTGCTCAGTGTGTCCTGTTGCTACGGTAACAGATGGACTGTTCATCAGGACACGATGCTAACGAGTCTGTTTATGGTCAGAAGTAATTAATTATCATTAACCAGCTTCCTCTGTGTGTGTGTGTGTGTGTGTGTGTGTGCGTGCGTGTGTGTGTGTGTGTGTGTGTGTGTGTGTGTGTGTGTGTGTGTGTGTGTCTGTGTGTGTGTGTGTGTACTCAGATAATTGGCCTGATTGATTGATTAACAGGACAAAGCTGTCAATTAACACAAGCTGTTAATCAGCAAAGTGGCACACACACACACACACACACACACACACACACACACACACCAGATGACATCACTCAGTGTCTTCCTGTGTCCTCGTGTCCTCATGTCCTTGTCCTCAGTGTGTTTTTCTGAATGATAAATCACATTACAGAAACTGATATTATTACATCACACACACACACACACACACACACACACATACACACACACACACACACACACACACACACACACACACACACACACACACACACTCAGGGAGCTGTGTGTGTGTCCCAGTTGTGTTAATTTGACCAATCAGAGATGAGGTCACACTGTTGCTATGACAGCAAACCTCACAGACAGATGAGAAGCTGGTGTGTGTCTGAGTTCAGTTGTGTCGACTCGTAAAATTTAATTATTGTTATTTCACAAACACAAACATGTTCATCATAATAAAACACATGAAGAATGAAAACTGCTGCACAACACTGGACATAAACAACAACAACAACAACATGAACACAATGAAATCATATTTATTTAAAGAGAGAATAATGAGAAGTGTATGCATGCTGTGTGTTGTTTGTAGGTGATGCTAATATTAACCCAGCTAGCAAAATTTGTTTTCCTTGGAACATTTGTTTTTAGTTCCCAGAATGTTATTTTGAAGGTTCTTGAAAAATATTCCCTTGATAATAAACAGGAAGTGTTACATTCCCAGAATGTTCCTGGAAGGTTAATCAAACGTGTAATGTTTCATTTCCAGAACATTCTGCGAAGGATACTTGAACGTTTCCCTCTAATGTTTATTTGTTTTTTTCAGCATAGAAGTAACATTGTAGTTATGTTCTCAGAACGTTCTGAGAGGTTAGCTGAATGTTAGCTGAAGGTTACTTGAACATTTCCCTTTAAAATTAATCAAGTGTTACATGAGCAACTTTTTATGATGTAAAACTAACATCCTGGTTACTTTCCCAGAATGTTCTGGGAAGGTTAGTTGTATGTTCTCTTAATGTTCTTACGTTTCAACATGAACATGCAGTGTTTCTACTGCAAAGTTAATGTGAAGGTTCCGTTAGATGGGTTAGATTATAGGGCATTATAGATTATTAGAACAGTTCTGGAGTGATGTGAGAATGTTATGAGTCAGCTGGGAAGGTCTTTGTTTTATAGCCAATCAGAGGGCTGTGTCTCTCTTTAACTGTCTGTCTTTCTCCCTGTCTGTCTCTCAGCTGTCCATTTCACTGTGATCGCTGATGTCACCAGCCTCAAGTCCCGCCTCCGTTTCCGTGACAACGGGCAGAGCACGTTCTCTGGTTACCTGTCGATGCCAAAAAAACGATGTGAAACCCTGAGAGTTGGACTGCTGGTGAGACACACACACACACACACACACACACACACACACACAGTGTGACATCCTGTTGGCGCCCCCTGCAGGCTGCAGTGTTCAGCAGGATATTTCCTGTTGATCTGACCTGAAGGTATTTTTTACTTTTTATCAGAAGGAAAATGTTTGGACTATCATATAAAATAATTGCTAATAATAATTTATATTATTTATATAAATTATTCTTTATATTTGTAAATAACCAGTGAAAATAAATGTTAATGGCAGCACAGTTGTTTCTTCATTAAACAGCTGCAGAGTGTTTACTGGTCACATGTTTCCTGTGAAACAGGAAGTTATCGTGGACACTGATTGGCCTTTATAGTAGCCAATAGCGCTGGCTGTGCATTTGTTAATTTAATGGTGTGCAGAGTGACAGACACTGCTTGGCGACACTCTGCAGCACAGGACACACCCACTGAGCTGGAGGACGAGTGAGAGGAAACAGACCAACAGAGGACAGTTCAAACAGACTACAGTACTGAGGTTTTGTTGCTGGGTTTAGAGTCACAAGCTAAAGACAGTTAGCAGTTAGCTAAGCTGCTTTAGCCAAAAGTAAAACTGTCTGTTCATCAGGAAACTCTGAAGGACTCTGCGCTGTGTTCCCTGCCGGTCTTGGAGGTCGTGGTTGGCCCGATGGTGACCAGTCGTGTTCACTGGGAGTTTGCTGAGTCCTATTCCATTGTTCGCTAATGCCAGCTAACTGTTAGCTACTTTAGCAAAAAGAAGCTAAAGCTATCTGCTCACCAGGAAACTGTGTGATTAAATCAGCGAGAGTTGAAGCTGAACAGACAGAATAAATATAATCAAAGTAAAAAATAAAGTTATAAAGTTATGTTTTTGTACAGTGACGCGCTCTGCAGTCGGCTCTGCTGAACAGACATACGAAGGAGTTTCAGTGGACACAACTTTACGTCCCTGTGTGCAAAAGGGGTCATCAACAGTTCTGACTGTTTTCCAGGAAAAGACAAACTGACATATCATTAAAATGTGTGAGCATATCCACAGAACACCTTTTTTGTCAGTGCTGGGTCAGATGCTGGAGTGTAGGTGATGTATAGATCAATACGTATGTGATGAAAACACTTAGACATCAATTCTGACTTCATGGACATTTAATAAGAATAAGTGCACTCATGTTTGTGGCTCGACTTTCAACGTGGTGCTTAATTTCTGAAGAGAAATCCATCTGAAATCGACGCAAGGATTTTAAGGATTAATTAAAGGAAGTTCTGCAGTGTGAGATTAGACGGACTGATTCTTCTGAGCTTTCATCAGTCGGCTGCTGACAGAGTTCACATCCTGCTTCTCCACCAGAGTTCACAGGAAAAACAGTTCAAGATGCTGCAACAAACTGCAGCATCTTTAAGAGAACAAGAGGATTTCTCATTTTAAAAGCACAGGTGGATGTTGATCTTTCAGATGTTCTATACGCAGGTGAAAGTGTCGAGCTGTGCAGGTTGATTTAAAGTTCACAATGTTCTGGACTCATTCTGTCACGTCTTCACGTCGTTCTTATCTTATGTTTGTGTTTGTGCCCACATTCACAGGATGGCGGACGTGTGATGACTCAGTGAACGTCATGTTTCAGATGCGTCTTGTTTAAGCTCCGCACGGCTGTGTTCAGTTCACTGACTATAAATCCTGTTTACTTCACATTCCTGCTGCTCGTTCTGCAGATGTTCCTCCTGCTTTCAGCCTGAGTTCTCTTCAGGCAGCAGCTGGTTCAACCTGCAGAGACCTGAAACCTGCACAGAGATAATCTTCCTCCTCAGTGTTCAGTCACATGTTCTGTTTAAAAGGACTCATCATGTGTCTCAAAGTGTCATTGAGGTTCTGTTCTGTGTCTTTCTGTTCTGCAGAGTCCAGTCCGAGACAAAGTAGAACCTCTGGTGTTCTCCTTGAACGTCTCACTGTATGAGAAGCTTCCCAAGAAAAGAAACATTGTTCAGGACCTGAAACGTCTCCCTGTGCTAAGCCAGACACCCCGACCCCTCAGAAGCCAGGTCAGAACTCACAGAGCCCTTTAGAATCCACGGAACGTAGGTCGGAACCCACAGAACCCATTAAAAATCCAGCATGACACAGGTCAGGACACACAGAACCTATTAGAAACTCATCAAACCAAGGTGAGAACCCAAAAATATCACAACCCAGGTTAGGAATAACAGATCCCCTCAGAAACCAGATTAGAACACACAGAACTCATTAAAATCCCATCAGAATACAGGTCAGTATAAACAGAACCCCAGTCAGAACCCACAGAACCTATTAAAACCCAATTGCACAGGTCAGAGCCCATAGAGTCATTTAGAACCCATAAAATCCCTTAGAACCCAGATCAGAATTTCACGGGAGGTATTAAACATCCATCAGGACACAGGTTAGAACGCATAGAACCTATTAAAACCAGATTTAAATACAGGTCAGGACCCACAGACCCTTTTAGAACCCACAGAACACAAACCAGAACCCGCAGAACCCCTCGGAACCCAGGTCAGAACACATAGAACCTATTAAAAAACTGTCAGAGACCAGGTCAGACCACACAGAACCTATTAAAAGCCCATGAGAACCTAGGTCAAAACATAGAACTTCAGAAAAAGGGTCAGAACCAATCAGAACCCACTTCAAAACAGTCAGCATTGGGGTAGTATTGTGTCAGAATGTATGTCCAAACTGATCGGAACGTAGGACAGAATCCAGATCAAGAGCCAGTTCACAAACAAGAACCCCAACCCATCAGAACCCAGCCTGGAAGTCAAAGAACTTTCCCGAAAACATCAAAACACACAGAACCCATTAAAACCCATCAAAATACAGTTCAGTACCTACAGAGCCCTTTAGAACCCATGAAACTCCTTAGAACCCTGGTCAGGACCCACAGAGACCTTTAGAATCCACAGAGGCCCTCAGATCCCAGATCAGAACACATAGAATCTATTAAAAACCCACCAGAACTCAGGTCAAAACACACGTTATAAGCAAATTATAAGCAATCATCAAACGGACCACAATCCAGGTTATAATCCATCAGAACTTTTTAAATTAACATCTGTACCAATTAGAACCCACCACAGAACTGACTAGGTCAGAACCAACAAAACCACAGAAAGACTCTTGAGAACAAAGAAAACAGGAGAAATCAGGTCAGAACTCAACATACAGCAGGTCTCAGCACTGTTTGAATGTTCCTTCACTGATGTTGAATTTTTTCATTTGATCAGATCCACATCCAGAAGGCCTGCGGTTCTGATAACCGTTGCCAGAGTAACCTGCAGATGATGGCCCAGTTCACTGATGAGAACCAGAGACCCTTCCCCAAGTGAGTGAACTCCCCCAGACCACACTGTCCATCCACTGTAAAAACATCCAGTAGTTGTAAAAGTAAAGGAATGAATAAAAGAATTATAGCTGGTCTAAAGCTGAGACTTGCCCTGACTCTGAGCAGGACCTGACTTGAGACTTGACTTGGGTTTTACCACACAGGACCTAGGACTTAATTTGGACTTGCCTTTAAAGGTGTGAGAGTTGACTTTAACTTGCCCTTAAATATTGGGGCCTTGGTTTAAGACTTGACTTGGACTTACCTTACAGTACCAAGAACTTTACTTAGCTTCAAGGTCAAGGTTACTTTATTTGAGTCCCTTAGGAGAAATTTGTCTTGGATTAAGGTAAAGTGCTGCATCAAACCAGACATTACAGTATAAAACAATAAATGGAAATAAATAAACACTTAATAGGTCACATGTGCAAAACATGAGCTTATAGTGTGAAAATTGGTCACATTGGTCCTAACATTCATACTTTCTAAGAGCTGACTTGGACTTGCCCTTGAGTACCTGGAACTTTGCCTAAATTTTGTGGGATTTTACTTGAAATTTGACTGGACTTGTCCTCAAAGGGTTGACTACTGGAGTTGCAACTTGAAGTGTACTTGCCCTCAAAGTTGATGACATGACTACATGACTTGAATCTTTGGCTAAAGGACTGGGCATGAGACATGACTGGAGATTTAACTTGGACCTCATTTATAGGACTTGGGATTTTACCTAGATTTGTCCTTAAAGACCTGAGAGTTGCCAGTTGGCACTTTCCCTCAAGGACTTCACTATTTGACTTGAATCTTCCCTTGAAATGGGGAACTTGAGGCAGGGACTTGACTTGATTTGTTCTGAAGAAGTTGTGGCTTGACTTGGGACTTACTCATCTGAAGGACTTGGGTCTGGATTGGAGATTTGGGAAATTAAAAGATTAAAAACATCTCTGACAGTTGCAGTTGGTCCTGCAGTCGGGGTGGATGGGTGGAGCTGGTTTCCTAGTTGGTGTCCTAAACAGGCCAGTGAATCGTCTCTCATCTCGTTGGTCCCAGCTGACCGCAGACTGTTGCTGTCATGTTGTGTTTTGTGTATTATTGTGTGTATGTTTCTGTGTGTTTCCAGGCAGAAGGACAGGCAGGTGTTGTACTACAAGGACGACATTAACCGTCTGTTTCTGGAGGTCAACGTCAGCAACACACCGTCACTGAGTCGACTCGCAGAGGATGCTCACAATGCTGTTTTAAACATAAGCATCCCACCGTCACTGATATACTCCGGAGTCCGAGCGAAGGCAGTGAAGGTAGGTGGAGAAGAGTAGGGGGCTGAGCCTTGAGGGACACATGGTACAGTATGGAAAGATAAACTGGAAGAATGCATCAGAAACAGGCTACTAATACGTGTTAAGGTGTTCAAAGACCTTGGGTAGACTTAAAGGGACAGTTCATGTTTTTGCAATGTGGTCGTATGAGGTATTTCTCCACAGTCAGTGTATTATCTGCAGTAGATGGAGGTGGACATGCCCCCATTTTGGAGAAACACCAGTGTAGCAGGCTAATCAATGTCCTGCTGTGGTCAGAGTCAGCAGCAACATGTATTTTAGACACCTGGTTGTGCAGTGATTTTCTCCACGTGCTCTTGGTTCCCCCACCATCAAAAACATGCATGTTAGATCAGTTCTCTGGGTAATACTCTTGATTAAGCCTTAGTCCCTACAGAGTGAACTAAGTGAGAAACTTTTCTCACAGCAGAGTGAACAGGTGAGGGAGGGGAGGAGGGCAGACTGATCACTAATCAATCACTGATACCGTCGTCCTCTCGGACTAATTAAAAAAATAAAAATGACAAAGTTGGTGACAAACCAAACCTGTGTGTCCTCACAAATAAAGTCTTTGTGTGAAACACTGCAGAGTGAAACATCGTGCTGTTTACAGACAGTCTGCTGTCTGTAGTTTGACAGAGACAGAGGGTCGTGTTTAGAAGGGAACCCTAGACCCGCTAAAGATCGCGAGAGTTTGATTATTTTAGTAGAAATAACGAACACAAATCTCGCGAGAGTTGTGCAAATAAAGAGTTACCTTCTAGACACGAGCGAAAAAGGTGCGCAGCTCCAAAAATATAAAATCATGTGGTGGTGTCGATGTTTTTAATGTGGCGGGTCTCATCAATAAAACACTATTCACTGAAACACTGATCACTGACCTGCTGTGATGGAAAAATACTCACAGTCTTTACTTAGGTATTTTTACATTGTGATATTAGTGTTTTTACTTCATTACAATTTAAATATTGTGCATGTTATTGTTTCCTGTTCAACATTTTTATTGCTGTTGTTGTACTTTAATGTTTTCTTATTGGTATTTTTTGATGATTAAATACAGACGTGCAAAATCGTGTCCCCTGTCCTCTGTCCCCTGTCCCCCGTCCTCTGTCGCCTGTCCCCTGTCGCCTGTCCTCTGTCCTCTGTCCCCTATCCTCTGTCCCCTGTCCCCTATCCTCTGTCCCCTATCCTCTGTCCTCTGTCCCCTGTCCCCTATCCTCTGTCCTCTGTCCTCTGTCCCCTGTCCCCTGTCCCCTGTCCTCTGGGGGTCTGGGAGCGTCTGTCCTGCTCCAGAAGAACCATGTTGTGATTTTAACATGTGATCAAAACGTTCTGGTGTTTCAGGTCAAAGTTTGTGGTTCTGCAGACGTCACTACCTTTACTTTTACCTTTGGACTTGAAAAAAAAGTAAAAAGCAAAGTAGAAACAGTAAAAGTAAATCTACAGTAAAAGTAAAGTTACTTTACTGAGTATTTTTACTTTAGTAATTTATAGTTGTTCATTTAATAGACCTGTCTTATCTTCTCTTTTGTATTTTACCATTGTTCTTAAATAAAACAACAGTAATGTAATAGAAAAAAATGCAGAACACGTAATATTTCTTATCTGATCACTTGATTAATCGGCAGAATAATCAATAGATTATGCTTTAATTTTACTGGTTCGGCCCACTTGAGATCAGATTGGTCTGAATTTGTCTCCTGAACTAAAATGAGTTTGACTCCTCTGATGAGGACGATGATAAAACTACGACACGACTTCAGTATATTTCACTGTCAGAACACAAGTTAGACGTTCTGATGTTCTGGAACTTTGCTTTAGGACATTTTCTCTAACTTTCTCTAGTTTTAATACCCCTGGTCTATAGGATGGTTTAATGTTGGTGTGTACGCTATATTTAGAATATTTTTGACACTTTACGTTGCTGTCAGACAGACTTTTTCAAGGCAGCAGACCAACAACTCCTGTGTTCTCTGAGCTAAAATGACTGATTTTGTCAATGGAGTTTGGTTGGTTTGTAGAGAATGATATTTGTCTTATATTATGGTGGTTTCCTGTCAGAAAAGTTTGTCTGACAGAAAGATAAAGAGGAGAAAATATAAATCATAGAAGATGTAACAAGACAAACGTGACATAAAAGATGTAGCAAGACGGAAAAAACATAATATGTTGAAAATGTGGTGACAAGACAAAAATTATGAAAAACACATAAGATAAAAACTACCCAACAAGACAAAAAAAAAGTATAAAAAGGGTAACAAGATGAAAATTATTTAGAAAAAAGATGTCACAAGACAAAGACAAGTAATAAGATGTCAAAGATGTAAAAGGACAAGTTGAGAATATCAAGTTGTGCTGCAGAAAACTAAAACTAGAGAGTGAGACCTTAAACTCAGCAGGAAACTGTTTACTGACCTCAAACATCAACTGAGAAGTCGCTTCCTTTCCTCATCAGCTCACAGACAATTAGACAGTGGAGTCGCCCCCTGCTGGACATTAGAAAGAATGCAGGTTTAAACTCTGTCCACTCTCTGATTGGACAGTTCTCCTTCAGTCAGTCCTGTCTCTGTTTCAGGGTGATGTCCAGGCGATAGTGAAATGTTCTGTTGAGGACACGGTTCTTCTCTGTGAGCTGGGGAACCCATTCAAAAGCAACCAGGAGGTATGGACAGTCTGTTGCTGCAGGCAGTGTAGTACTGCGAGTACTTCTGTCTGTATTACTGTCTGTACTGCAGTACTCCTGCTGTTCGTTCATCTGTTTCTGTGTTTCAGGTCCAGGTGTTGATCATATTTCAGCCATCTGAGATCAGTTTAGACACCAGAGAGATTCAGTCTTTGCTGCGTCTGTCCACGTAGGACACACACACACACACACACACACACCTGTCTAAATGTCTTTTATTGGACAGGTACTAAGTTGTGTCTCTGTGTCTGCAGGCTCAGTGAGCAATCTGATCTGGTCCCTGTCTCCGTCTCCATGTTGGTGGAGTATTCACTGCAGGCGTCTCTCGCTCTGTAAGTATAAGATCAGTATGTTGACCTCTGACCTTTGAGCTGACCTCACCTCACTGATTGGCTGAGGAAGTCCTCTCAGTCCTTACTGCAGTAGAAGAAGTGATTCAACCTGTTTACTGCAGTACAAGTGAAAAAGTTCAGGCTCTGAAATGTCCTCAAAATATAAAAGTAAAAAGTTGTCCTCTGAAGGACATTTCTACTGACTGTTTCTGTCCACAGCTAACTAAACCTCAGCTCCCTCTCTGTCTGTCTCACATTCTGATGGCTTTGATGTCTTTTTGTCTTGTTGCGGCTTTTCAAGTCTGAAGCCTAAAACTGACAAGTAAGGTCATAAACTGTCCTTATTTCACAAAAATTTCTTTACTTTCCTAAAATGACTTCACTTTCTAACAGTGTTGTCATGAAAATGTCCCAACCATTCAACATGTCCTGTCTTTGTTGTTAAAGGTTGTCAAAAAGACAGAACAGCAGCAACAACAACACACATATGCACACAACAGCTTCTGGGTTGTGAATATTTTTTTCAGATATTGTTTTATGCCCCTGTGGATCATGCTGCATGACAATAATCAATAATTCACCTCAAAGTCATTCAAACTAAAGTAACGAGCCTGTTTATAAAATGTGAGGAGGATAAAAATCAGATATTTGTTTTTCAGATGGAGGGAAGAAAAGTACAAAGTTGTCAGTGAAGCTGAACCTGATAAGTACAGTAGCAAAGTATTTGAACCTAGGTACTTCCTTCCTCTTCTTATTGGTTGATTGTGTCCTGACAGAATCAACCCACCAGACCCCGCCTCCTTCAGTGGTCGTGTGGTCGGTGAGTCGGCCATGAAAAAGACAGAGGACGTCGGTAGTTTGCTGCTCTTCACCTTCCAGGTTCGTCTCTGATCAGTCCGACTGTTCACAGAGTACAAACGGTCCAGGTGTAAACCCACTGCCTTGTCTGACAGGTGCGCGTCAAAGGGAAGCCACTGGGTCGCCTAGGCAACCTGCAGGTGGAGTTTGATTGGCCGAGGGAGGTGTCCAATGGCAAGTGGCTGCTGTATCTTGCAGAGATCCAAGTGAACGGCACATCAGAGCCTCGCTGTGCTCCGCCAGGCAACATCGTCAACCCCCTTAAACTAGTGGTAACTATGGCAACATCAGCCTGACACTGACTTTCAAAGTAAAAGTCCTAGGATGACACATGTTTAAAAAGTGTTTCTCTGTTTCATTTCCTTCATTTAATAACATTTTCTTCCATACAGGCTTCATCAGAGGTGCAGACAGAACTCCAAACCCTCCATTCAGCACAAACCTGCTGATAATTAGTGACCAGGTTAATATTTATGAACAGCAACCTGACTGACCGTTCTGTTGTTAATGAATGTCTCTTCCTGTTTGTTCAGCTGTCAAAGGAGGTGAAGAAGAAGAAGAGGAGGAGTCTGGAGGAGGAGGAGGAGGTGAAGGAGATGAAGGAGCAGCAGAGAGAAGAAACTCTACCTGTCCTCCACCTGCAGGGACAGAAAAAGAAGTCCTACACTCTGGTACAAACACATTTGTTTCTGTTGTCTTGATGTTGTTGTTAGTGCAGTACTGCCACCATCCACAGGGGGCGCTCTGAGGCAAAGAACAAGCTAATCTGATTAAAATCTGTGTTTGTTTTTGATGCGTCTGTGTGTCCTGTTGGATATCTGTCTTTGTGAGGACCCCTAATTACAAAGTGAAGACATGTTGTTCTCACTTCAAAAGGCTGTTTGAGGGTTTAGACTGGAAAAGACACAACAAGATGAAAACAATGTAAAAAATATAACAAAACAAAAAACAAGAACAAGACACAAAAAAGTTCACCACTTTCCTAAAATGTAAACGCAAAAACAACAAAAGAGACGTAACAAGATGAAAAATTATGTAACGAGACAAAACAGTGTAAAAGGTGCTACAAGACAAAAAAGACACAATGCAAAAACAAAAGCAATGTAAAAGACAACAAGATGAAAATGAACTAAAAGTCGTCAGTATGTGAGACAGACAGAAGGAAACTGTGGAGGAGTTCAGGTTCCAGTCAGTAAAAAATGTCCAGTAGAGGACAACTTTTTACTTTTATACCCTGAGGACATTTCTGTGCCTGAACTTTTTCACTTTTATTGCAGTAAACAAGTTGAATCAGTACTTCTACTTTTACTCAAGTATCTGTACTTCTTCTTGAACAAAGACTCAGAGGACTTTTGCCTCATCTTGTCCACACGGTTGTCAAAGTAGAAGTGTGTGTCTGTGTGCAGGACTGTGTCCATGGGGCGAAATGTGTGACATTCGTCTGTCCGCTGGTCAACATGAACAATTCAGCAACTCTGACAGTCAGAGCCAGACTGTGGAACTCCACCATGATCGAGGTACAAACACTTTCAAAACTTCTCCCATAGACTTCAGTAGAACTGGAACCAAAGTCTGGAACCCAGAATGTTCTGTAGAGACGTCAGAACCCGTCCTTGTTTAACTGCTGCCGTGTCAGGACTGTGTCTGCTGGAGGTCAGTCAGTCACATCTTGTTGTGTGTTTCAGGACTACAGTGATGCGAGGAGCGTGTTGGTTCACGGCCGGGCGACTCTGAAGCTGCAGACGAACAAACCGACCATCAGCATGGAGTCTCACAGCACACAGGTACTGGACGCCCCCCAGAGGCAGCTGAGGTCATCACAGCTACAGTCTGAATAACAACCTGTTTCATGTCTGTTCTGTGAAATAAATCACCGTCATTGTGTCTGTGGTGTCCTGATCTCACTGTGGACGTCCTTCGCAGATTGACGTCCACATCTATCCAGACCTGGGACGGCAGGCGGACTCCGGCGCCCCCCTGTGGATCATCGTGTTGTCTGTCCTGGCTGGAGTCGTCCTGCTGGCTCTGATCTGCCTGCTGCTCTGGAAGGTAAACTGTCACATGACCAGACCATGTGACCTGAACGCTGCTGTCTGATCACTGGTCCACAGACATTCATGTGTGACATCATCATCATCATCATCATCAGCTCCTGGTTGGTAAACTGTCGCTGTGTCGCCCCCTGCTGTCTGTTCAGTGTGGCTTCTTCAGGAGAGCCAGCAGCAGAGAGCTGTACCAGCCCGAGACCCAGAGAGCCTGCATGAAGAGCCAGCCGTCCGAGAGCGACAGGCTGAACGCCCAGCTGTGAGGCTGTAAGGACCGGCTCTTAACTGACTGTTTACTGACTGTTACACACTGTTACTGACTGTTACTGACTGTTACAGGCTGTAACAGACACATGAAGAGCCAGCCGTCCGAGAGCGACAGGCTGAACGACCAGCTGTTTACTGATTGTTTACAGACTGTTACAGAGTGGTTACTGACTGGTTACTGGCTGTTTTTCTCCTCAGCTCTCAGTTAGAGAGGCGGGACTTCACTTTCTTCCTTCTCTCTGGCTGTTCTGACTGTTCTGACTGTCCTGCTTTTGATTAATCAGCTCATCAATAACTTCATTGATCTTTATTGATCTGTGTTTGTCTTCTGATGTCTGGCTGCATTTTATTCATATTCTTTTAATGATCAATATGTTAATGTTTGATTTACTGCATTAATATTTTTTGAACTTTTATTCTGAAAATCTGTCATCAGTCTGTCAGGAGAAGAAGTTCAGTGAATCTGTCGAGAGCTGAACTGTCAAAGCTAACAGTGCTAACATGCTAATGTTTACCATGTTCACCATCTTGGTTTAGTGTGTTAGCATGCTAACATTAGCTAATGATTAGCAAACACAGAGTGCAGCTGAGGCTCATGGTATTTGGTCATAAACCAAACTACTGGACCCTTTCAGTCTCCTGCTGACCTTCAGTCTGTCCTCTGTCTCCATGTCCTGCTGCTCTGTTGAACATACAAGTGTTGTGTGTTTTGTCTGCAGTGTGGTTTCTTTGTGCGTCGGAGGGCGTGGCGGGCCACGGTGCTCCACCAGGGGAGGATTATGGGTAAAGATGAGCAGCAGCAGCAGCAGTACACAGATGCTGACGGTTTCCTGATCCAAGACGACATCTCTATGTCCAGAAACAGGAAGTCCCCCAAACAGTGGGTCACGTCCTGGACCGAGACAAACTGAAACACTGACGGTATCCATGGAACCGGTCCAAACCAGACCAACACACTGCCATTTAATGAACCTGCTGGACTCTGTGTGTGTGTGTGTGTGTGTGTGTGTGTGTGTGTGTGTGTGTGTGTGTGTGTGTGTGTCTGTGTGTGTGTGTGATTTTTGTGAAACAAAACATTTTTGTTATTATTTATCAGTGTTTGTAGTATTTTGTGTTGTTGTTGTTGTTTGTCTGTTCCTCTGTGTGTGAACAACATTTCCCAGCATCCTTGGGTCGTGACATCACAGCACTTGTTAGTTGTATTTTTTTTTTTTTCAGCTAGAAACGTTTGGTTCCCACAACGTTGTGGGAACGCTGATTGAACGTTCCTGCATAACACTATTACATTATCATTTCTAAGAAGTTCTGGATAATCGAGGACATTTCCCGTTAACAGGAACATTCAACAAACCCTGGAAACGTGTCAGCTGAAGTTCCTTTCAAATTTTAACATCGAGGAAACGTCATACATGAACATTTCATCAACGTTCCCAGAACCAAAAGCAAATATTCCCAGGACATTTGGGAACTGAACTTTTCTAGCAGATGGATGACTACGTTTCCCTGACGTTCCACACAGATCTGATGGAACCTTGGTCCCATTCAAACACAAACAAACAGACGTGTGATGTCATCCTGTTTTCTACTCGTTGTTTTTACTGTGCGAGCTTCACTGACGCTCTTCTTCTGTGGTGGTTTGATGGTTTTCTGAGCGGAGAATTGGCGCCACCTGCTGGTGATCTCGATGAATCAACTCCTGATGATCACAGAACTGCAGACGATGGAAAAAACATTCATTCACATTTTACTTTGATGATTTACTTGAAGTTTGTTTAAATGTGTGGATCGAAACACGACTGCAGTTTTATTAAAATATTCAAGCGACCGTCTGAATATAAACATGTTTTATTAGAAGTGACCGTTAATATCGACTGTGGAAACAAAAGCAGACGCTCAGACAAACTGAAGTGAACTCTGAAAGGACATAAATCAGTCTAAAGACTGATTATTGATAATCAGAAGTGATCAAGATTTATAGTTAAAGGGCTGCACCGTGAACAAAAAGGTGGATTCTCCTTCAAGAACCACATAGAGGTCAGTGTTGACAGGTTGGACGTGTTCTCATGATGGTCATGTTTCAATGTTGCTTCAGGATTTTGTACCAAACTAGTTTGTGTGATTGTTGTAGCTTTTTTGTGCGTGTGTGTGTGTGTGTGTGTGTGTGTGTGTGTGTGTGATGGTGATATTTCTGACAGCACTTGAAAGCAGCATGTGTATGTTCAGGCTGTGGGCGTGTCCTCGTCCTCTCTGTGGTCAACTTCCTGTTTGTTGGTGATATTAAAGTATTTTTTCATATTTTACTCACCTGTTCTTTACCTGCCATGATGCCTTCAGGGTCAGTCTGTTTCATGTATAAACTGTTGTGATGTTAAATTTGAATTCTCACACTCTAGAGGTAAACATCTGGACCAGCTGTTCAATGCTGTACGGCAACAAGGTACAAAAGTAATAGTAATATAATGAGTAATGTAACTAGTTACTGGGAACGTTTGTTTGTTCTGGGACAGTTTGTTGAATGTTTCATAAAGGTTATTTTAATGTTTCTCATCAATGTTCCCTGTTTCTTATTGACAGTAACATTATGGTTACATCTCCAGAACATTCTGGGAGACGTCGTTGAATGTTACTTTAATGGTTCTCCTTAACGTTCCCTAGATGTTAAACTGTCACATTTCTTCCCACTTGAACTTCATTGCCATATTCTCGAATGTTCTTGAAAGGTTAGTGGAACGTTTGTCCTTATTGATCCCTCAAAGTTCTAAGTGTAACTTTGCCTCATGTATGAATAACGTCATGGTTACGTTTCCAGATTGAAGTGGGTTGGACGTCCCAGAAAAGTTATTTCAATGTTAAAGAGTGACGTTACGTTAAAGCAGCAGCTCTTAATGAGACGTTTGTCCACAGTGTGGTTATAAGCTGTCATAGTGACCTGAGGGAGGACGTGACACTGCTTCCTGTTTGTTTCTCTGATGGTGAGTCGTGGTTTCGCAACATAAATTCACCGTAGAAACAGAGGAACACGTTTGGTTTCTGTGATGGTGACGTGTCCTGACATGTTAAAGTGACCGCTGATGTTTTATGAGCTGCTGTTTGCTCAGGTGTGTTACACCTGAACCACACAGATCTGATCCTGAATCTGCAAGTTTTGAATAAGAACTCCCCTGCTGCTCTTTAATCTCTCCTTCATTTTCATACTCACACACTGTGACCAGTCGTGGACCAATCCACTCAAATCCTCAAACACCAACAAATATTTTATTTCTGGAAATTCAACAGATCACAAATTTATGATCTAAATGTTTTAATTTCAAAACAAAAAACATCTAAACTAACTCCTTCAACTCTTTGTGTCATTTGGCTCAAATAAAATCTTCATTAGAGTCCAGTAGAGCAGATTTAATTAAGATTCTAATGTTTTATAATATTATATATGTCACAGTATATACAGTCAATTAATAACTGTTTTATATTATTTACATCGAGATAATCGATTAGCCCTCTCAGACTTTTTTCCTCCTCCTGCATGTAAACTTTTAAACCAAAATTAAACTCAAAACAATAAAACTGAAAAAAGACAGTAAGTGTTTTATTTGTTTGTTTGTTTGTTTTGTTTGTCTTGTTTGTGTAGCCCTGCTCATCCCTGGAGAGGAGCCTGGTTTAAATCTTCAGGGTGTCCCTCCTCCAACATCACCGTCAGACCCCCGGGTTTAGTCTCTGCAGGACTGCAGTCACTTTGGACCTCAGCAGGGTCCAGCAGGGTTCTG
>CM034609.1:531090-536038 GCA_020091685.1 Lutjanus erythropterus
AGGTACAATCTGTCTAATGCACCAGAGAGACAGGTGATTGTTGAGTCTAATTCATTTTGTGTTGGTAAAAAAATAATGAGAAAATTAGAAGGTATGGGTGGAAGGTGAGACACCTGCTGAGGGTGAGACACCTGCAGAGGGAGGGGCATCTGCTGAGGGTGGGGCACCTGCTGAGGGCAGGTCACCTGCAGAGGGCGGGGCGTCTGCTGAGGGCGGGTCACCTGCAGAGGGTGAGACACCTGCAGAGGGCGGGGCACCTGCAGACGCGAGACTTCGGGGGATCAGCAAAGTTCTTCTGATTGATCCACAAAGGAGCGGTTGAGAGATTTCAGTAACGTCACCATCTCGTCTTCAGCTCTGTCTGTCTCTTGTGTTGCAGCATCACTCGTTATTGATCAGTGATTGATCATGACTTTCTTCTTGTTTTATAGTGGCTTATTGACGACCTTCAGTGGAGCCATCCAGTTTATCATCAACAAAATGGTTTGTTCCACCTTCAGTTTTTAGCAGAACTAAACCAGGTCCTGAGGAGTCCTAAATCTGCACGTCCAGCTGTACTACTTTATATCTTGTTTCCTGTTTTATCTCATTTTCTTCCAGTTGTGTTTTCTTACCTCATTTTTATCTCATGTCTTTTACATCATTTTTATCTTCTTAAATCTTGTTTTTTTATCTTATTGCGTTTTTTTATCTTGTTGCATCTTTTTTGTCCTCTTCTGTTTTTTATCTTCTTCTGTTTTTTGTATCTTCTTATGACTTTTTTTGTCTTCTTTTGTCCTTTTGTCTTTTTGTAATTTTCTTATCTCTTTTGTATCACTGAACATTTTTTTTGTCTTGTTAGACCTTTTTTTGTCCTCTTGCCTTTTTTTTATGTCTTTGTCTTGTCATGTTTTTTTTGCCTTGTTTTTGCCTTTTTTTTTATCATCTAACATCTTTTGTATTTTGTCACATCTCTTTTGTCCTCTTAAGTTTTTTCTGTTTTGTTTCTTTAAAATATTCTTGTGTGTTTTTGTCTTTTCATGTATTTTTTTTAATCTTCTTATGTCTCTTTTGACTTGTTCCATCATTTTTTGTCTTGTTACCTTCAAAGTCATTAAAACTAAAGTGGCATGACGTTAGCTAAAGCTAAAGTAACACCATCACTGATAAAGGTTAATGTTGGATTTGGTATGTCTTGTAGAAGCTGAAGTGAGATCATCCAGAACTATCTGTCCATCTGTGTCTCTGTCTGTCTGTCTGCAGACATGTTCTCAAATTCAGAAGAATACTCCTCAAATTAACGAAAAGTTGAAGGCCTTTCCCATGACGATCAAGCCGTACGAAGGCCTTGACATCAGTATCGACTTCTCTCTGAGCGGAGACATCGCAGTGACGTCCACCAGCCTCGACGTTCCTTTCAAAGTGAGACACAAACATCTCACCACGATGATAAACACACCGTATAAAACTCGTCTGCACGTTGTCATCTGTGCTGTAATAAACTGATTCTTGTGTGTTTTGTAGGCGTCCTTGTCGGGACAGCCTGTGGACAATACGTTAACAGGAAATGAGCCAGTCTTCCAAGGTGATGCCAACATGGTTTACGTGGGCGTTTCTCAGCTCCTCTTCAACAGCGCTGCCCGAACACTCTTTGATACAGGAGCCATGACGATAACTAAAACAGTGAGAACAACCAAAAAGCACCTGACACAAACCTTCATCAACACAAACCAGCAGAATTCAGGCTTTTACTCTGAAAGTCTCAACCAGTGGCGTGTAGACCAGTATTTCCCAAATCAAACTACTTTATAGGTCGTTCTCACAGGTTTGGACGTATTTTTCAACTGGTGATCAATCTGGCAATAATTTTTCCACTAATTAATCAGTTGTTTGATCCATAAAATGTCAGAAAATGCTGATCAGAGTCCAAGATGACGTCCTCAAATGTCTCGTTTTGTCCACAACTCAAAGATATTCAGTTTACTGTCAGAGAGGAAAGAAACCAGAAAATATTCACATTTAAGAAACTGAAATCAGAGAATTTTGACTTTTTTTCTTAAAAATTTACTCAAACCAATTAATCAATAATCAAAATAGTTGGCAATTCATTTAAACTCGATTGATGATTGATTAATTATTGCAGCTGTCGTGTTAACAGGCTGTCTCACTGTTTTTATTTTCTCTCATCAGGAAACCAATACATGACATTTTTAGCCTTGTTCATAAATAAGACAAAATTACATATACATATATATAATATACACATTTTAAATACTTCATTAAAGGTGAACTGCAGATATAAATCTTACATTTGCAGAAATTCTGTCATAGTCTTTTATTTATTTGGTGACCCAGATGAAAGCTTCTGTGACCAGTCTGTGGGTCACGACCCAGTGTTTGCAGACTGTAAAACATTTCAGCTCAAATCATGTAATGTTCTCCGTCTGACCTTTGTTCTCCTCATCAGGTGACGAATACATTTGCGAAGGCCTTTCTGAAGGTTCTGCAGATTTTTCGGGTAAGAATCAATCGATTTTTAAAGTGACCCGTTTCGTTCTGATTGATGGTGTTCCTCTGGGACGGGTTCTGTACCCTGTTCTGTTTTCTTTAAACATGTTCCCTCTGGAAACGTCTCTGTCTCTCCTGACAGCTCCACTTCTTCTTATTACCTGATGATTATAAATATTTTAAAACTGAGTCGGCAGAAAACAGGGTGAAGCTGCACTCAGTGTCTGTCTGTCTGTCCAAACAGACAAAGACACGTCCGTCCAGTCCTGCTACCACACCGTCGCCACAGATGTGAAAGAGTTCATATCTTGATCAGCTGCATGGATTCATACAAAAATCGGTTTGCATGATCAAATTTGATAATAATTAATTAAAGTGGGCGTGATTTATTACAACAAACATACATTTCTTGACATTTAACAAACCAAACTTCAGAGAATAAGAAAAATAATCCTTGTGTCCTTCAGAGCTGAACATCAACACATCCACAGGATTGTGACTAAAGTTTGTCCCACGGCTGCAGTGATCGATTCGATTCGATTCGTTCTAATAAACAACATCAAGTGTTTTCATTGTGTTCAGATCGATATTTAATGTGTTGTTATTATTTGTACTGTTAATATTTTACTTCAGTAGTTCAGTGATCTGATGAAAGATGGACGTCTTAATGCACCAACATTAAAACCACCATATGAGGATGACTCACACTCAAACTGTGGACATAATTTCTACCAGTAAGTGTTGCTAAGTTTACTGCTGTCATTAATACTGATGCTGTGTTCCCATAGCAACCGTTGCAGCTGTTGAAACCTCTCTCTGGTTCACTGCAAGTCACTGAGGTGCCCGTCTTCAGCATCAGCTCAGTGGATGGACTGACCATCAAGGTCGCAGCCAAAGGCCAAGTGTCCCCTGAGTCCTCTGCAAAGGGCCTCGTCTCTGTCTCTGTGTCTCCGGTAAACTCAGTATTATCACAAGTACCAGTATTAAAATATTAGAATTATTATTACTACAGACCAACTTAATATGACATTTCACTTTTTAATGTAGTTCTGCTTTTTGTCTGCTCAAAACAAAAATTAAATCTCACAAAGAAAAGAAATTTTTAATAAATTAAATATAAATGCAGGATGAGAAAAAGACTTGTGGTGGAGATTATCTGTCTCTGTCTCTGTATTCAGATAGAAGACCAGAAGTGGGCGTGGTTTATACAGGAAGTCACAATAAACTAGTCAAATGTTTTATTTTCTAAAGTAATATTCAATGGCAATGTAGCTGTTGTGCCTTTAAAGCATTAAATTATTTAATACGGCACATAATTAATTCTGAAATATATTCTTTATTTCTAACTTAACATAGTTTTATAAACTTTGCAAGGAAATGGGCAGGAACTTATCAGAATGCAGAACTGAGAAAAATGACTAAAGTTTTCTTGTTGTCGAACCAAAGTAGTTGGATATGTGTCAGTTTTGTGTCTTTATATCAGGTTATTGTTTCTACATATTAATGCTGACCTCTGACTTGACCTTTGACCTCATTTGGAAGTTCCTGCTTTCTGCCTTTGCAGAGCGAACCAAAAAATATTGGGTCAAACTAAAGTAAAAGGCAGTAACTTCCATTTTTATCTATCACTTTAAAAATATCAGAAAATGGTGAAGAATCAATGTTTTCAATTGAAAAGTAGGTCCAAACATATTTTCACGTTTGGACCTATTTTTCAACCAGTGATCAATCTGGCAATATTTTTTCCACTTATTGATTAGCTGTTCAGTCCATAAAATGTGCCTTATTTTAATATTTTATATGCTGTTGTCATATATAGCAGTATGATGCACATAGTTAACATATTTCTTGAATGAAGTTACTGCCTTTTTCCTTTGTAGGGTGGAGTAGTCTGCAGCTCCACCTGCTGACAAACTACAAGAACACACTTCCTGTGTTCAGAACACCTGCACACACCTGTCCTCTCACCTCACACTGTGTCTTTGTCTCCGTCTGAAAAGCTGCTGTTGCCACATTGAGTCTTAACTTTTTCTCAAGATGGGGATGAATAATGTCCACATGAACTTTATGAACGGTCATTTTGCAGCCTGATGTCATTCAGACGAGCCAGTCGGCCAATCAGATGAAAGCATTTCTTCTTTTCTCCTTCTTTAAATAAATAATTAAACTGTCTTTGCCCAACAGATGTGTTCAATCATGTTACAACAGGGGACCTGGGGACATGAAGTCACTTTATTCTCAGACAAAGTCAGGTAAACACACACACACACACACACACACACACACACACACACACACATGACAAACACACAACTAATCCAGCTCTGACAGCTTAAACTGAACTAAAGTTTAGTAAAGTAAAGTAAAGTAAAGTAAAGTAATATCAGCCCACAGTTCATCACATGCTAATGAATAAAGGAAGAGACCAACAGTAGACGTGTTCTGTATAGAACAGTTCTAA
>CM034609.1:570858-619342 GCA_020091685.1 Lutjanus erythropterus
TGTGTGTGTGTGTGTGTGTGTGTGTGTGTGTGTGTGTGTGTGTGTGTGTGTGTGTGTGTGTGTCCCTGATCTGACAGAATTGTTTGTCAGAGGTTTGGTGGAAGTAGTTTGAATATTTTGTTTGTTTGTTTGTTTGTTTGTTTACAGTTCTGAGGAAAAAGTGAAATAAATACAACTACTGTCTTTTTTTGATTCTTAGTTCTGATGGTAAAAACACACCTGACCTCATTCTGGTTATTATTTGTTTATATTTCATGTTGTTGTTTGTGTTTTTATTTGATCTAAATATTCTATTAATTTAAACCTCCTCTGTGTTTTAATTGGCTCCTTCCTGTGTTCAGTATTTAATCTCTCTGTCCACAGTTTGTTGTTTTTAAATGTTCTGTGTAAACAGAATTGTTTGTGTTGTTGTTCTGTGCGCAGGGCTTCTTGCTTGTCAAAGCAACCGTCACTCAGGACAAGATGCAGCAGGTGATCAACCAGCTGATGGAGAAGATGAACAGCGTCTTTAAAACCTGAATGCACATCTGGACTCTTCTCGTCTTCTTCCTGCATTCTGATTGGTTCTCTATGATAAACAGCAGCAACGTATTTTAATTGATGCCTCAGTGAATCTTTCAGCTGTCACAGTTTGACAGTTTAAATAAAGTTGGATGACTTTGAGCAGTTGCAGTGTGTGTTGTTGCCAGCAGGGGGAGCCGCTCGCCACGTTCAAACACCATCAGTTCAACTCAAAATTCATCTGAACATGTGACCACGTCCAGCCAATCAGAAAGTCACCAGTAGACTTTATAAAAACTATTTAACACACAGCAGAGAGGAAGACAGACAGGAAGTGATGTCACGGGTTTGAATAAATGGAAGCTCTTTGACTCAGTGAGACACGTGATACAAATGAGTTCATCACATTCTGAATATTCACCAAAAAACCTCAAGTAGAACCAGAGGTGGAAAGTATTCATTCATTCATTCATTCATTCATTCATTCATCGTCTGTAACCGCTTATCCCTGACGGGTTGCGGGGGGGTGGAGTCTATCCCAGGTGAGACTGGGTGAGAGGCGGGTTACATCCTGGACAAGTCTCCAGTTCATCGCAGGACTGACACACAGAGACAGACAACCACTCACACTCACACCTTATTATTATACTGCATGTGTTTGGACTGTGGGAGGAAGCTGGAGAACCTGGAGAGAACCCACGCACACACGAGGAGAACACGCAAACTGCACACAAAAAGGACTTGAACTCAGGACCTTCTTGCTGTGAGGCAACAGTGCTGACCACTACACCACCACACTGCCCAGGTGGAAAGTAACTAAGTAAAAATACTTTCAGGAATCTATACGTTACTTATTAATATTATTTCTTTTTCTGACATTTGAAAACAAACGTGAACTTTCTACTCCTCGCGTTTTCTAAACACACTCGTTACTTTAGCTTTACAAAATGACATCAAAGATTTAAAAAGATGAAAACATCGTTGCAAGATGAAACGAGAAGACAAGACATGACATAAAAGGCATGAGACGAAAAGAAAACTACGTAATGAGACAAAAATTATGAAAAAGACACGGCCGACATAAAAAGACAAAAACAAAGACTTAAAAGACGTAACAAGACATAAAATATGTAACAATATCAAAATATTAAAGACATGATAAAGTGGAAATTAGGTAATGAAATGAAAACAACCTGCGTCTTTAGGAAGACAAGTTTCAATATTCAACTCTTTAAAGGAACAGTTCAACATTTTGGGAAACAGCTGGACCTGCATCTGTAAACACGACTCATTAACATGTTTGATCTCGTTTGTTTTTGGATTTTCAGCATTTATCAGTGTAACGCAGGATGTGTTCAGGCACAGCTTTGAGTGTCGGTCACCTGAGTTTTATAGTTAGGTGCACAAGTTATTAAGAAAATCCAGAAACTTTGGCTTGTAACCAAACAACAACAACAACAAACAAACAAACAAAGCTTCATGTTGTGGACGTATGAAACAAACAAGATCTAATGTATTGATAAGTGAACATTTAAACAGAACATTAGCTCATTACACTGCCCAAAGGCCAGCACAGTAACATGTTAATAACATCAGTAGTAACATGTTAATAACATGTTATTAACATGTTAATAACATGTTAATAACATGTTATTAACATGTTATTAACATGTTATTAACATGTTTCCTCTGTAACATAAAAACTGTAACTTTGTCATTTTATCTCAGTTTATGGAAGACCAAAACTAAAAATAAAAAAAGGCATAAAATGACTCAAAGCTTCATCAAACTAATTCACTCCTGTATTTTTTTCTTTACATTTCTTTATACACTTCAGTTTCATAATATGCAAACGAGGGCGCTGTCATTAAAAGTGGATCAACTTTTCACCCTCTGGTTGATCAACATCAACAAAAAAATAATACAGCAGAGTTTCTCATCTTTCTTATAAAACTTATTCTACACTTGCACATTATGAAAGTCTGGTGGTACAATGACACTTCTGTCGCCGTCTGTTTTGAACAAATGAGACACAGGAGAGGGAGGAGGGAGCGCTTGTTTTGTGTGATTGCGGCAGCAGGTGTCCAGTGAGAGCGGTGCAGAGACAGGAGGAGAGAGAAAACAGAGGAAAGTTACAGCGGCAGCTCACTGACGCCAAAAGTGAAACATATGTGCGTCCTAATGAGACGTATGGATACGTTAGAGCTGCATCGATTTGTTTCTGATTCATGTTCATCTTTTTATCTATTCACTCGTATCTAACACATGAAAGTCTGATGCATCGATACATGAGTCAATCATTACACCCCCAATTATTATATATTTTATGAATCTCTGCAAAACATTCAAACTGTCCTGATTTTCACCGCAATCAAATAATTCTACTCTTAAACTTGTTTTCAGCGCGTACAAAAATAAACCATGTACCTGAACTCAACACTGATTGGTTGTATGTGTCAATCAATCGTCGGCGTTCTAAAGCTCTTTCTGTAGGAATGTGTCAGTATGCTAACGGTTAGCTGTCATGGATCTTTTCTGCATAACTCCAGGAAGTGTTCCTGGCAACAAAAACGCCGCGTTCAAGATTTAATATCACGTTAGCTAATGTGAGACAACAGCTGACGTTAGCATTCAAACACTTCCTAGCTAACAATACAAGGTGTCACCATTCACAAGGTTGCATAATGAAATGTAGATGCAATTTCCTCTTTGATTGATTGATAGATTGACTGATTGATCAGCTGAAGAGGTAAAATAAAAATATAGTGACGTGTGAATATGGTGAATGGTGTTAGAAGGTGCGCTCAGTTGGTGTGCTAAGTGCTAAAATAATTTTCCCTTTGTCCTAATGACAACATTCATACTGCCTTTCAAGTATTTCCAGTAATGATATTTTTCATTATCCATCATTTTCCCCACTATCAGAAAAAAAGATGGACGTCCTCATAAAGAAACCAGAAAATATTTACATTTAAGAAGTTAGAAGCGCAGAATTCTGCCTGTTTTCCTTATAAATGACTCAAAACGAGTAAACAATCATCAAAACAATTAGCGATTAATTTAATAATTGATTATTTGATTAACTGTTGCAGCTCTACTGTATAGGTGCACATGCATGTGGGGCTTAAAGTTTATTTAAGCTTTAGCTAATGTTAGCTTGTAGCTAGCTCCCTTGCTGGATTTCATTTATACACTGTTTTCATAGAAATACAAATCTATAGCATAATAATATTTTTCTAAATTAAAAGTCAAAAGGTTCTTTTTTTCCTTTTTTCTTCAGTTGAACTGCAGTTACCGTGTTTTGGTGTTGTGGGAATGCCGACAACAGTTAGCCAGTTAATGTTAGCATGACTAGCCCTTTGTTTATGATGGGTATTTCTTGTTAGCCTGCTAACACTGTCCTCATTTACAGCATGGTTGTGTTCAGTGTCTTATTTAAAATGAAATGTAACACAGGATGCATTCAGGCGCAGTGCTGAGTGTAGGTTATAAGAAAACAGAGATCGATAAGAGAGATAATCAAGTAAATCATGGAACGTCTTCCATCTCGTATTAATCTGGTGTCACAGCCTGGTAGTTCTTGTGATGTAAGTAAGAGTTGCACATGCTCAGTAGAGATTCTACAGTGGGTAAAGTTCCTGAGTCTAGACAGCGGGTAGAACGGGCTGTGGCTGTCTAAAATGTCTTTTAGCTGTTTAGCGAAGGACTCCTGACCTCAGGTGTCAGAGACTGGTGTGAACCAGTTCCAAAAGTGTGGTGAGGTTTATCCAGGTTCCCACTAACCCTTTTGAAGCATTACTTTGGGGTTTCAGCTGTTCCAGTTCTGTCCGGTCTGGACTCTCAGACGTTGGGTCGGATCGCAGCATAGTTCTTGACGACTCCAGAGAATCTGATGATTTGAACCTCACGGTTTCTGGATTTGAAGTCCTGCCACAGGTACTCAGGTGACAGCACCTTACTGGGCTTGTTTATCCACATGTACCTGAACAGGAAGTAGAGTCGTTAGAAAACACGAAGGTCAACACCTGTTCAGGTGAATCTACCTACAACCCACCAAAAACCAAACAGCTGAAAATACTGGGCCTGAGCTCATCTGAGATGGACTGACGCTAAGTGTCCTGTGGTCTGACGAGTCCACATTTCAGACTGTTTTCACTAATCATGGACGTCGTGTCCTCCGGGCTAAAGAGGAAAAGGACCATCCAGATTGTTCCCAGCACTGACTTCAACAGACAGCAGCTGTGATGGTATGGACGGATTCAGAGAGACACATGCTGCCATCACTGACGTCTTCTTCAGAGACGTCCCTGATTATTTCAGAGACACGATGCTGAGACACATTGTGGACGTGTTCCAACAGCGTGTCTTCATAGTAAAAGAGTTCAGGTCCTAGACTGACCTGGACCTGCAGTCCAGACCTGTCTCCCATTGAAAATGTGTGGTGCATCATGAAGGACAGAATACAACAACAGAGACTGTGGACTGTTGAGCAGCTGAAGACGAATATCAAGAAAGAATGAGACAGAATTGACCTTTAAAACTTCAACAGTTAGTGTCTCAGTTCACAAACACTGACTGAGTGTTAGAAGAAAAGATGATGGATCACAGAGAGAAACAGGATCCTGAAACAACGTGTTTGGAACATGTTGCAGGTAACAGTCAGTCAGTGCATCAGTTTCCTGTTTTCAACTGAATGTTTTACACAGCGTCCAAACTTTTCTGAAATTGGGGTTGTACCTGTTCAGGTGACTCTCCTCCTGCCAGGCTGCCTCGATGTTAATTTTGGCATCAGCCTCGAAGTTGTCACGGCAGGTTTTGGCGAGCTGGTGGACTTCCTGCATGAGGCCTCCAAACGCCCCCCCACAGTAGTAGAAGTCACCCTCTCCAGGAGCGATGTAGGCTCTGGACTCAGGCCTGCGCTCGTAGGGGAACTTGCTGCGGTCGTCCCAGTAGTAACCTGCAGACACACAGATAGGAACAACACAAGGAATACACCTGAACGTGAGGTCTATTGTAATTGGTGTAACAACGTAGACTTCACCTGGACAGGTAGAGCAGCATGTTCAGGTTAGAGCCAAACTTTACCTTTCAACAGATCATAGAAAGATTTAGGGATCAACTCAAGAAAGTCAGTTAAAACTGGGATTATTTCAGAAATTACACCCAACTACCTGTGAGTATCCCTCCGCCTTAGAACATAGTCCCAGAACATACAAAGAACACGTTCTCCTGACAACAGAGGTCCCTCATTACAAGCTGATGGTTAACAACACTTTGAATAACTCGACTGACAGAAAAACGAACAGAAACTATGATCCATTCATCCTTGTGAGGACATCATCTCAGGCCTCGGGTCATTTTCACAATTTCCTAAAATCTTCTAGACCAAACAGTCAAACAATCTAATTCTATTGAATCAATAACCAATTTAGAGTGAGGATAAGTCAGATGTTAACTAGTGCTACCCAGCAGGTGTCCTGACTTTCTGGCACTTGTTGCAGGGGTCATGTCTATACCTCAAGTTACTCTCTCACCTGCATTCACTCACAAATTTGGCTCCAACTGACTGAACATGAATCACAGCTCAGTAGTGCTGATGTGATTCAGTCAGTCCCCTTAAAAGTACAAAGTTTCCAAATAACCAAACCTACTGAATTTGACAAATATGTCAGCAAACACACTGAGAAGGGCAGGGATGCATGAGGTTCTGCTGAACTTCAGACTGGTTTAGGATGGTGGAGTTTGGTGCCAGAGGGCCATTGATGTCTACTAACCTGGATGAACCACAGCGACCAGTCCACCCAGTGACTCAGTCCCCCAGCGGCCGTGGAACTTTGAGTCAACGTCCAGACAGAAGATGTAGTCGTGGGTATGAAGCTTCTCCTCGATCAGATTCTGGATGATCTCCATCCTTCGAGCGGAAATCTCCTGCCAACGGCTCGAACTGGGCACCAAACGCACCAACAGCTGGACAAGGACGAGGAAGATGAGTCACTGATGTCAAACATGCAGAAAAACTGTTCTTCTTACTGTAAAAAAAACTACAAAAACAAAAGAAACCAAAACTCCAAAAGGTAGACAAGTTCTGTTGAACCTGCACTGGCTTCGTTTAGTGACAGTATCTGTTTACCTCTCTGCCGGCGGCCATTTTGACTTGGGGCACGTCCTGCGGCCGGTCGGTGAACACATATATGTGCACATTGAAACCAACGAAGAAGTGTTGCTCTGCTGTCTCCAAGAAGTCTTTCAGGAATATGGTGTATCTGTCCAGAAGGTCAAAGGTCAAACTGCTGCATTCAGGGTGGCGTGGAAACCACAGGGTTGTGATCATACTTACTTTCCAACAGCGAACACAGTAGCTGCGATGCTGATGTTCTGTGGTTTGTAGATGCTGTCAAATAGAAGTGGGTCAAAGGTTCCCTCCCAGACGACAGGAGCCAGCCAGGGCGTCACCGTCACCACATCAGTACGACTACAATTAAAGACAAAGACTGACATCAGTAACAAACAAATATCAACAACATCAACACAAGGAACAACAGTGAGTCATACTCACCCCTTCACAATGCTGGGCTGTTTGTACTGAAGACTGAAACACAAACACAACAACAGTATGAAGTGTTGTTAGCACCGTTAGCACTGTTAGCTCTTTCATAGTCTTCTGATACCAGACAATCAGAGTTATGGCAGCCTGCCTGCAAGTTAGTTGTTTGAACAGCAGTGAGAACGACCACTAACAAAGCTGCGCTGCTTCCATACTTTTGAGGAAACACCTCATCAGAAACAAGACTCCTCACCTTTTCTACTCAGTCAAAAGGACATGATGTGTCTCTGACTTTGGCTGACTGACTAATGAGTGTAGAACTGTTAGCACTGTTAGCAATAGATGCTGCATTGTTCATTCCATCCCTACATCCTGATGGTTCATCCTCTTTTTGTGCCTTATTAAAACTAACAAGACACAAATCACAGAAAAACACAACATAAGACAACAATGAATTAAAACACCTAAAAAAACTAAAACAATATAAAAGATGAAACAAGACAAAAACAACATAAAAGACATAACAGGATAAAAAGGACTTAAAAGATGTACCACAGCAAAAACAACATCAACATGACAAAGAAAAAAAAACTAAAAGACTGAACAAAACGAGAACGACAAAAAACACCTGACAAGATGAAAACAAGGTTAAAGACGTGACCAGACAGAAACGATGAAACCAGACCTGACCGAGAGAATGTCAAGATTTTCTGGTTTCTCATCTTGGACTTTCACATTTTCTTGACCAAACAAATAATCAATTGATGATTAAAGTAGGGCTGGGCGGTATGACAAAATTTTCATATCACGTTTTTTTTAAACATTGTATCGGTTTCACAGTATTTTTTTTTATGCAACAGTTCTTACGCACATTTTCTTCTAATGAGACAATAATTACTGCAGTTGATCGTCTTTAAACAGCCCATTTTACTGTCATAAGGACTGGATCATGCTTTTTTTTCATGTCCACACAGGTAAAAGCATGACCCCTTCAAAGTATGGTTACCATCACATGACTCGCCCAGCGCGTATGAACTGATCGCCGTGGAAAATCCAGATGTTTATATAAGCAAAGTCTGACAGATGAATGTAGACTGTGACAGAATAAACTGATATGTTTTCACTCGACTGGAAAAACATGTGACCACATTAAACACAGACACAGACATAAACCTGCAAGCGGAGCTGCTGCTAGCACTGCTAATGTTAGCCACACTGCGTGTCAGGCTGACAGCTGTTGTTGATTTTTGTTGTTGTTTTTTTTTCCTCTCTTTTTTTTGTATAGTGATTAATGAATAATCAAAAGGGAGGAATTGTAATGGCAATTTCAAGTTCTTGTTTCTTGGTGCTGAAGCCACTTGAGATTCCCAACCTCCCTCTGAGCACATCAAGATACCAGGTCCTTTTGTGTTTAAATTAATCATGTCTAGACCTCTTAACAGTGGGAGCATCTGAATACAAAACCTTGCAGGATGCCCCTTATGCGAACCACACCCTAGGGAGTCGGCGCCGATACCTGACAAAGGAGTGTGAAAACACTCTTTGTGGGGTACCGATACCTGCAGCAGACAAAGGGGTGTGAAACACACCTTAGGGGGCGTTCTTCAGGCATAAATGTTCAGGTCTCCCCATGTTCTGGGTCTTTCTCCACTCTGACCGCTGGTGTGCTGATTGACCTTTCTTTGCAAAGAAATAAAACCTTGTCGGCCGGCAGAAGTCTCTATTTCATTATTCACCAGTAGGGGAAAATCTCCACAACACAGCTAACGTTAGCTCTGGGTCCTTTACCTGCAGACACTGTGACCCTCTTCAGTCTGAAAGATGAAGCGTTTATTGAGTTGTTGTCATGTTTTGTACATTAATGTGTAAGGTTTGTATTGCACAGCGCAAAGTAGCGGCATTTAAAGTACGATTTGTTGATTGTAGACTGTGACTAACGGCTTCAAATGGCTCTTAATACACACAGTATTTTTTTCGGACAGTGTTTAACATTATAGATTAATAAATTCTGCTAAATTTTAACGGCTTTCTGAGTGTTCTTATTGTTAGACTAGTCGACTATTCTAAATTAAATTTTGCGTTTAATCAACAAAGAAATTAGTCGCCAGGAACATCCCTAGAGCACACGCTCAAGCAAGCACGCCTGTGGTGTTGGTGTGCAGCAGTGAAATGGGTCCCCGCTGAAACACTTTCCCGCCGCGCACGTTCCGGACGTTGTTTGGGTTATTCACCGGTATGACGTATATGAAAAATTCATATCATAACGAAAATAAAGACTAGTTTTCGGTACGAACCGGTATAACGCCCAGGCCTAGATTAAAGATTAATCATTACAGGAAAGACTTTGGTTGCAGAGCTCAAAGACACACAAACTATTTTTTTAGATTCTTAGGCTGCAACTAACAATTATTTTTTTATTATCGATTAATCTGTTGATTATTTTCTTGATTGATCGATTGATTAACTGACAGGAAACTGTAAGGGAATTTGGCCATGATCTATTTTTCAACAAGAATGTGACAGGATTAATTAATCGATTAATTGAGAAAATGATCGACACATGAATCGACCATTAAAATAATCAATAGTTGCAGCCCCAGACTCCAAACCTGCTCTGTATGAAAAGTGACCTGAGAAAATGATCCAGTCTGATCTGGTTTGATTGAGGATGATGGAGATGAAGGTACTTACTGATCAGGAGCCACCAGGTGGAACCCAGGACTATAATGATTAGAATTAAAATGACCTTCAGCAGATCTGCAGGTCAGAGAGAGAGAGAGACGCTCAGAAGAGACACACATTTACAGGAAACAGGATCATCTGGTCCAGACAGAAAGAAAGGACGTCCCACGTCAACATCCTTCTCTGTGCCGTTCTGTCCAGGACGTGGACCAAAGACCTGACGAGGCCTTCTGGACTCAGTTATTGTGATGTTGATTTGTGAGAAGTTTCACCTGACACAACACACACACCTCAACACGTTTCAGTCCTGAGTGTTACAGCTCATTTGAATAAATAAACAATGATGAAATATGATCAAGTGTTTCCATGACGACACTGACGTCATTAAACAGTGACCGTATCAACATGGAAACGGACCAGAGAGACTAAAGCAGAGTTTAATTTTCAAGTTTTATTGTTGATATCAGGGTTCTTTAGGATTTTTAGCGTTGATTGAGAACATATTCATATTTGAATTTATAACGTTGCTCAGCATGTAATGTTGCTCATTGGTTCCACGTTGGGTTTTTTTTTCTGGTCAACGCATGCTTTTAAAAAAAGAGAAAAATTTCCTGCATCAAACCAAGTTTTACCATTTTTAAGACATTGAGAAGCCAGTGACGTCTGTACATATGTAAACGTTACGTCGTGTTGTGTTACATTCATGAACATTTGTAACTAATGAGGTGTTTTCATATTTCATTTAGTGGAAAACTCGTCTTTACAAAGATTCACTTTTTTAGGTTAACTTGATGTTAAAATGTAAATTTTGAAGAGGAGAACAGCTGAACAGGTGAGCAGGTGAACGGGTGAGCCGGTGAGCGGGTGAACAGGTGAACAGGTGAATGGGTGAACAGGTGAGCGGGAGAACAGGTGAACAGGTGAATGGGTGAACAGGTGAATGGGTGAACAGGTGAGCCGGTGAACAGGTGAACGGGTGAGCAGGTGAACAGGTGAACGGGTGAGCAGGTGAGCAGGTGAACGGGTGAACGGGTGAGCCGGTGAACAGGTGAACAGGTGAACAGGTGAGCAGGTGAGCAGGTGAACAGGTGAGCAGGTGAGCAGGTGAGCGGTGAAGCAGGTGAGCAGGTATGCAACAGCTGTGTGTGAGGGTCCATGAGAATACAAGCCTGTCAGTCCTGACCCAGGGCAAAATATAACGTGTGTACTGACCTGCCGTCAGATGTGATCTCCTTCTGCACAAATATAAAACTGCAACAAACAAACAAACACACACACACACACACACACACACACACACACACACACACACACAGTTTCTATGTGGATACTAACTGACAGACAGGTGACTGATGTGATATTTTATTACTGTTCCACCATTGCTAACACCAGGTGATGGTGTGTGTGTGTGTGTGTGTGTGTGTGTGTGTGTGTCTGTGTGTGTGTTGGTTACCTGTGGTACTGGGTGATGTAGTGGTACAGCACTCTGTGGGTTCAAACAGAAACACAATCAATCACTAATAATCAATATTCCTGATGGTTCTTTAATGTAACTTGTGAATGCGACTGAACACACAGACTCTCCCTGCACAGGTTCATGTTACCTTTTAAAAAAAACTACAATACCCATCAGCCTCAGCTGCTGTTGCCATGGCAGCAGGCATTTGTGTCTGTGTTATTTGACTTTCTGTTTAAGTTCTTCTGTATTTTTAATCTTCACATGAAGTTGTGATGTCGCCACACTGGAATTTATCATTTCAATATCATACCTTAAAAAAATATCAATATTCAATAACATTTTCTAAATGTCCTTGAAACATGTGACTCAACACTGACGCCATAAAATGTTTGTATTTAAAGGCAGATATATGGAGGTTATAATGTGACAACAAATTATCAAATGAGACGAGAGAAATTTGGCTTTGAGAAACACTGATGGACATTTTCACGGACCGGACAACTGATCGATTAATAGAGAAAATGATCAACAGATTAATCGATAATAATAAGAAAATAATTGTTACAGGAAAGAGTTGAAGAACAGGTCCAAACTGTTTTTCAACTGACTGACTGTGACAGGAGAAATTTATCAATGAACTGAGAAAATCATTGACAGATTATTGGAAAATGAAAACGATTGTATCAATACTGTGAAAAATGAGTACTGAAAGCATTTGAAATATTCAGTACGGATATTTATGGATATATGGAGATTATTGACAACAGTCTGAGGCTGTGACGTGATATCTGTGACATCTGATCGTACGGACGAGTCGTGAAGCTCAAACAGAACCTGACGCCTCACTTCACTGTTCTGCAGTAGAACCAGGAAACATCAATGATCCTGTTTGTTCTGTCTGACTGACGTTCTTAATACTAATATTTGTGTTGTATCATTGTGTGAACCAGGAACCAGGAGGTCAGACTTCAGATCAGGTGGAACATAAAGAACAGCTGGTTCTCTGTGCGTCTGATCTCCACCTGTCAGCTTCAGGTTTATGTGACCTTATATGGACGTGTGACTCCCTTCAGGTGAGAGACGACTTCCTGCTGTACATCCTTCATTAACCTGAGAGTCACTGATGGGACTGTGGTCTGACATCACGATAGGGGCGGAGCCACACAAGTCCACAAAAACTATGAATTTACCTGTAAGGACAATTTTATGTTTCCTAACTTATGAGCACTGAGTCCAGTCAGAGGACAGTCCAGAAAGGAACCTCATGAATACAGAACAATATTCATGTTTTTAATATTCATTGAACGGCCAGGAGCTGCAGCGATTATTGGTCAATTATTGGATTAATCACCAACTATTTTGAGAATGGATTAATTAATCAGTTTGAGTCATTTTTGAAGAAAAAAAAGATTTCAACTTCTTAAATGTGAAAATCTTCTGTTTTCTTTCTGGCTTCTGAGGACGACGTCATTTTCTGACATTTTGACACGTCCAAATATACGGTTTCGTGTCTTCTGACGTCAGCTTTGATGCTGTTACAACATTTATCCATAAGAAAGACGTAAGAAGATAAAGACAGACTTCAGTACTTCTTCTTCTTTTGCCTCTACTGCAGTAAAGACTGAGAGGACGTCTGTCTCCTCTGAGGTCTCCTGACTAAACAAACTTCATATCACTTCAACACATGTCCACTTTCCCACACTCCCTGTCTCTGTCTCACACTGTCTCCAGCCTGCATCTACCAATTGGTTCTCAACATTTAAATTAATCATCAATTACTTTGAACGATGTGGTTAAACATTTAGAGTCATGTGACTTGTTTGTTCTTCTTCTTCTTCTTAGCTAGAACACAAAGACAGCAGCGTTCTGTTGAAGAACAGAGAACAGGTGAACGTTACCAGTGACACGTTTACAGTTTCAGTGTGAAAACTGACCTGAGCAGCAGAACCGTCACCAGGATCACAGCCACCAGTTTAATGTTCAACGAGCTCATCTCATCTGAGGACAGTCCTGGTCCACGCAGACGCTGTCCTCACTCCTCAGTCCTGGTCCACGCAGACGCTGTCCTCACTCCTCAGTTATTGATTAATGATCTGTCAACATGTTTCTGATCAGTGTTGAAAAGCTTCAACAGGTTGTTAAGAATTTGATCAATCGTGAAATTGAATTGATCTATTATCAAAACAAATATGTAGCTCTTCATGTTTCATAGGCTACACTCTTAGAAATAAGGGTTCTAAAAGGGTTCTTCTTGAAGGGCTATGGTTCTACCCAGAACAGTTTGCTTCTGAAGAACACTTTTCAGAAGAAAAGGTTTGTCAAGGGTTCTCTGTAAGACTGAGGGTTCCATTAAGAACCTGTTTCATCCAAAGAACTTTTTTTTGAAGGAGTTCTTCAAGAGTCGTTGAAATCCTTGAAGAACTCTTTCAAGGGTTCTTTGTATCATAATATAGAACAGTTCTCTGCAGGACCTCTCACAGGGGGTTCTAGGTGAAACCTTTCACAGATGGTTCTAGATTTAACCCTTTATGTTAGGTTCTTGGTAGAACCTCCTGGTTATGTTCTAGATAAAACCCTTGGAATGTGAATTATTCTATTTACACAATAAAAGCTCATATTTAAATGATAACTGTATGTGATAAATGACGTATGACAGGAAGTTTCTGTTGCGGCTCATGTGGGAACATCGTGTCTCAGTCAGGGTTCCTGTCAGATCAGTTCCTTCACACTGAAAATGATTCACATATAAAAGTTCTGAAAAGACAACATTAATTAATTAAAAACAAACAAACATCAAATTAAGATGAATCATTTCTGTCTGAATGTGATCAGAGCTCCGTCAGACAGTGAACGCACCATCAGATACTGTGTCACTGTGTAAGTGATGCAGGAAGTCGACTGGAAATCAATGTTCCTCTTCTCATACATATTTTACAGATGAAACGAGCTGCACATTAATCACTGAAACAGAAACAGAATAAGTGTCTTTTCTTTCCAACAGAAGTGAAAGTTTAAAGCTTCATCGTTTTTTATAAGAAAGAATAGATCCAAACACAGATGCAAACATGTGGAACACTGATGTTTAGACCTATTTTTCAACCGACAAGTTTAATTTATCAATAAATTATTTTACTGCAGTAATTTTAATATATTGAATTGAATATAATTTATATTGAATATTTTCTGGTGTCTTTCCTCCTCTCTGCCAGTAAACTGAATATCTTTGGACTGTGGACAAAACAAGACATTTGAGGACGTCATCTTGGACTCTGATGAACATTTTCTGATATTTTAATAGAAAAAATGATCAACAGATGGGTCAATAATGAAAATAATCGATAGTTGTAGCCCTACTCGGAGCGTTAGTAAGTTCCGGGACAACTTTCTCAGCTTGTCGGAACTCATTTCCGCATTCCGCGCGACCCCCGAAAGCGTCCACACACAAAACGGCGCGAAAGACCCGGAACACAGCTGAGCGGAGACAGACAGACAGAGAGACAGACGGATTAAGGGACACAAAGACAAAAACAGACAGTCAGAAGACGTGTGGACACTGACCTGTTCGCGCGCGCTCCCTCCGCTCTCAAACAGGAAGTGATGTCGGAGCTCGAGCTGCTGCTTCAACCGACAAAAACACAGAAAAGGAGAAAACGAGGAAACCTGCCTGTAGACCGGACGTACACACGCGCGCGCGGACGGACACTGAAGCATCTGGGTGTGGTCACGAGGAGTCGATCTGAGGGGGCGTGTCCTGTAGTGAGGATGCGTGTGTGCGCGCGCGCTCCTCTCCTGCGTAACGGCCCGCCCCTCACGTCCTCATGCGACCCAAGTGCTCAGGTGAGCAGCTGCAGGTTCAGGTCGTGTCCTCAGGGGGGCGACAAACACCACAAACACCACAGGGCTCTGTTTGTTTTTTTATCTTTATTTTTGTTTATTTTTTTATTTAGATTTGTTGATTGACAACATGATCAGAATGATCAGGCTGTGAGACAACACAAGTAAATCAATTATAAATGATGGAGATATAACATATGATGTGGACATACTAAAAATGTAAAATGTAAAATTAAATTTTTTAATAAATAATTTCTATTAAAAGACTCTAAATAATATAAAATATAAGAGCATAAAATAATAAATGATTAAATGATATATCAGTACAGAGGTGTAGCAGATATTTTTAAAGAAGAAAATAAAATAAGTTAATCAAGAATTTAGTTCTATAAGTCAATGTGCATCTGTTTTTAAAAATGAAGTTAATCAAATACTGCAGAACAGTCATGTGGATTTCATATCAGCATTTCAAATATTATATTTAAATATAGTTTATTCTCTTCTAATTCTGTTTGCTCTAGAACTGAAAGGGTTACAGTCAAACAGAATTATCCAATCAGATATTTTTGTTGCTGTCTCTAGGCAGAGAAAGCTTACAGCTGGCTCTCTCATTGGTCAGGACATTGTGACTGACAGAAAGACACAGCCTGTGAGTTTAGATAAATGGAGGTTATTACAGCACTGATCATTAAACACAAACTTCATTATAACTCATGCAGACGTTCAGTGAAACAGGAAATGGTTCTTATCTTCTGGTCAACATGAGTTTAACCTCAGAAACTCGAGAAAAACACGACTTGATCTCTGGCTTATTGCAAGTTATATCACTGTTCGTCTTGTTGCATCGTTGTTCGTCTCCTTACATCGTTGTTCGTCTCCTTACATCGTTGTGCGTCTCGTTGCATCGTTGTTTGTTTTGTTACAGTGTTTGTTGTGTTGTTCCACTGACAAGATTGTCACATGATTGATAAATTAAGAAAACAATTTGAGTTGAAACCCTAAAAGAACACCTGCTATGATTGGCTGTGAGCAAAACCATATAAATACTCATGTTTTTATAGATCTGGGTTCTAAAAGGTTCTGCTACAGGTATCATTTGACTAGAAACTTGGGACTGAGTTATTTCAACACATTGACAGAGTAAATCTGACAGGTCACATAACAAATGGCCAAATGATAAAAAATACATCAAACATGATGTTTCTGAATCTGATGATGGAAGCGGCTGAGGAGTGAGACGTCTCACTGCTGAGAGCTGCACAGGATCCAGACTGACTCGTCAGAAAATGGCAGCGAGTAAAGAGGAAGTTTTTACAAAAATAACGTTCGCTGAAAAGCTAAAAAGTTAAGAAAACATTATTTTTGCTAGTTAAACCGTTGTTAGTCTGCTCCTGATGGCTCCTTTTGCTCAATCCATCTGAAACAGGAGCCATTTCAAAAGTTAAACCTCCTCAGGTCTCAGTTTAAAGGTGTAATCTGTAACATTTCCCCACATAAAACAATGTATAGACTCAAATAAACACAATCACTTCCTTCACAGTAAAAGTCCCTAGTCATTTCGTTATCTCAAAGCTTTTATTGTGAAGCAGCAGCTGGACTAAATGTTGTGTTTCCTTTAGGTTTCAGGTTGGACTTCCTGGTTTCCTCCATCAAAGCTTCAGCAGCGACCAGCAGGAGGCGCTCTACGCCGAGACAACGCCGACACTGACACATCTGTCGGAAACATTTCTTCTGTCTCTCTGTGACAGTTTCTACTGTCATTCTGTTTACTGATTGGTTGGTTGATTGATTGATTGATTTTTCATGTTTGTACAAACAAAGTATCATCTGTTTTTTGTTTTTTTTTAATACTTTTGTACTTTTACTATTAAAATAAAAGACAAAAAACTACACAAAGACACAAAACTATACAAATGAAATAAAACTAAACAAAGACACAAAACTACACAAAGAAACAAAACTACACAAAGACACAAATATAAGCAGAGAAACAAAACTACGCAAAGACACAAAACTACACAAAGAAACAAAGCTACACAAAGAAACAAAACTACACAAAGACACAAAACTACACAAATGAAACTAAACTACACAAAGACACAAAACTACACAAAGACACAAATATAAACAAAGAAACAAAACTATGCAAAGACACAAAACTACACAGAAACAAAACACAAAGACACAAATCTACTCAAAGAAACAAAACTACACAAAGACACAAAACTACACAAAGACACAAATATAAACAAAGAAACAAAACTACGCAAAGACACAAAACTACTCAAAGACACAAAACTACACAGAAACAAATCTACACAAAGACACAAAACTACTCAAAGAAAGAAAACTACACAAAGACACAAAACTACACAAAGAAACAAAACTACACAAAGAAACAAATCTACACAAAGACACAAAACAACTACAAAGACAGAAACTGATATCAGCAATACACAAAATGACACAAAGAGACACAAAGGACTAAAAATACAAACAAAAGGTCTACTGAGGCCCAAAACAACTAGAGAGAGACAAAACAACTTCAGACCAACAAAACAATTAATTAAAGATACAAAATGATATCAAGGAGACACCAGGGGACTACAAAGTGATGAAAACAACTACAAAGACACAAAAAGACACAATGACAAAGAGGATGTTATCTTTGGGAAATACTGCTTGATATTTTTAGCATTTTATGACAAAACAAATCATTTAATGAAGACAATGATGACAGATGAACTGATAATGATGGTCACAGGAGACACTTCAGGTTTGGACGTCTGTCCTGAAGAGACGATGATGGACTAAAAACTAAACTGAGGTCTGAATCGAATCGTGAGAGTTTTAAAGTTCGCTGCAACATAAATGAAAGTTAAATCAGGATTTAATCTGGTTTGAACTTTAATGTCAGTCTGACTGTTCAGACGTTTGTCAGGGAAAAATGTGCAGCAGCAGCAACAGCTGATGATGATGATGATGATGATGATGATGATGATGATGAGAGATTTAAATGGCGGCCAGCCTGCACACACTGTGGTGTCATCATTTTGTGGAAACTGAATGAGGAGCGAGTGAGGAGGACTTTCCTTCTTCATCACATTTCTCCACAAACAGGAGCTGAAAGTCATTCAGAAATACAAACATGGAGGAGAAAACCCTCTGAGGGGGTTATGTGGTTTCCTTCCTGTTTTCACACTCGCTGACCCGCCCGTCTTTCTTTTCTGTCTAAATGTAAACTCAACTTCCTGCCTCGTCTCTCTCTGTTGACTCTCGTCTCTCCGTAAATGTAAACTGAACATTTCGGGGGTTGAACCGCATCCTGAATGACGACAAAGACGAGTTTTTACTGTGATTCATTCGGCAAACGTAAAGAAATGGAACCTGACACGTTGGCTGTGTGGCCAGAATGTTCAGTTTGTTAATGATGCAGCATAAAGTCAAAATGTGTGAGTCGTCTGTTTCCATCCACATCTCAGGTTAAACATGTCCATCAGTCATCAATCATAAATCCATAAAAAATATTCTCACATCCATTAAGAGCGATCAGAAACCTGCAGACGGAAAACTGACCAAAAAATAAAAAATGACAGAAATATCAATTAAAAATCATCATTTTAAACTGTGAGCTCCTAATCTGTGTGATCATTGGCCTGAAAATGTCAGTAAATTACACATTAATCATCATTTAGTCGAGATATTTTAAAGGAATTTGTTAAAATCCTTTTTTTCAGAATCATAAATGGTTTTATTGTCAAGTACGTTTTCACTCACGAGGAATCTGCTGTGACATGTTGGTGCAAAAAAAAATTTATATATATATATATATATATATACTGCCAGATAAAACAACATAAACATAAACATATACAAATATAAACAGAGAATAAACAACACAAGATAAAAATGTTAAAACAATATTTATAAGTGTGCCTGTTATTGTGTTATTTAAAGAAGAAAATGTGCCGGTTTGAACAAAAATGTGTTTTAGGGATTCAATTTTACCCAATTAAATTAAAGTGCCCATAATTCTATTTTATTTTATTTTATTTAAAGGGTCCCATTTATCAGTCAAATGATGGAAATGGTGATTTTTATTCTATTTATGGTGTTTTATCCCTTTAAATGCCCTAAAACAGAGCAGATAATCAATTTATACAATATAATCCACAATTTAATCCAGCCAGGTCGCCATTAAACACACAAACTAATGAATTTACACCTTCATTAAAAGATAAAGGTCCTTTTAACTTTATTTTTCAACCCTTAATAAATGGATATTATATTCTAATCCAGTCCTGATCTGTAAATGAAATATGAATCCAGTTAACGAGGACATAAAGGAAACTTCACTGGTTCATTTATTTAAGATCATTTGTCGTTTAGTTTTTCAAATAAATGGACACATGAAGAACGCCGACTCGTCTGAATGTGGTGGAACTGACGTTTGAAAAATATTTACTTTGAGTATTAGTTACTTTTTAATGAGTCCCTGCAGACGTCTGTGCTTTTTTATATTTGATCATTTTGTGTAAAATCTTCTTCATTTACAAATAAAGCAGATTTTGTTTGATTTGTTTTTTCTTGTTTTTTTCAAGTTGTTTTGGTAAAGTTCTCCCTGAATTATACAAAAATAAAAACAGTTTTCACTTCCACCCCCAACATGGATCCTGATGTTTTAGAGAAGCTGCTGTGAAATTTATTTGGGTCATCAAATAAAATAAAAGATTATAAAAGTTCACCTTTAATGAAGTATTTAAAATGCGTGTATTATATATCTGTATGTGTTTATTTCGTCTCATTTATGATCAACATTTTCTGACACTTTATGGACCAAACAACTAATCAATTAATAGAAGAAATATTATTTAAATTATAAAATTGATCTCGAGTTGAAAAATAGGTCCAAACATGTGAAAACAGGTGGAGCGCACGGACGTAATAATCGATTAATTGAGAAAATAATCAATAGATTGATCGACTGTCTATGAAGCATTTTGATTTGGGTCCAGATGGTTTGTCATTTTTAAAAAGTGAGTCCCCATAAAATAAAGGCTTGGGAATCACTGGTGTAATACAGACTGAGTAAAAGTACAGATTTGAAAATATTCTCATAAAAGTATATTAAAAAAACGACTTAATTAAATGTATTTGAGTATTTGCATTAGTTACTTCCAGCCTGTTTTTTACGGTGTTCTGTGTCAGCAGTCAGTAAAGATTCCTCACACGCAGGCTGTTGCTCTGTGGTGGTGGCTGTGGTTGGGTGGGTGGGGGTGAGGGGTGAGGGGTGAGGGGTGAGGGGTGAGGCGTGGGGGTTGAAAAGGGAAATTTCCAAATTTCGTAGAATTTTTGATCTGATTTCTCTTTGAAGACATCAGAGTTTCAGTTTCTGTCCATTCAGGATGAAGCGTTATTTAAAGCGACAGAGATGCTCATCAGAACCACAACAACCTCCAGGACTTCAAGGACCTCCAGGACTTCAAGGACCTCCAGCAGACACATTTCGACTCTGACGGTGAGTTTATTTCATCTGTTTGTGTTTCTGACGCAGTTTTTTCGCAGACATTAAGAATAAAGTTTTAATCTGCAGAGACGAGTTCAGACAGTAAATAAAAACATGAAATGAAAACTTCTGTAAAACAAACAGAAAAGTCACATTTTCATTATTTTTCTTCGGAATCAGAACAAAAAAACATTGCAAGGTGCTTTTGTTTTCTTTATTATTATTAAAATCCAAACAATTCTCACAATAATCAATATTTTTAATTATGTTTACATGTGAATTCAAACCATGAAATGTTTCACATCGTTCATAGACTACATTATTATTATTATTATTATTATTATTATTATTATTTTAATTCCATTCATTATAATTAGACTCTTCACACTCGTTCACCTGAAACACAAACCAAAGTCAACAGTTTCAGCTCAGTGGAAACTTTTCAACCATCTTTCAAATATTCCACATCATTCAAACATTTTATCATTCAGCTTTTAAAGGCAGCCGTTCAGTTCAGCATCAACAGCTTTTCAACAGCTTTTCAACAGCTTTCACACCTGCAGTTTCTTCAGTTCTGTTTGTTTTTCGGATCAGTAACTAAAGTACTCGAGTCTTTTTACTTCACTGCATTCATCCAACAGTTTTAGTTACTTCACAAATTCAGATTTCTTACAAACAAACATATGAAGAGTTTATGAAGCTGAAACCATTAATCAATCAGTTCATTAATTTAAAAATGAATTGTTGAAGTCATTTTGTTCCTGTAAAAATATTTAATGGTTCACGTTTTTAGTAATAGTTGAAATTTTGATAAAACAAATGTTGTAAAGGAGTCACAAACCAATCAATCAATCAATCAATCAAGAAAATAATCAGCAGATGAATCCATCATGTTGAAAATGAGCTTCACGCTGAGCTGAACTTTTACTGAAGTGACATTTGAAGTATTTGTAAAATGTGGTATTAGTACTTTTACTGTATTAAAGGATCTGAACGCCTATTAAATATTATAGTTTTGTACTTTTTTAGTAGTTTTTATGTTTATTTTGTGTTTAATTTTAGTTTTCAGCTTAGATTTTAGAGTTCATAATGTTTCATTTAGGTTTATTAACTCCAGTATTATCATTATTTTTACTTTAAATATAATGTGGTTATTATTATTATTGTTGTTGTTATTGTTGTTATTATTATGTGAGTGTGTATCTTGTCGACGTCTCACTTCCTCAGTTTGCTGTAAAACGAAAACTACAGACATTTATTTTTATGTCTCAGTTAGTTCCTGTTTTAGTTTCTAGTTTTTATTTCTATTTCACTGAACTAAAATGTTTCTTTACACCTGGTTTAACTTTGAGTTTTTAGTTTGACTCGTCAACATAAAATCAAAAGTAAAAATAAACATTAAAAGTGTGAAACATGAACCTTCATGTTTGTCTGATCAAACTGTTTCAGAATCAGAAGTTTCTTTTTTTTTTTTAATTGTTCACATCACAGATGCTCCTTCCAAGAACAGAAACATACATTGCATAGATATATGTATGTATAGATAGATAGATAGATTGATAGATTGATTGATACATAAATAGATAGATAGATTGACTGATTGATTGATTGATTGATTGATTGATATTGCAATTAGAAGATGTGCAACCTTCCAAACATGTGGAGACAAAATGGCAATAATAGATAATAAAATAAAATACATACAGTAAAAGTTTTTTTCCAAACAGTATCATAGTGTTATTAAACATATATACTGTCATAGAGTAGAAGCAGAGATACAGAACAGGAAATATAATAATTATGTACACAAAGTGCATCATGATACAAGAACATATGTTTATATTTATAATTTTCATATTACGGTTGTCACACATACTAAATGAACCTGGTGTTAAATATAAAGCTTGATGACTAAACCTCTAAATAATAGACAGAAGGTCCCTTTATTACACATATAGTCCAGTTTTTAATGTGTGAAACCTAAATATCTGAATTAAATTCTGACTAATGAAAAGCTGAATATGAAACAGAAACTTAAAGACATCAGTACAGTATTTATTTACCGTAATTCATTTGTTGTTTAAATATTTAAAAAAAAAAATAAAACATTAAAAAGATGTCAATAAATATATTATATAATCATCATGATGTAAAAGCGTTACGTTACGTTGTTTCCATGTTATTTCCACGTGGCGAGTTTCCCCGGGCGTCCGCGGCGGTGCGGGAGCGTCGTGGCGTGTCGGAGACGGCGCGGTGGAAAGTGACGAACATCAGACTGGAAGTTTGGTTTCAGAGCTCAGAGACGTTTGAATCAGCGACGTGTTTCACTCTCACTCGTTTCATTAATGTTGAAAATGACTCACATTAATGTTCACGTAACGTTCTCTGAAACGAAACGAAACTCTCAAACCGTGCTCGTCTTCACGCTCGCATTTCTGACCGCCGCCGCCGTCGATCTGGAAAACAGAACTTAACCAGAAAACTTAACTTAACTCAAGACAGCAGAAAATATTCACATTTCAGAAAATCTGAGAATTTAGACTTAAAGACAAAAGTGAAGCTTTTGAACTTTGAAAGTGTCAAATGAAAAGTAAATAAAAATAAATAGATGAATTAATAAAGGATTAAACAGAAATTCTTTCTTCCAGCGGTGATTTGAGAACCTTGAGCCTCGGCTCAGTGATGCTCAGTCTCTAGAATGAGATGTGAACTAAATAAAATCAATCAATCAGATCAGTGATCAGAGATGATCAGTTTGTGATGTCACCTCAGTTTATTAATTCACAAATCATCAGATAGAATAAATCCGTTAATTCCTGACTCAGAGACTCGTGGACCTGAATGAACCTGCAGTGACTCACCTGGAGAACCAGACGGGTCCGGGTCTAGGTCTCTGCTCCCGCTGTGGTCTGATGACTCATACAGGTACACACTCTCTGATTGGCTGATCTGCTGCTCTCTGTTTCAGCTTTTCTGAACTCACCTGAAGCTGCCGGCTCACACAGGAGCTCACCTGAAGAACCAAGACCTGCTGAAAACCACCTGAAACCAGGACCATCAGAACCATCAGGACCATCCAAACTAGAACCATCAGGACTAGAACCATGTCTCTGTCTGCAGTCGTCCTCGTCCTCCTGCAGCTCTGCAGCCTCCAGCTGATGGCGCTGGCGAGGCCAACCTGTCAGCTGCAGGGGAACCTGGTGTTGTCGGTCCACAACGCGCTCAGAGACCTGGTACGACCTTTGACCTTTAAACTGAGTCCTTTCATAGGTCATGTGATGCTTTAAAGGGACAGTTCAGATAATTTGAGTGTGGTTGTATGAGGAAGTGTGTTAGACACCTAAAAAAATCTGTATCAGTCTAAATGTACACTGTATTTAGAATATTTTCACCACTTTACCTTTCTGTCAGACAGACGTTTCTGTCAGGAAACCGCTGTCTACCAACCAATCAAACTTCAGTGTTTTTAAGGGTTCATTCAGTTTCAAAATTACTGATTTTATCAATGGAGTTTGGTTGGTTTGTAGAGAGTTAGATACTTAAGTTTCTCTCACTGTTCCACATTTTAATTTTATTCAATCAACTGAGCATGTTAAAATGTTTATATGTAGCTTAGCATTAGCTAATATTAGCTTGGTCAGTGTCTTTGCATGTGTAGCTTAGCATTAGCTGTTAGTTTGGTTGTTGATAAAGTTTAAACTGTTCCATGTCTGTCCTGTAGAGGGACCTTCCTGTCGACTGCCAGTCGTACAACGCCAACATCTCCTTTCCAACCTACCTCTTCCCTAATGCCACAGCCAGTCACCCTCAGGTAATCGTCTGACATCATCTGAGCCTCTCGGCCAATCACAGGGCTGCTTTTAAGTTTTGTGAAATACCTTTAAAACTTTGAACAAAAAAATGACCTCTGATTGGTTCTCTGCAGTGCCACCAAGTATCATGGGTAGTGTATGAGTCACTGCGGAAGGCGGAGCTAGTGTTCCAGAATTATGAAGTGCCTCTGGGAGAGGGCGGAGTCTCCTGGGACGACGGGAAACTCAGCGAATTCGAACTAAAACTGCACCGACTAGTGGATGAGGGACGCTGTGTGAGTACCTGTCTGTCTGTACACCTGTCTGTCTGTACACCTGTCTGTCAGTCAGTCAGTCTGACCTGCCTGTCTCTCTGTCTCCAGGTGTCCCCTCTTGATGTGTCAGGTGTTTTGTCTTCGTACTTCAGTAAGGTGGAAGCAGCTGTCACGCAGCAGGTAAACTCACTGACACACATGTTCATATATAAAACGTAAACAGTTTACAGACGAGTTTCTTGTTTACAAACGTTTAAGGTGCGATGCGTTCAGGGGGAGAAAGAACTTTGGTAGCTGGTGGAAAGATTCTTGTCAACAGTTATTATCAACATAAATTTAACATAGATTACTAAACTGTTGTTGATTCTGTCAGAGTTGGATCCGTTTGTTTGTCTTTCATATCATATAATATATATGTAGCTTAGCATTAGCTAATGTTAGCATGGTCAGTATCTTTTACATGTAGCTGTGTGTGCATCTCTGTGATGATGTTGCTCTGAAGTCCGTCTGTATGTCACATCATTATTAAGAGATCAGTCTGTCAGTCAGAGTGTGTGGGCCAATCAGAGCTGAAAGGGGCGTGTCTCTCTGTGTGTCATTCAGGACAGCGCAGTCTGCGGTTGGATGGCTCTGAGGAGAGATCTGTTCAAGGTCCTACAGTCCACCTTGTCCGAACACCGTACCTGTTTAATCTCGAGAGACATGACGACACGAGGCCACGCCCACTTCTAAGACGTCCACCTATGACATCAGACCACGCCCACACACGACAAGAAGTCACATCCACTGACAATGCAATTTTTTCAGTACTCCGATAATTAATATTTAATTTATTTATTTTTATATTTATTTATTTATTTATTCACTTATTTATGTATTTATTAATTTATTTATAAAAACAGCATTTGTTTTTATTCAGATTTATATTTTTCTTTTTTATATTTTATAAATGATTTTGATTGTCTTTGTTGTTGTGTTCAACCAGATTAAAGCATCAAGAAAAGATTCTGTCAGTTTGGACTTTAATTTAACACACACACACACACACACACACACACACACACACACTGACTGAGTCATGTTTAATGAAAAGGCTCATTATTAAATCAAGTCAAACACTGGGATCCTCTCAGCTGATTGGTTGGAAGAGTTTTTGGCCAAAGTCAATAGTTTGGTGCTGACTGTTTGTGATAATAAAGTTTGGTTTGAATCAGACTGTAAACACTCAGTGAGTCACTCAACTTCACCTGTTCGTTCATGTTCATGAATCCAGGTGAGACTCTACCTGTCAGCACTTTGTGATTATCAGCAAACTCTTTCATTTTTTAAAATTTGTCTTCAGTCAGTCAGAGTTACCCAGAGGGAGGCTGAGTCACACAGATACTCGAGTAACAGAAGAAGAACTGATTCAAAATGTTTACTGCAGGAAAAGTGAAAAAGTTCAGGCTCTGAAATGTCCTCAGAGTATAAAAGTAAAAAGTCGTCCTCTGAAGGACATTTCTACTGACTGTCTCCCTCTCTGTCTGTCTCATGTTCTGACAGTGTGTTCTGTCTCGTCCCGTCTGTCCTGTGTGATGTCCTCTGATGGATCCTCCAGTCAGTCGTCTTTTCTGTGTCTTATTGTTTCGTCCACTCAGGATGAAATCAGTCTGGATGTTTGAAGGCGGAGCACAATGATGCAAAATAACAATAATCAATAATTCACCTCAGAGTCATTCAAACTAAAGTAAGGAGCCTGTTTTGAAAATATAGTTGAATGCTGAGTAGAAAATATCGATATTTGTGTTCAAATGTAGGCAGTAAAATAAATAAAATACTCAAGTAAAGTACAGATACCCAAAAACTACACTTACAGTAACTAAGTATTTCTATTTTATTTTAGGCACCAAAAAAATCTTTATCAGTATGAGCGAACACCATATTTAGAATATTTTCACAGACTTTTCTGACAGGAACCTGCTTTATCTAAGACAAACATCACTCTCTACAAACCAACCAAACTCCATTCAGAAAAACAGTCATTTTAGCTCACAGAACAATCAAGATGTAAAGTGTGTTTTCAGAGTTTAGTTTGTTGTTCACGTAGATTCAGACAGATGTATATAATAACTTTATTATCAGACAAACACACAGAAACACACAAAAACTCCACAAACTAAAACTACTTCAGATAAAAAAAAAAAGCTGCAGCACCAGTTGACCCACAGAGTGAGCGCTCTGTTTCTATAAAACACCTTGTCCTTTGACAAAGTGTAAATAAAGGTTAGTCCCTCCTCCTCCAACCAGCAGGAGGAGGACACCGCCAGCCAATTAGAGTCGAGGTTATCATGTCAGGTGACCAACCTGAACAGTTTCTAAGTATAAAATAGTAGCAGTTAGCATTAGCCCTTAGCATTAGAATACAGAGGCTGAGGGATAAAATGTCACACTCATAATATTATTTTGTTCATGTTAGCTACACTTCGTAAGCTAGCGTGATTAAACTGATTCTGTAGTACTTTCTTTAATGGTTTCCTTTAAATATGTTTTTTCTTAAATAAAATAAAAGTAAATATTAACTTTTTCCAAGGAGTTTAGCATCTACTCTCAGGCTTTTAATGTGAAGGTACTTTTATTGTTTTGTATTTTGTTATGGTTGGTCGATGAATGAACAAATATAGCCCAATAAATAAACAATAAATAATGTTAGCTCTAATCAAACAGCTAGCTTGCTAACATGGTGAACTGGCATTATTTTCATTCTGTTGGTTAGATGCTACGTTAGCATGTTTGCAGTGCCATGAGACAGTCTTCAATGATGGCTGATGTTAGCTACACAGCTGATCCCGGTTTCATTTTTAATAAAACTATAAAGAGTGTGGTCTGGACTGTGATTGGCTGCTGACAGATAAAACACACCCCCTGATGGTGTGTCATCATCATCATCATCAAATCATCATCAACAGTTGAATTGTTTTTGTTCCTCCTTGTTGCTGCAGTCTGACTTGGGGAGGAGTCCATGAACGCATCATCATGATGGTGCCAAGTCAGAAAGTCTTTAAGCCACGCCCCCTCTACTCCTCAGTGGGCAGGGCCTCCTGCAGAGCCTCCGGCTGGTTGGGGTCGACGTAGTCCTGATTGAACGTGACAGAATCAGCTCCCAGTTTGAACCTGTGGACGGCCAGGAGACACTGGGCAGCCTGCACGCACACACACACGCGCACACGCACACACGCACACACACACGCGCACACGCACACACGCACACATACACACATACACACACGCACACGCACACATACACACACACACACACACACGCACACACACACACACACACACACACACACACACACACACACACCATTAAAATCAGAAAACAGTGTTTGACCAAAGAAAAAAAAAACTGCTGTTCTGAGTTAAAGGAATATTCCACCGACAACTTTTATTTTGAAATAATTATAATAATAATGTGACCAACTGACACATAACATTCCCAGAATGTTCCCTATAGGTTTCTGTGGTAACCCTCCCACAGCGTTCTAAGAATGTTGTTCAAATGTCCAGGATGTTGTAGAAAAACTTTAACATGCAGGGAACGTTGAGGGAACATCCAGCAAACCGTTCTGCACACATCCTCCACAACATTACTTTTACTTTGGAAAAACTCTTGTTTTATAACATCCAGGGGAATGTTACGGGGAAACATTCAAGTGACTTTCCAAAAACATTCGATTAATTTTCCCAGAACGTTTTAGAAACGTAACAATAACGTTGGTTTTATGTCAGAAAAACTTTGCTGTTTATACATGTGTAATGAATTTAACTTCACAGAACCAAAAACAAATGTTTCCAGAACATTTTGTAGCTGAGTTCAACTGTATGATTTGATTGTAAATGAATTGATCATAATCACAAATCATTAATAATCAATGTTTATTTACTCATCAGAATCAGTCCATCAGAAACCTTCAGGGTTTTTGACCTGTCAGACTGGACTCTGGGTTTATTTCTCCTCAAACATCAAGACTCCATTTTTTTTACTGACTTTTTTCTCAAGTTTAAGAATCACAGACATTTATGAAAACAACAAAAAACAAAGCTTCAGGTCGTTGTCAGGGAAGAAAAAAAATGGTCCTGACATAGGCAGGACAGAGTAGACCTACAGCCAATCAGAGCAGAGAAACATTTGTCTTATTTAAGACGAATTTAAGGTCAGTGTGGCGAGACAAAAAAAGAGCATTTTAAGTTTTTAAACTGGGCTTAAATTAGTCTCAGGCTGAGACGAGACGAACGCTGTTTCCCAGGAGCTGAATTTAAGGACTATGACAAAATATTCAAAGTCTCATATCGGTCTTAAAATGAACTCGTTTATGTCTCGAGATGAGACAAAAACCAGATTTTTTTTTTGAAGTTTTCCTTTCCTTCCTTTTCTTTTCCTGTCCTTCTGATATAAAATATATTACAAGACAAAAACAAAACTTAACAAGATGAAAACGTGATAAAAAGACGATGGAATGACCATGTTTCTCCAACTACAGACACTTTAAAGTCCCAGCTGTGACATTTTGATTTTACTTTAAACTTTCTCAACTGATTCTTGATAAATATAAACACAGTGTGATTAAACATCTTGATAGAAAAATAAAGACTAAATATTGTGATGTAATAACATTTATGAGGCATTTCATGGTCTGAACACCACGTTTCATTGATTAAATGACACCATTTTAAATGAAATAGTTTCATATAAATAGAACTTTACACCATGGTGGACATCTTTTCTTGTTTACTCTTTTATTTAAATGATTTTTTGAACTAAATGTGTCGATCCCACACTTTCATGTCTTTACAACAAAAAAACTGATAGTGAACTTTTGTTTTGTAGTTCAAACAAATCTACTTCCTGTGGAAACAGAAGCTAACAGGTGAGTCTGACATGTTGGACCGCCCACACCAGGTGACCGAGACAAAACGAATCATTTTGGACTTTATTTTAAAAGTAACTTCCTGTTTCTGTAGAATTCATGGACAAAGCTAACGCAGCAGAACCTGCACAGTTTTCAAGAACGTCATGAAACTTCGACAGTTTCAGGTGCTGCAGTAAAGACAAACAAGCAGCAACTTCACTATTTTTCAACCTTTGTTTAATTTCATGTTTTTGTGTCTCACTGACTGATGGCAACAACAATCAATAACTCTGTAAATCAATCAGGTATTGATCGAGACCTCAGTGTGATCCAGCTGATGTAAACAGCAGCTTCTTGTGAAAGTTACCAAGATCTCCAACCTGCTGTATTTTGGTTATTAATCTGATTTTTATTTGCAAATATTATTTAAACACTTCAGTAGAGATGATTTACAGGTTAGAACTGAACATCTGTCATAAAAAAAACAACTTAAAATTATTTCAGTATTTACAGTGATGCACAAAGCTCAATGAAAACACATTTTAATGTCTTCATTTTTTTTTATATAAATAAAAAATGTATCAAATGAAGAACTAATGGTAGAAAACATGAAACAATAAAACTGTTCCAGATTAAAATCTGAACATCTACATGTGATTTTGGGTTTTTATATTTATTAGAACTTCTGATGCTTAAAATTCATAGACACTGATTTTTACTAATTTCTGAGTCAAAAGTTCCTGAAGATGAAGAGACACCCTTACACACACACACACACTCTCACACACACACACACACACACACACACACACACACACACTCTCACTCACACACACACACACACACACACACACACACACACACACACACACACACACACACACCACATGCCAGCAGGGGGCAGCAGAGTTCATTGACTCTTCATATACAGTCAGTGTCAGAGTTGATAACTTTAATCTTCATCACAGATTATTATGTCAGAATAATGACATCATTGTGCTCATTATCATAGCAACAACAACAACAACAACAACAACAATAATAACACACTGGCACATGAAGTTTATAAATCAGCTCCAAAACATCTGTGGAAGAAAACAACATCACTTTGTCGCCATGGCAACAGGAAGGCACTTTGGTTGACAGGCACTTAGAGCAGCCAATCACAGTCCAGACTGAGCTGACAAGGAAACAGGAAGCACAGGAACTCGTCTCTGATTGGCTGAAGGAGGAGAGGTGAAGTTAGTGTGTGTGTGTGTTTTTCAGGCGAGCGGTGGGCTGAACAGTTTGTTGTATTCTTCTTCAAACGAGACTCTCTTCAGACGCTCCAGTGACAGCAGAGTGAGACCTCCCTACACACAACATATCACACACACACACACGTAACACACAGACAGGAGAAAACATCACGTATGTTACACGTCACGTGTGTCACAGATGGTTCTGCTGTCAGAGAGGACAGAGGTCATTAGTCTTATTATAGCAGTGATGTTAGTGACTCTGTTTTATTAGTAGAAGCTGTGACGTGTGTGAGGTGAGAACAACCACAAGAACAAAAATTAAAACAGAACATAATGATTTGAAAAAACTTTTCCACCTGTATTCGGTTGAATCCAGAACAAAGATCAGATATTTAAGATTCAAACTGATCAACTTGAATGTTTGTTGTAAATCTCCAGTCATTGTGTTTCAGGATCCTGTTTCTCTCTGTGATCCATCATCTTTTCTTCTAACACTCAGTCAGTGTTTGTGAACTGAGACACTAACTGTTGAAGTTTTAAAGGTCAGTTCTGTCTCATTCTTTCTTGATATTCGTCTTCAGCTGCTCAACAGTCCACAGTCTCTGTTGTTGTATTTTGTGCTTCATGATGCACCACACATTTTCAATGGGAGACAGGTCTGGACTTTGCACCTGTGTTTGTACTTAATTCATCAATTAACTGAGCAAATGACCAGGAGATGAATCAACAAAGGAGATAATCATTAGTTGAAGTCCTATAATTATGGATTTTGTGTTGACAAACGTTCTTAAACTGTTGGACTGTTTGCAGTTTTTCACAGAGTGGTGAATCTGACACCGTCCATGATGTGAACCACTGAGTCTTTCCAGGACGCCCCTTTAATACCCGATCATGATCCTGTCACCTGTTACCAACTCACCTGTTCACCTGAGGAACGTTGAATTCTGTTTTTGTTCATATTTTACACATTGTCCCAGCTTGTGTTTGATGTACGTACCCAGGTGAAGACGGAGAAGAAGGAGAAGACGACGGTGGCTCTGGCAGCATCGGCTCCTTCATTCAGAGGGTTGTCCTCTTCTTTAGAAACCTGCCACTGATTGGCCAGAAAACAGAAGCCGATGAACCAGACGAGGGACCAGAGAGCTGCAGAGAACACAGGTTACACACGGTTACTCAACACACCCACAGGTAATGATGTTCACAGCAGAGGAGGTGGAGTCTAACCTGACACCCCGATGTCAGCCATGACGGCCTTCTTCCTGTCCTTCACGCCGCTGATCTGAGGAAAGTAAATGTCCAGCGCCAGGAAGCTGGTGCTGCAGAGGAAACACAGTGTCCCCATGGAGACGGCATAGTTGCAGGCGTTCTGGTTCCGGTTGAAGATGCAGAACTCCTCGACCTCCTCGGGGCGGTTGATGTAACCCTCGTTAGCGATGCAGCCGAGGATCACTATGGAGAAGAGCTGAAACCAGAGAGGAGACAGCAGCTAGCTCAATGCTAACACACACATTTATTCTCAGTACAAGAAGCTAGATGCTAACATGGTTCATGGTTTTACCCTTTAACAAGCAGAAGAGTTTCCTCTGTCCTGTCGACTTTATAACTACACAGTTTTGCTGCTTAATTATTAAAGCTGCATCTAAAAATTATTTTCATTGTTGATTAACTGGTTGATTAATCCTGTCACAATTTTGTTGAAAAATAGGTCCAAATGTGGAGCTTTTGTGGTTCCTCACAAAATCTTTTACCTTGACAGTAACAGATAATATGAACATCATTGAAGTGTTATTGTTCTGTTTGCATCGGACTGATTAATGTTCACGGAAAGTTTTTTTTTAATGTTTTGCATTCCCTCACACTTTGTTTGACAATAAACACAGTTATTAAGTGAATATAACTTGTTTCTTTTCAGCAGCAGTTTCTTTATGTCAGAACAGCTCCAACAATATGTTGATCAATCTGCAGCCTGTGGGAGGTTCTGTGTGAGAACGTTCCACACAGAACCTCACTGTGGTTACCTTCAACTACACACACCTGTACACACATCACACTGTTCAGTTATATCTCATTATTATATTTTTTATGAAGGAGACGTCTGGTTAAAGGACTCATCTCAACCTCTTCAACGTTCTGTTCAACAAAATTATTTTTTTTAATTTTTTATGAAAAACATTTGTTTCAATAAAACAGTGCTGATGTCATATGAGCAGTTTGGACCAGATGGTGGAGACTGAAGAGCTCATGTTGTGTAGAAAAATGTTTCAGTGTGTTGCTGACTGAAACGATCATTTTACAACAAGATCATTGTGTTTGACAAGTCACAAAAATAATCAATCAATAAACTGTATCAATCAGCTCAGACACAAACGATTCTGATAGATCTGAGGATTTAGCACACGGACTGTTCATGGTGTCCACATACTTTTGGCCATGTGCTGCACTTCCTTCATACAAATAAAGCTTTATTTAAACAGTTAACAGTGAACAGACCAATCAGAGCAGCAGCAGCGTCAAACACTGAAGTTTTGTTTGAGGAACCTCGTGTTGAACCTCAGGAATGTTAACACCAGTCTCATGACACACACACACACACACACACACACACACACAGAAACACACACACACACACACACACACACACAGAAACACACACACACACACACACACACACACACACACACACACACACACACACAGAGAGAAACACACACACATTTCAACTAAACCAAATTAACTCGCACCAAAACAGTAACCAATCTCAGTTTAACTAAATCAACTGATCTGAACTAACCTGAGATTAAATTTACAAGCCTGAACAAATCTGAATTTACGTGAAGTAACCTGGTCTAACCTGAACTTACCTGAACTTAACTGGACTCACCTCAACTTACATGGACTAACCTGAACTAAAGTGGTCTAACCTGAGCTAGACTGAGAAAACCTGGACTTAGCTGGACTAAACTGTACTATCATCAACTAACTTGGACTAACCTGAGCTAACCTGAACTACACTTAACTAAAGTGAACTAAACTGAACTCCAACCAGCAAAATTTGGTTCCCAAAACATTCTGGGAATGTTCCATAAGGTTCCCCAGCTGTAAGTTTTTCTGATATAATCTAATGTTGTGGTTACGTTTCCCGGATGTTCTGGGCAGGTTAGCTTAACTTTGACCTCAGTATTTTGCTTTAACGTTCCCTGGATGTTAAAAAAACAACATTTAAGCGTTACAGGATCAAGTTTATATCATGTAAAACTAACATTCTGGTTACATTTCCAGAAAGTTTGTGCAAGGTTAGCTGAACATCTCAGGAAGGTTAGTTTAAAAAAATGACTTCATGTGGGAATAGAAACCTGTAAAAAATGTTCTGCGAATGTTCTCAGAACATTATTTGTTAAAACTAAACTAACACACCAAGTTGGCCAATCACAGTGAGTTAGTGTTAGCTAGCATGCTGGTTAGCATGTCAGCTGTGTGACCTCTCAGGTGAGTCCAGCTCTAGCGGGCATTGACATGTTGTGACATCATCATGACATCATCAGACTCACCCAACAGAGGATCCTCACCACAGTCTGAGGCTGCCTGATGAAGGTCAGTGGGTCGAAAGCTCCACCCGTCTTCCCGGCGCCATACGCCTGGAACCCGTCCATCCAGACCGCGTCCTGTCCTCCAGACCTATACGAGCCAGTTCAGATCAGCACAGACCAGTTAAGACCAGTACAGAGCAGTAAGTACTAGTTCAACCAATAGAAACCCTCCTCCTTCTCCCAGTCCAGTCCAGTTAGATTCTGCTCCAACAAGTGTGTTCCAGTCCAGTCTGGTCCAGTTAGTTCCTGGTTACTCTGTGTCCCTGTACTGGTCTCTTCTTCTTCTTCTCCTTCTTCTTCTTCTTCTTCTTCTTCTTCTTCTTCTTCTGCAGTTATAAATGTTAATCTGCTCTAATCCTCCTCATCCACCTTCACAGGGTTTTAACTACCCTGAGCTCAGTCTCACAGGCTGTGCTCCACCTCCAACCACTTCCACCAATCGCATGCCCCCCCACCATAGTAAGGGTTTAAAGTCATCCAATCACAATGAAGGGGGCGGGGCTACATAACCTGAGAGGCAGTGCTGAGTGCCTGAGAGACAATGCTCAGGGTGACCAACCTCCACACACATTTCCTTTTTCCCCTCTTGTCAGTTGTCTTGTGGTTCTTTATTTATTTGTTTGTTTGTTTTTATAATGAGTTAATAATAATGTGTAATTACCACCTATTTACCAGGAAATTATGGGACCTGGAAATTGAAGCGTTACATAAGTGATTTTTTTTTTTTTTTTTGCCTAATTGTTTATTTGTTTGTTTATTTATATATTATTTATTTACTTCTTAATTTATGTCTTTGTCTATGTAGCAATGTATTTGTTTGTTTGTTTGTTTTTTATTTTTATTTATTAATTGATTTATTTGTTCATTAATTTATCTCTTTCATTATTTCTGTATTCATGTATTTATTTGTTTGTTGTTAACAAATTAAGTAATTAATTTGTTTATTTATGTATCTGTTTGTTTAGACAGTGTTCAGGACGTCACACTGGATCACATCTGATTCTTAGATTTTTGTTCGATTATTTTTGTTCTGTATTGTCATGGAATGTTCATGTTCTTTACATGTTGTTCTCTGTGTTCTCATCATTTCTCAGTTCAATACAGTGAAGTCAGCAGCTGTTAGCCTCATGCTAACAGTCATGCTAACAGTCATGTGATGTTTTTTGTAGCTCCTTCTTGTTGTGTGAGTGTGTGTGTGTGTGTGTGTGTGTGTGTGTGTGTGTGTGTGTGTGTGTGTGGTGTGTGTGTGTGTGTGTGTGTGTGTGTGTGTGTGTGTGTGTGTGTGTGTGTGTGTGTTAATAGGATCAGTGTGAGCTCCATCTGTGAGTCTCAAACTGTTTCTTTGGACAAAATGTTGCAAATGTTCATATTTTCTTAGAAAAGAATCGTTGAAAAGTTCAAAGTTTCAGTCCATAAATCTGAAATCAAACATATTCAAATCCATTTTATTTTATTTTATTTTATTAATGACTGTTTTCAGATCAACAAAAGAAAAATCATTTGTTTTAAATGAACATTTACTTTATTTTTGCATTTGGAAACATATTTTTGAAGACATATTGACAACAGAAAAGTTACAGCTTTTCACTTTGAATTATTAATCAATTAGTTGTTTGGTCTATAAAATATCAGAACATGGTGAAAAGTGTCCAAGATGACGTCCTCAGAAAAAAAAATTCTCAGACCAATTAATCAATGATCAAAATAATTGGCAATTATTTTAATAATTGATTGATGGATTAATCATTGCAGTTCTAATGAATTTATCCTGTAGATTCATCATTTAAATATATAATAAATGGTTAATTTTCCCAACTTATTTTGATTTACTTGCAACATTTTGTAAAAATGCAGCTGATGAAATGAGACAAAACATAATTTTTATATTTTTCAGTATCCTGATGTTAGGTTTCTGTTTACTGCACTGAAAAAAGAGAATTATTGAACAAACGTAAAAAAGAAAATCAATTCAATTGATAACACACACAAGAACTGAAGCTCGGTGAAAATAACAACTTAAATATAAAACAAGTTGATGATGTAAGAAAATCAAAACATTTAAATCAATCAGTAAAGTTACAGCTGAAGAATAAAAATTATCGTTATGATGATTTGATCAATCGCTTATATTTGTGATCAAATTAATAAAATGTGTTTTTAGTCATGTGACTCCTCAGCCAGCCGCTCCTCTTCACCATCATCCTCCTCATCCTCATCAGTGGGGGGGCGAGTACGCTTAAAGAAACCCAGCTGCACACACACACACACACACACACACACACACACACACACACACACACACACACACAGGTCCACTGATTAACATTAACACACTTCACAAATGATTTCATTTGGTTCTTTCAAACTGAGTTCAGTTCAGTGATCATCAGAGCAGCTTTAACTTCACGTACATGAGTGTGTTGTTATTGTTAAAAGTCAGGCAGGAAAATCAACAACAACAACGTAACGAGACAAAACAACACAAAACAACACAAAACGAGACAAAACAACACAAAACGAGACAAAACAACACAAAACGAGACAAAACGAGACATAACAAGTCATACAAAGACATCACAAGATGAAAATGATGTAACAAGACAAAAAAGGTGACAAGATGTAACAACTAAAAATACTGTAACAAGATAAAATGTAACTAAATGCAACAAAACAAAAATGATGTAATAAGAAGAAAATAATGTAATGAGACAAACATGATATTAAAAAATTAATCTTTCTCTTTTCATAGCAGTTGTGTGTTGAGTTACTTTCTGATCTGAGTGACTGACAGATCAATACATGTATTGATCTGTACTGATTGTTACCTTCCAGAAGATGAGACAGAGCACGCTCAGGAGGAGGAGTCCAGAGATGACTGACAGGACAATGTAGCCAATAGGAACCTCTTTCTCTCCATCAGGAGGACGCCACAACACACTGAGCTGAGTCTACACACACACGCACACACGCACGCACACACACACACGCACACACAGTTTTCAACACCTCAGCTCTCCACAGAACTCATTTTTGTACCAATTAAGGAAGTGTGTGTGTGTGTGTGTGTGTGTGTGTGTGTGTGTGCGTGTGTGCGTGTGTGTGTGTGAGTGTGTACCTGTGTGTTTCCACTCGGCAGGTGAAGCGGTTGGACCTTTGATGATGCATTGATGACATCGTAGGAGGCAGAGGACACAAGGTCATAGTTCAGGTAGGGAGTCTGTGAAAGGAGGGAGGCTGACATCATCACTGCTGTGTGTGTGTGTGTGTGTGTGTGTGTGTGTGTGTGTGTGTGTGTGTGTGTGTGTGTGTGTGTGTGTGTACCTGTGTGAGAGTGTATGTCCACAGTCTGGCTGAGATTCGGACAACGGCACTGAAGCCCCGCCCCAGGGCTATGACATCACACACAAACCGAACACACTGTGTCTCGCTGCTGCTGCAGTTCTATACACACACAGATCATTATTATTATTAATATTATTATTATTGTTGTTGTTGTTGTTGTTGTTGTTGTTATTATTATTAGTAGTAGTATTATCATATAGAGTAAACTGGGTTTAATATATATGATCATACATGATTTATATAACGTGCAACAGTAACACTGATGTTTATTTACCACATGAACTGTTTGACTGTCTGAGTTTGTCTCCTCCTGCTGGACCAACGCAGAAACTACAGGCACACCAGAGGACAAGTTACCAACCAGCTGCAGAGACACAGACAGAGACAGAGAGACAGGTCAGAGACAGACAGACAGGGCAGAGGCCGAGAGACAGGTCAGAGACAGACAGACAGAGAGACAGGGCAGAGACAGACAGACAGAGAGACAGGTCAGAGACAGACAGACGGGGCAGAGGCCGAGAGACAGGTCAGAGACAGACAGACAGGGCAGAGACAGACAGACAGGGCAGAGGCCGAGAGACAGAGAGACAGGTTAGAGACAGACAGAGATACAAGTCAGAGACAGAGAGACAGGTTAGAGACAGACAGGCAGGTCAGAGACAGAGAGACAGGTTTTGGACCTTGAAGGGGTCTATCTGTGATGCGTTCAGGGTCCAGCAAGTCAGTGATTCTTCTGAGGCGTTGGAGGACACATAGAGCAGGAAGTGATGTTGCCAGGTGGACGGGAAGTCCACTGTCAACCGGGCGTTGACCGCACTGGGACCCTGGTTCCTCAGCTGCACGCCAGTATCATCAATATGATCAATATAATTATCATCAATATTATCAGTCTGATCAATATCATCCATGACATTATCATATCATCAATATTAACAATACCAATATCATCAACGCTATCAATCTGTTATCAATATCATCAATATTATCAACCAGGGAATTCTTTCAATAGCCAAGAAAAAGAAATTATATCCAACTGGGCCAGTTATTGATCCAGTTCTTGATCCAGTTATTGATCCAGTTATTGATCCAGTTATAGATCCAGTTATAGATCCAGTTATTGATCAAGTTACTGAACTGCACGTCAACTTATCAGAAAACTGTTTACTGAGTTCATCAATCATCGATCAGACGGTGGAGTCGCCCCCTGCTGGACAACACTCCGTCTGTCCTCACCTCGTACACGTGTTCCACCAGTGGACCCACTTCATCTAAACTCCCAGGATGCATTGTAGGCCGCCAGTCAGGGAGGGGCAGGACCACTTCTGGAGGGGAGGAGCCACTGGAAACACAAGGAGACGTTGTCGTCATGGCGATGGTATTCAGCATGTAGACTGACTCTCACACTGAACTCAGATCAGATTATTTTACCCTCTGATCTCCAGCGACGCCTCAGCTTTGACCTGAATGTCCACCGACACCTCGTTACTGTGAGGGTCCACCAAGTTCTTACTGACAGAGAGACAGACAGGTCAGAGACGGACAGGTCAGAGACAGACAGATCAGAGACAGACAGAACAGACAGACGGGTCAGACAGACAGGTCAGAGACAGACAGGTCAGACAGACAGATCAGATAGACAGGTCAGACAGACAGGTCAGACAGACAGATCAGAGAGACAGGTCAGAGACAGACAGATCAGACAGACAGGTCAGAGACAGACAGATCAGAGACAAACAGATCAAAGACAGACAGGTCAGACAGACAGGTCAGACAGACAGATGGTACCTCCTGATTTTGAGGTTGAAGGTGATGTGACTCTCCACCTCCTCCAGACGACCAACACTGAACAGAAGATGGGTCTGTAGCTGCAGACAGACAGACAGACAGACAGACAGACAAACAGACAAACAAACAGACAGACAGACAGACAGACAGACAGACAAACAGACAGACAAACAGACAGACAGACAGACAGACAGACAGACAAACAGACAGACAGACAGACAGACAGACAGAGAGACAAACAAACAGACAGACAGACAGACAAACAGACAGACAGACAGACAGAGAGACAAACAAACAGACAAACAGACAGACAGACAGACAGACAGACAGACATTAGCATCCACAGACTGACTGTATTTGATTCTGAGCTCAGAGAAAATGATTCTGTCTGTTTGAAGATTCTGACATTTTGTTCACAATTAAGAAGTTTTCAGGAAATGTGACCCAACAATTCTGAACTTGTGTGTGTGTGTGTGTGTGTGTGTGTGTGTGTGTGTGTGTGTGTGTGTGTGTGTGTGTGTGTGTGTGTTACTGTGTGTCCTTGTTTCATGGGGTTTCCAAGGTCACAGGTCACCATGACAGTCTGATTCTCTTTCCTCTGAACACACACCAGCCGGTTCACACCCTGCAGAAAACACCAGAGGAGGTCAAGTTGTGTGTGTGTGTGTGTGTGTGTGTGTGTGTGTGTGTGTGTGTGTGTGTGTGTGTGTGTGTGTGTGTGTCACCTGACTGCTCTGGAAGTGTGTGTATTTGGGGATTTGGACCACCAGCTCGGTCTCGTAGGCTCCCTCACCATCGTTCTCTGCCGAAACCGCCAACACCACAGACTGATCCTCGCCGACCAGCACGCTGTCTGACAGACTGACACAGACAGAAACATTCATCATCATTAAAGAACACACCAGGTTCTAATGTTCTGCTGAGTACTCTGGTACTCTGACGTTATCAGTGCTTTAGTTTTATTTTGTAATGTATCCTGATGTCCCTCCAGATTTTCTTTCTCATTCTCTCTCTGTTTATATGACTTACAGCATGGAGCACAGCAGGACGAGTGTGACATCACAGGAAAATGGCCGCTGTGTGATTATGGTGACTGATGATATTTGTAATTTGTAATATTTGTCATAAATAATGTTTATTGATGATGCAGGGTCTTCTTTGTTGACTCACGGTTCAGCTCTCAGCTTCAGTTTGGGAACACAGATGTTGTCGTCTCCACAGTCCAAAATGATCCTGGTCTACACACACACACACACACACACACACACACACACACACACACACACACACATATGACAATAGCTGCACAAGACAAATGATAACTTTAGCTATACAGGCACACAAAACACACAAAACAACTATTAACATTAGCAACACATACCAACTCTAACACAAGTTTCACAAACCGTCAGCAGGATCACAGATTCCTAAATTCAGATACAAACACAGATTCATTCAAAAAGCAGAATCCTCGTCAGATGACAGCTGATTGGTTCACAGATTACATTCCAGCCAATGGTCTCCTCCACTTTTTTCTGCACACAGACTGTTACATACATCCACAGCCTTCTCAAACCTGATTGGTCAAAACTACCCAGATAACAGACAGAAACCAGGAAGCTTCAGATTCACCTGAGCAGCAGCGTGCGTCTGTCCATGCAGCAAAGCATGCTGGGTAGGGTCAAGGAGGCTGATATTGACGGTGATGAAGATCGGACTCAACTTATCCTGAACATCCTCTTCAGACTGCGCGCACACACACACACACACACACACACACTCAGGTGTGACTCTGACTGATTTTCTTCTTTATGTTACGTTGTTTTCCTGTCACTCACCCTCAGGTAGGCAGTCTGATTGATGCAGGCCACGCCCACCTCCCTCTGGACCATGAGCCTCATTGAATCCTGTGGCTGATTAGTCGACAGCAGCAGAGTCCGTCTTGCCATTGGCTGCTTCATCCTGTCCAGCTGTAGCTCCACCCCTAGCGCTGCCGCAGTCAATCAGCAGGCAGACAGACAAAAGAACCTGAGTATCAGGAAGTTTTAATGTGGATGACATCACACAGGTTAGGTGTTGTTTACCTATCTGCTGTGGGATATTGTGACCAGACAGGTGGACGCACACCTGGATGACAAAACTGTGGAGACACAAACAAAATTTACACTGTAAACATTTATTTTATTTTATTTTATCTCACTGTACATCCAGAGGAACGACAAAAACAACGTAGAAGACGTAAAAAGACAAAAATGTTTTTTGTAAATTAAAAAAAATTAATACAATCTACTTATTTACTGACTGACTGATTGATGAATTGATTGATTGATTGATTGATTGATTGATTGAGTGAGTGAGTGATTGATTGATTGGTTGACCGACTGACTGACTCACCAGGACACAGGCGTGTTCTCTCGCTGACACAGTTTGACGTCCGGATTCAGGAAGTCCGGCAGCAGAGACAAAGAAACTCTGGACCGGATCACTGCTCTGGATCTGAACTCACAAACACAACAATGTGTTTTGGTCACATGATGGTCATGTGATATCACAGCTGAAGTTAACTCTTCTGATTGGTGGTTTGGAGCTGAAGGCTCAGGTCTGTCAGCAGGTATCAGCAGAATGATAACAGCTGATCTACACACAGTACACAGTAAGGCTGCAACTATTGATTGGTTGATTAGTCCCATCAGTTGAAAAAATGTTGTCTCATATTTACTTCAGACTTCAGAAAAATATTAAATAGTTTTGATCTGGGCTTTAAAAACAAAAGTCAGCTTGAACTGATCAGAAATGATCAATATCTGCAATCAGTGACAAAGACTTAAGATTTTATCGAGTGATGGCCAATCGAAATAATCACTCCTCTTCAGGTTTGATGGCGTCCTACCTGTAGACAAATGCTCGGTCTGCAGCCCATGCTCCAACCAGCAGGTCTGCAAACAAACACACAGCGGGTCATTATTGATTATTGATTACTGATTATTGATCTGCACTACTGTGTAACTTCTGAACACACCTGGGTATCCATTCCCGTCTATGTCAGCCCCGCCTCTCAGAGTGAAGCCGAATGCCATCCTGTTGCCAAGTGACGGGCTGTCAATCACCTGGGAGGGTGTGGCTGAAAGACCGTTACTGTTGCCTAGGTAAATAAATACCTGGCCCCGCCCACTGTCACCTGACCAGGGAGCCCCAATGGCCACATCTGGAGAGAGATGGGCACACAGTTGTTTGTCATTAAATTCAGTGTTTTCATTGGTTACCTAACAGTGTTAGCTATCGTCGTTAGCCACATTACCTCATTACTGACGGTCGGGGTGGAAGTAATTAATTACAAATACTCAAATTACTGTAATTAAGTAGTTTTTTGAGGTACTTGTACTTTTATGAGTAGATTTTCAAGGTGTGTACTTTTACTTGTACTTAAGTATTCATTATGCCATGTAATCTACTTAGTTTTTTTTTCTTTTAAAATCATAGTTGAGTACCGAGTACAATTTGAATGAATATCCAGACCTTTTATCTGCATTTTTGTAGCCAATAAAGTGATTTGAAAGCAAAAAAACCAATACAAACCAGGACATATGGACAAAAAACAAAACAAAACAAAAAAAAAGTCTATTTAATGACTGATCTTTAATTGGTTTTTCATTAAGAATTTAACAAGTTAAAAATGTATTCATGGATATTTAATCAATCGTCGTGGCAGTAACTGCACCTCATCTCGCTTTGTTTTGTCTGCTGGAGACTTTTGCTGAATAAGGAAATAAAAACTTGAAATGAGAGGAAAAAAAAAAACAGCCAATCAAAATGAGGGAAAAAAAAACACTCGTTTTGTATCAAATCCATTATTAATGATTAATTGATTGTTACTGTTTTAACTATTGGAAAAGCAAAATACAGAAAATTTAGAGCCCTGGTCTGGAGAGGTGATGGTGACATCATCAGTTAAAAGTAACTAATACTCTGAGTAGTTTTTTTGACAAATACTTTGTACTTTTACTTAAGTATTTTTCTAACACTAGTACTTTTACTTGTAATTGAGTAATATTTTAGCAATGTAATAGTACTTGTACTTGAGTACAAATTTTCAGTACTCTTTCTGCCACTGCTGACGGTGGTGGAGCTGTCGGGGCTAGTGTAAAGCCAGTTTGTTGCTAGCATAAAACTTTTCTGTAGTGAGCATAAAACCAGATTGTAGCTAGTGAATCCTCGTTTGTAGCTAGTATAAACCCAAATTGTAGGTTGCATAAATCCAATTTGTAGCTAGCAAAAAAAACAGTATGTAACTAGCATAGCACCAGTTTGTAGTTAACATAAAACCATTTTGGTGTTAGCATAAAATTAGCTAACTGCTAACTGTAGCAAAGATGCTATGCTCAGCAGCCATTTTGGATATCTCATCAGCAGCTAAGCATTCAGACCGTGTTTAACTGGTTACCATGGTAGCCATCCATGTCCAGGTCACCCAGCACACCGAGGGCGGAGCCGAACCGGCCGTACAGAGAGGGGCCGATCAGTGATTGGTCAGGCTGGGAGGAGAAGGAGGCGTGTCTTCTCTGCAGGTACAAAACCACCTGGAAACGTGAAAACTGACTGTGATATTAAACATTTCATATTTAATTTATGAATATAAAATATTTCACACCAACGTCCCGTTAGACTTTCAAAATAAAGGCCTTGTGTAGGTTTATGGTGAGAAGAAGAATAAGAGTAATGATGATGATGAAGATAAGACCTGTCCTCTCTCCTGCAGCTGCTCCGTCACCCTGTGCATGAAAAGAGGAGCTCCGACGAGCACGTCATCCAGACTACACACACACACACACACACACACACACACACACACACAGTTTTTCTACTGTAGAATTCATATAAAGGTAACGTTCTGTGAAGATTAGTTTCAGGAAGGTTACTGTGTTCTCACCCGTCACTGTTGATGTCAGCTACAGCCACACTGTGTCCAAAGTATGACGCCACCTGCAGGACACAGGACACAACCACAGGTATGTGTGATATCAGACCCGCACCTGCCTGATGATATCACAATGACATCATACCCTCACCTGAGCTCCCTGGAAGCTATGGGAGGCTCTGAGTGATCCGCTGCTCCTGCCGTCATAGATCCTCACCTGTCCACACACACACACGTACACACACACACATACACACGTACACACACACACACACACACACACACACACACACACACACACACACAGTGACAATGGAGTCCAGTAGAGTCTGGTAGAATCAAAACATAAAACAATACAAAGATCATCTTACTGTTCCTGCTGTGTTTCTGTCATTGGGAACGCCAACGAGATAATCTGAAAAACAGTCATTAATAGCTGATCACTGGATGGATAATCGATCAGTTATAGTGATGTCATCAGTGTGTTATCATCTCACTAATCAATCAGACAACATCCTGTATTAATCTATGATCTGATATATGATAATTACCTGGTGTGGAGTCTCCGGTCAGCTGACCAGTGGCCACAGAGTAACCTGACAGACACACACACAGAACTCCAGTCATTTTCTGTCCAATTTTACTAAATACAACAATGATATTATCTTATAGTTAGCATGACATCATTTTATAGTTAGCATGTAATTAGCTTGAAGTGGTCAGTTAAAATATTGTTGTGTTAGTTAGTTGTCAGTGTCTCAACAGTAAGTCAACATTTCTTGGAAAGAGAACACTGACGAGTCTTTTTGGCGTCCATGTTGTCGTTGTCGAGCAGTGGAGTTCTCATGACTTCCTGCACTGCAACCACAAGCGCATGTGCTCCGTCTGAAGGCAGCAATAGTTCCAAGTGTTCCCAGTGAATCGTATCTGTGGATTTTTCTATAAACTCATGTCAAGCTGAACACAGGTGTGCCTTTCAAGTTAAAAGCCCTCCTCAGCTCTACTCACCACGGTAAAGGTCATAACCTCCCCTCTCATCTGTTTGGCTGATTCCAGCTACCTGATGGATGGGTTCACTGCTCCGCCCACTGTTGATGATGTCACTGACATCCACTGTAAAGACCTGACCTGAAATCAACATTGTGATGTAAGCAGTGATGTCAGAGCTTAACCTTTTCATATCCTTGTCTCCAAATTAACTAAACTCCATTCAAAAATTCATTAATTTGACCTCACAGAACTCTGAGCTGAACTCTGTTAGTGTTTGAGTTGTGACTTCATGTTGTAAACGTCAGTTCAGCATAAAATCTGCTCTAGTTAAAATAACATAAACCTACAGCTAGCATAGCATCATCTTATAGTTAGCACAACATCAGCTTATGTGAATTCACATTCACTGAAGTCACAGAACAAACAAACAAACAAACAAACAAACAAACAAACAAACAAACGGCCTGATGTTGATAATTAAAATGAGTCTCAGGTGTTGTGTTCCCCAGTGACCAGCAGGTGTCTCCACTCACCCTGGAAATAAAAACTTCCTGGCGCTCCGAGCAGCAACCGGCCGTCCTACACACACACACACACACACACACACACACACACAAAGGAGTCACATGACCACACAGTCCAGCTGTTGTCATGACGACTACTTTCAGGTAGCATCAACAGTAGTGACTCTACCCACAACACCTCACCTTGGTAATGTCAGTGCTGAAGCCGACCTCACAGTAGCGCTGGTCGTTTCCTAGGCAACAAGAGATTATCAGTGAATGATAATGAGCGATCATGTGACCTGCAGCTGTGACTCATCAGTATGATAATGAGCAGTCATGTAACTCTCACTGTTGCCCATGCGTTTGTAGTCGCCGTCCATCATGATTCCTCTGCAGGGGGAAAAGGGGGTGGAGCTTCCTGTACTCTGGTCCAATAAGAGGCAGTTCCCCACAGGTGTTCTCCCTGACTCCGCCCCTTGCTTCTGGACATTCCAATGAAAGAGTGGAGCACACGCCTGACAGATGGACACAATCAGACTGATAATCAGTGGTTTTACTGGTGCATTGTGGGGTTTTCTTTTTCTTCTTTTATTGCAGCTGTTGAAACGACTGAACAGGAAACAGGAAATAAAAGAATTTAAAACCAGAACTTTTATGAAGAACTGTTGATCTTTCCTGAGTCTCTGAGCCCTCATCCGCAGGAACAACAGACCTTTAGGAACGGTTCCTTTAGAAGGGTTCAGAAATGTGGAAAATTTGGAAAGATTGGCAACATTTTAGGTTTTGAAACAGTTTAAGAAGGTTCTGGAAAATCCCAGAAAGACTTTTGAATTTTTGATAAATGGTTTGGAGGGTTTTGGAACGTTTTGGAAAGGTTATAGAACATTTTGGAACATTTCGGAATGATTTTTGGTTTGGAAAGGCTTTGAAACGATTTTGAAAGGATTATAGAAAGTTTTGGAACATTATGGAATGGTTCTTGAGAGGTTTGTGAAAGGTTTTTTGGAAGGTTTTGGAACATTTTGGAAAGGTCATAGATGGTTTTGGCATCTCAAGAATAGTTTTTGGGAGATTTGAAAGATTTTAGAAAGTTTTGTAAAGGTTTAGTACAGTTTGTGTGTGTGTGTGTGTGTGTGTGTGTGTGTGTGTGTGTGTGTGTGTGTGTGTGTCCTCACCAGCAGGTGTGTGTCTCGCACTGACAGGACTGTTGATCCAAACCTCTGGTGACTCTTGAAGGTGAGGAAGTGAAGGTTGGAGCTGGTGAAGTCTTCATCCCCTGCACAAGTACCACAGTCTTCATCAGTTCACCTCCATCACACACACACGTCACCTCCACCTGACACCTCACACACTTACCTTCAACATCAAAGTCCATGATGTCACAGGCCCCTCCTCCAGGTGACCAGGGGCACAGGAACACAGCCCCTCCCTCCATCACTCCTGATTGGTTGGTGTTGGCTTTGGGAGCTCCAATGACAACAAACGACCTGTAGACGATGGAGAATGGTCACATGAGACAGTCTTCAAGGTCTCCTTAAGGACCCGAGGACTTCTTCAAGGACCCCATGATGCATTCACGGACCCCAGGACTTCTTCAAGAATGTCTGAAGTTCTTCTACAAGAACCTCAGAACTCCTTCAAAGACCCTGAGCTCCTTTAGTTAACAGTTATTTAAAAGTTTCTTACTGGTTGTTGAAGGTGTGAAAGTCGACAGAGAATCCGAACTGACTTCCTGTCGGTCCGCTGAATGTCACTGCTTCATCCATGAGGTTCAGACACACACACACACTGACACACAGACACAGCAGTTCACACACACACCTGAACATACACATCACTCCTGTCTGCCTCTCACCCGTCTGTCTGACTGTCTGTGTGGAGACTGAAGTGGTTACGAGTCTTCCTCATATATAAACCCCAGTGTGTGTGTATGTGTGTGTGTGTGTGTGTGTGTGTGTGTGTGTGTGTGTGTGAGTCAGATGATTGACAGTTCTGTCTGTCATGCTGCTGCTGTTTCCTGTTGATAGGAGATAAAAAATAAAAGCCTCTTTATCATTTCTCTGCAGTTTTATTTTGTACTCTTTGTGGTGTGTTCAGGGACCTCTGTGCCGTCTGTTCACTTCACATTGACCACTGGAAAAGATTCAAACATTAAGACTCACACACTGCTGATCAATAAACATGTGATATGTTTATTTACATCACTGTGTGAACAGCTTAAAGAGTTTTTAATAAAGAAATGAAACTGTATATTTGTACTCTGATGACACTGAATGAAACTGAGCAGCTGCAGTTCAGATTCTGTCCACCAGAGAGAAGCAAAGACACTTTACATTCATACTGAAGTTCTTCTCCTCTTCCTCCTCCTTCTCTTCCTCCTCCTCCTCCTCCTCCTCCCTCTCTTCCTCCTCCTCCTCCTCTTCCTCCTTCAGTTGATCTGTGAAGACAGGAGGAGGACAGAAGTCATCCATCTTTCATCCCGATCAATAATCTATCAGCTCCACAGTCTGATCCATTACTGAGCTCACCTGAGTGTGTGTGTGTGTGTGTGTGTGTGTGTGTGTGTGTGTGTGTGTGTGTGTGTGTGTGTGTGTGTGTGTGTGTGTGAGCATGAATGTGTGTGTGTGTGTGTGTGTG
>CM034609.1:632866-692866 GCA_020091685.1 Lutjanus erythropterus
ACACACACACACACACACACACACACACACACACACACACACACAATGGTGACCCTGATGGTGGTCACCATGGAGACGAGATGATGATCTGCAATGATGATGTGATTGAACTGAAACACAGCTTAGACTCGTCCTGACATCATGCTGACATCACACTGACATCACACTTACATCCTGCTGACATCACACTGATGTCACACTTACATCCTGCTGACATCATACTTACATCCTGCTGACATCACGCTGACATCACACTTACATCCTGCTGACATCACACTTACATCCTGCTGACATCATGCTGACATCACGCTGACATCACACTTACATCCTGCTGACATGCTGACATCACACTTACATCCTGCTGACATCACACTGACATCACACTTACATCATGCTGACATCACGCTGACAAGAAAATAATAAAAAAAAGTTAATGTACATAAAAATGTTTTAATTTGTAAAGTATTTGTCTTTAAATCAATCAATCAATAAATAAATTGCACACAACAAAGGAAGGAACTAATAAACCAAACAACCAACATAAAACACTCAGAGATGCAACGATCTATGATAAATCAACTACTGAGTTCATCTGCATCTATTTTGATAATTGGTTAATTGTTCTGAGTCATATGTTCTGGTTTCTTTCCTCTCTGACAGTAAACTGAATGTCTTTGAGATGAGGACAAAACAAGACATTTGAGGACGTCATCTTGGACTTTGATCAACATTTTATGACATTTTATGAACCAAACAACTAACTGATTAAATGACAAAATGGTGAACAGATTAATCAATAATGAGCAGTTTCACCTGTCCCTCGTCCTCCTCCTCCTCCTCAGGTGTGGTGCAGGTTGGTGACAGCAGCTTATAATTATTTCCATGTGACAAACTTCTTCTGGATGTTCGGTGAAGGCTGTTACCTGCACACGGCCGTCGTCCTCACCTACTCCACCGACAAACTCAGGAAGTGGATGTTCATTTGCATCGGCTGGGGTCAGTACACCTGTACGACTGTCCACCTGTCACCATGTCACTGTCTCTGCCCTCCTGTATGTCTTAGTCTCCGTCCGTCCTCTCTGTCTACCTCTATCTGTCTACAGCTCTACCTGTCTGTCTCCTGGTCCTCCTGTTAGTTTACCCGTACACCTGTCTTTCTGTCTGTCTGTATGTTCACAGGTATTCCATTTCCCATCATCGTGGCGTGGGCTTTCGGGAAGCTTTATTACGACAACGAGAAGTAAGTCACGTGATCAATCAGCACACACCTGACAGCCAGTCAGAGAGCAGGATGTCCAGAACCAGCAGCGATCTAATTGGTGGTTATGTTTTGATTGACAGGTGCTGGTTTGGAAAGAGAGCTGGGGTCTATACAGACTACATCTACCAAGGACCCATGATCCTGGTTCTGCTGGTAATAATACCGCTAGTCAACCTTAAATACAGCCAGTCCACCTTAAATACTGTCTACCAGAAGTGGCCCTGCTGGTAAGAACAGAAGCAGTCCACCTTTAATGCAGCCCGTCCACCTTAAAGCGATAGTTCACCCAACAATGAAATTTCACTCTGTGCTGATGTGAGGATGGATGAAGATCTCCAGTTCACAAAACACTCACAAGACGCAACATTAATTGGTCGAGAGCCTGTGACCCGCTTCAGGCGTGTGGACGAGGATCAGGTCTGAGAGGCTACAGTTGACACTGAGGCTAAAAACATGGTGGAAATGGTGTCTTTTTAGGTCAAATTTTAATGTCGTGGCTTACAGACACTTGGATCACACCACACTTTAAATACAGCCAGTTCATTTAAAGGGACAGTGCATCTGAACTAAATGGTGGTTGATGTGGATGTAGACAGTTTATTATACAGGAGACATAGATGGTTAACTTTATAAATCACTTTGATTGACAGGTGACATCACTCAGATCATTTACTGAAACTGTAACATATGTTTTTACATATATTTATACATATTTATATACATCTGAAACATTCTGCTGAGTCAGTGTCATTCTCAACCATCTTCTTCTTCTTCTTCTTCTTCTCCTCAGATAAACTTTGTCTTCCTGTTCAACATCGTTCGGATCCTGATGACCAAACTGAGGGCGTCGACCACCTCAGAGACCATCCAGTACAGGTAGAACTCTCAACAAGCCTTGTTGTTGTTGTTGTTATTTTTGATGTTGTTGTTAATGTTGCTGTTCTGCGATGAACAGTAGACCCCCCCCCCCCCCCCCAGGATACATGGTTGCAGACAACGGATGGATGGATGTGGTTGTTGTTTATTTTACTGTTGTTAATGTTGCTGTTGTTGACGTTGTTGTTTTCCTGTAGGAAGGCGGTGAAGGCCACCCTGGTGCTGCTGCCCCTGTTGGGAATCACCTACATGTTGTTCTTTGTGAATCCTGGAGGAGAAGACGAAGTCGCTCAGATCGTCTTCATCTACTTCAACTCCATCCTGGAGTCCTTCCAGGTTCATCTCACCTCTGTTCACCTTCACAATTTATATTGTCAGCAGTGTTAGCATTCTGTTAGCAGCCTGATAGCACCGTTAGGACTCTGTTGTTGGCAATTCATTAGCAGTCTGATTGCTCTGTTTGCAGTCTGTCAGCCTTGTTAGAAGTCTGTTAGCTGTATGTTAGCTGTATGTTAGCTGTATGTTAGCTGTATGTTAGCACTGCTAACAGCAGCACAGCTAACAGCTTCCCTCTGTGTGTCTCTACAGGGTTTTTTTGTCTCAGTTTTTTACTGTTTTCTCAACAGTGAGGTGAGTAACTGATTCTTCTTCTGTGGTGTTCCACATGGTTCTCCACTCAGACCCAGTTAGTTGTTAAATTAAATAAAGTTGGAACCGACAGACATCAGTGTCTGTGTCTGTGTTGTCTCTATCTGTCTGTACCTGTCTGTCTGTGTGCAGGTGCGGTCTGCGGTCAGGAAACGTTGGGCTCGTTGGCAGGACCGTCACTCCTTCCGGAGCCGGGCGGTGCGTGCCACATCACTGCCCACCTCCCCGAGCAGAGTGTCCTTCCACAGCATCAAACAGTCCTCCAACCTTTGACCTCTGACACACTCCTGAACTTTCTGTGTCAGCCAATCAGAGGCTTTAGTCTGATTAAACCAACCACTCTATCAGAGCAGCCAGTCACAAAGCAGGACACAGATCTATCAAGGCAGTCAGTCAGGAAAGAGCCTGGCTCCGCCCCCTTCATGTGCTGACCAATCACTGGATTCAACCAATCAGCTGCTTCCACAGGGTCACAGATAGGTGTGACATCATCAGGCAGCTGGACTGTTTATCAATTGATTAGTGTTATTGATGAGTGATATTATCTGTCTATATTGTAATATTGATCACCAGCTTCTTCTGTGTAACAGAGCTAATACACACACCATAGGTGGTAGTAATGATCTCAGTCTTCAGCTGCAGTATTGATTATTGATTATTGATCAGAACATTTTCTACAACTGTTCTCACTCATAACTGGTCAAATACAGCAGCAAGAGCAGTGGCTGGATGGTAAATGGATGGATGGATGATAAATGGATGGATGGGTGGATGATGGATGGATGCAGGATGGATGGATGGGTGGATGGATGATGGATGGATGGGTGGATGATGGATGGATGTAGGATAGATGGATGGATGATAAATGGAGGGATGGGTGGATGATGGATGGATGGATGGATGATGGATGGATGGGTGGATGATGGATATAGGATGGATGGATAATGGATGGATGGGTGGATGATGGATGGATGGATAATGGATGGATGGGTGGATGATAAATGGATGGATGGATGGATGATGGATGTAGGATGGATGGATGGGTGGATGATGGATGTAGGATGGATAATGGATGGATGGGTGGATGATGGATGGATGGATAATGGATGGATGGGTGGATGATAAATGGATGGATGATGGATGATGGATGGATGTAGGATGGGTGATGGATGGATGGGTGGATGATAAATGGAGGGATGGATGGATGGATGATAAATGGATGGATGGGTGGATGATGGATGGATGTAGGATGGATGTAGGATAGATGGATGGATGATAAATGGAGGGATGGATGGATGGGTGGATGATGGATGTAGGATGGATGGATGGATGGATGGATGGATAATGGATGGATGGGTGGATGATAAATGGATAAATGGATGGATGGATGGATGGATGGATGGGTGGATGATGGATGTAGGATGGATGGATGATGGATGGATGGATAATGGATGGATGGGTGGATGATAAATGGATGGATGGATGGATGATGGATGGATGGGTGGATGATGGATATAGGATGGATGGATAATGGATGGATGGATGGATGATAAATGGATGGATGGATGGTTAATTATAATAATTAATATGGAGCTACACATACTGTTGTGATTAGTGAGCATGTTGACAAACAGCAGGACTTTAACATGTTGATGACGTGCTTTTGTACTTTAATATTAATAATATTGATAATAATTTAATATTTGCACTTTGACGCTATACAGAAACATTTTATTTATTTTCTCTGTACAAGTAGAACAGAGTTTAGAGGCTCAGCCCTAATAGATACATAGAGATCAGTAGTACTAACAGTAACCATAGCAACCACTGTAACCATAGTACCTATAGTACCCATAGGATTGTTAGTAGGTACCTGTAAGTCTGTGTAGAGGGAAAAGAAACACTCAGGATGAAACTGCTCCTCTTCCGCCTTTTTCCTGAAATCTTTTATATTGTGTGTGAGTGTCTTGTGTGTGTGTGTGTGTGTGTGTGTGTGTGTGTGTGTGTGTGTGTATTAATGATATTATTGGCATTATTAGCTGGAAGAAGCTTGATAAATCTGATTTCAGACTTTTGTAAATAATGAATTTATAATGAGGTCAGATTAAAATATAATTTATGATGTTTCAGTGACACTTGCATAATTTATTGTTTAATGAGTTCTATTGAAAAGACTTCTGATGTCTGATGTCTAATAAATCAATTCATCAACAGGATCAGTGTTGTTTTCTGTAGTCTGTGACAGAAACAAAACTCATCAGACCAAAACATCACATTTACAGAAGGTTAGAGTCAGAACCTGCTGGAGGAGAACACTGCAGCTGAGGGTCAGAACCTGCTGGAGAACACTGCAGCTGTGGGTCAGAACCTGCTGGAGAACACTGCAGCTGTGGGTCAGATGGCTCCCGGAGGAGCTCCTGCACTGGACAGACTGCCTGCCATGGAGACCTTTCTAAGAACTTCTGGAGGTTCTGGGGAGCTGACCTGTGGGAGGTGCTGCAGGGGTGTTCTCTGACAGACCTGTTACCAACCTGGCTCCATTGAAGAACTCAAGGCCAGTGAGACCACTATCAGACCAGTCCTACTGTTTACCAGACATGTCTGTCATGAACAATCTGTTTCTCATGAGATTCTTATTTGGCGTTCTGTCTGGTTCTCCACGGTTTTATTTCTAGAGCTTTTCATGAGTTTGTCTGGAACCTTTGAGGACAGCAGGACTGATGGAAACAGAGTTAACAGGACATAAAAGTCTGTTTCCCTGTCTGTGAACCCACTATGACCTGCACTTCCCGTCCATCACCTGTCTGCCTGGTCTCCATGGTTACCACCTCCTTCTGGTTAACAGGGTGTCAGGTCCAATCACACCCCGATTGGTTCAACTTTGGGCCATTTCCATGGAGACGGGACAGACATTATTGGCTCCTGATAACTGGTGTGATCTCTGAACTGAAGGTCAGCTGTGATTGGCCAGACAAGATTAATTTGACCTCCTGACCCCTCCTCCTGTCTGTGACATCACAGCTGTGTGAAGGTGATTTCATAAAGATTTTGAGAGTTTTTAATTATCAGTAATAATCCATAATTACGTTGCTGAAAAACATCTTCCAATTATGAGAGACCTGAAGTCAAACATCACAGGTGACCATTAAATGACAAAAAAGATACATGACATGCTGTTATTAGTTCACAAACATGTCAGCACTTAAATGTGTGTTAGTGTTCTCCTGAGTGTTTGTAGGTTCTGGTCTTGGCTCTGAACTAAAGAAGAAGACGCGGGTGTCAGAAACTGCCAAAGTGAGTTTTCAGAAGAAATGTTGGTGAATAAAGCTCAAGCAAATAAAGTGTACTGAACTGACTCTGTGTTTCTACTGTGTGTCTCAACCATCAGTTAGTCTTTACAGTATAACTGGAATGATTAATTGATTATTAATCAATCATTAAATTAATCTGCAACGACTTTGATAATCAGTCAAATTTAATTGGAAATCCTCTTAAAAATTCTCTGATTTCAGCTTCTTAAATGTGAATATCTTCTGGTTTCTTTACTCCTCTCTGACACTGAACTGAATATTTTGTGTGTGTTGTGGACAAAACAAGACATTTCAGGACATCATCTTGGACTCAAAATTTTTCACCATTTCCGGACATTTTATGGACCAAACAACTAATTGATTAATGGAGAAAATGATCAACAGATTGATCGATAATGAAAACAACAGCTACAGGAAAGAAAACAGGTCCATCTGTGAGCTCCACATGCTGAACCTCGTCTGCTGAACACAGACTGAGATCTGACGGACCATCGTGTCACTCCTTTGGTCACATGATCCAGATCTTTACTCTCGCTGTCTTCAGGTGTTTCAGTGAGCTGCCGTCCTGCTGCTGCTTGTCTTCTTCTAACTTTTACACCCAGCTGTCCAAGCAACTTCCTTCAACTCAGGTTTATGTTTATTGTAAGGCGGCGACCTCTGCTGGTTGGAGTTAGTAATGGAGACATATAAGAGGGATGGATGGATGAATCAAACAAACACAGAGACAAAATGTCAGTGTTTAGTACATCATACATCATGATATGATGACATCCATCACATGTCACATATAAAGTAGATATTTTAACACAAATTAAGTTTTTTTTCTAAACTAAACTGCAATTGTTTTACAACATAAACCACATGAGTAATGTCACATGACTTATGTGACACAGTCGCTGCTCTTCACCAGTCGTATGTGTTAGTGTGTAACTCTGTCACTTGACCTGCCCTGTCTGAGTCCCCCCATCTCCTTTCCTGTCTGTCTTCAGCTGTCCCTTCAAAATAAAGGCAAAAAGGCCCCCAAGAAAACATCTGTGAGTCAGTGACTGAACATTTCTTCACTTTTACCTTTTACTCCAGCAGAGATGGTGCAGATAAGACAGGTGGACAGCATGAAGCAACGGTCCAAGTCTGTATCATCATCATCATCATCATCATCATCATCATCATCATCAATATTATTTGGACTGAAAGTGTTTTAATTAATTTCTGTCTCATTAACATTCAATCATCAGATGTTTCTGTAATTAAAATCTAAATGTGTGCACATACGATTATAACATTTTAATTTAATATCTGTTTTCACAACTATGTGTAACAGAAACATTGTTCATACACAGTATTTACTTTACAACATACATACATAATATTTACTCACATACTTTACAACATAAATACACAGTATTTCTTAGTATTTGTTATATTCGATATAAAAACACAGAATTTTGATATAAATGTAACAAAAAAGGACCACTAAAACATTCATTTATTTGTCTCCAAACAGCTGATTGGTCAAAAATCTGGAGCAGACTTGCCCGTAGTTTCCTGCTCCGTATGATGCAGCAGCAGCAGCAGCAGGTTACCATGGCAACAGCCGCCTCCTCTCCCAGCATGCACCAGCAGCAGAGCGCCGCCGTCAGAGAACGGCAGCAGGTGGAAGTGCAGCAGGGTGGAGCAGCAGAGAGACGGACGGACTGACGGACTGACTGCAGAGAGGAGGTAAGACACACACTCCACCTGTCTCTGTCCCTACATCTGTCTGTCCTCCATCTGTGTGTCTCTGTCCTCCAAACTGTCTCTGTCTGTCATTTTATCCTCTCTGTCTCTGTCTCAGCTCCATGTGTCTCTGCCGCTCCGCCCTGCTGCCTCAGACGTGGCTGCGGCAGGAGCGGCAGAAGCGGCAGACGTGAAGCGGCGTTTTTTTCCGCTCGGTGACCGCATGCCACAGCCCATTTCACCGTTCCACGTGCCGCTCGGGTGCCGCCTGTCCGCGTGTTAGCCTGCAGGCTAACTTCATGTGCTTTCAGGTCTGACAGGGAGGGCCTGCGCGCGTACACGTGCGCGTGACTCATGGTGGATGATTGACAGGTGGAGCAGAGTTTATTGTGTCTGATGCATCATCATCATCATCATCATCATCATCATCATCATCATGGAGGATTCACTGTGTTACTGAGCATGCTCACTGACTCCTCCTCTCCTCTACTGCTCTCTCTCCTTCTCTTCACCTCCTCCCCTTTTTCTCCTCTTAACCTCCTCATATCTTCCTCTCTTCCACCTCTTTGCTGTTTCCTCTTCTTCTCATTGTCTTTGTCTCCTCCTCTTCACCTTCTCACATCTTCCTCTCCTCCACCTCTTTCCCATCTCCTGCTCTCTCTTCCTTTTCACCTCCTCTTTTTCTCCTTGTGAGCCCCTCTTCATCTGCTGCATTCTGCTCTTCATACCCTCCTCCTCCTCCTCTCTTTCTCCACCTCTTCTTCATCTCCTCCTCCTCCTCCTCCTCCTCTCCCCCTCCTTTTTTTTCTCTTGATCACTGACTCCTCCTTTTCTTCTCATCTACTCCTCTTCAACACTTCTTCCTCCTCTCCCCTTCCTCTTTTTTTGCTCATCTGCAGGAGTAATGATGGATGGATACTCCGCCCCCGCCGGAGGTGGCCCCGCCCCTGAGGAGCAAAGCATGATGGGAGGTTGGTGTAGTCCTTTTTGTATGTGAGAGTGTCAGGATCAAAATATGTTTGTGGTCACAGTAATTACGTCGTGTGACATCACGTGACATCATGTGACATCACTGAAGCGACTCTCAAGCTTAAAGTTACACGACACATGTCTTGATGTCTCATACCTGTGCCAGAGGTGGGAGGAGTCAGTCACACAGATGTGCAGGTCTCAACATGTGGACGGACGTCCGTGTGTCCTCCACGTTTGGACGTGTTTTTCAAGTTTTTTCTGTATTGATTATTTTCATTACTGATTAATCTGTCGATCATTTTTTAAAACGTTCACCCGATCTGATGTTTTCCTAACCTAACTACAACCTTTTGACAACGTTAACCTCATGGTTGACATCACATGACTTCAGGTCCGGTTCACCTGTCACCTGTTTCCATTTGGTAACCTTCCCACAACGTTCTGAGAACATTGTGCAAATGTTTTTGTCCAACATAACGTTCCCAAAACGTTCTGACAGCCACATGAAGTAACGAACTAACTGAAATGTTCCACTAATCTTCACACAATGTTGTAAAAATATCAACAATAATAAGATATCCATATCAATAAGAATCCTTCTCCTGTTACCGTTAGCAACCAGTCTAACAGAGACATCCTGGTTACCATGGTGACATGTTGAAAACATCCAGTCAGTCAGTCCGTGTGTCTGTTGTCAGTGTTTGCCTTCATCTCCTCCTTTTACTCCTCCTGTTGTCTCCTCCTCTACCTCTTCCTCTTTCTCCTCCTCTTTCTGTCCTCCTCCTCTCCTCCTTTTCTTCCTTTTTCTCCCCCTCCTCTTCTGGTCCTCCTCCTCCTCCTCTCCTCCGATTCTTCTTTCTCCTCCTCCTCTTCCTCCTCCTCAGAGCTGGACTCTGTCAGTTGTCTGTCTAAACTCCCAAATGGAGACAGAGCTGAGGAGGAGGAGGTGAAGAGGGAGCAAGGAGCAGGAGGTGAAGTGATGAGGAGCAGCTCAGAGGAGCAGCCAAAGAGAAGCGATGAGGAGAAGAAAGAGGAGAGATCCATGATGAAGCCAGAGGAGGAGGAGCATCCTGAGACTCCCTGCTCCTCCACCACACCTCCTCCTGATGAAAGAGGAACTGACAGAGAGGAGAAAGAGCAGCTAGAAGGAGGAGGCAAAGGCAGTGAGGTGAAGAAACAGGAGCAGCCTGAGACTCCCCTCTCCTCCATCACACCTCCTCCTTCACAGACAGAGCAGAGAGGAGGTGATGAAGAGGAGGAAGTCAAAGGAGAAGAACAGAAAGAGGAGGAAAAAGACAAGATGGATGAAGAGGAGGAGAAAGCTGTGATGACAAAAGAGGAGCAGGTAGAAGGAGGAGAAGGAGAGATGGTGGTAGAGAAGAACCAGGGGGAGGCTCCCTGCTCCGCCATCACACCTCCTCCTTCACAGCAGGAGCAGAGAGGAAGTGATGAAGAGGAGGAAGTCGAAGGAGAAAAGAAAGATGAGGCAAAAGAAAAGATCGATAACAAGGAGGAGAAAATTGTAATGAAAAAGGAGGAGCAGTTGGAAGGAGGAGAGCCAGCGATGGAGGTGGAGAAGAACCAGGGCGAGGCTCCTCGCCCCTCCGTCACACCTCCTCCTGAGGATGAAGTGATTGATAAAGAGGAGGTGGCAGAAGAGGAGGCGATAATGAAGGAGAGCTCAGGAGGAGCTCTGATGTCAGCTGTGGAGGAGCAGAAGGAGTGCACAGAGCTCCATCCTCCCCTGGAGAGCAGCTCTGAGCCTCCTGCTAAGAAGAACACACCTTCTGCCCCTCCTTTCTCTGAGGAGCAGGAGGTCCCTGCTGATAAACCAAATGCTCCTGCGACCGACGGAGGCGTCAGCAAAGAGGGGAGATGTTTGATTCCTGTTGCAGCTCCTCTCTCCAGAACCAAAGCTCCACCTGCAGGAGGCGCCTCAGTGAGGAAAACAGGCACCTCCTCTCCAACCAGGAAAATAAGCGCTCCTCCAACTACACAGGCTGCCCAAGTTAGGAAATCAAGTGCTCCTCCTCCTCCTTATAACAAAGGTCTGTTGTCCTGCACCTCCTCCCTCTGCACTCCTCCTCCTTTACCTCCTTTCTTTTCCCCACCGCCTCCTCATTTATGTGCTTCACCCCTCTCCTCTGTGTCTGCACCTCCTCCTGCTGCGCCTCTTTGTTTCTGCTCCTCCCTCCTCCTCCTCCACCTCCTCCTCTGTGTCATGTTTCTGGACATTAAAGGGACATGTTGTACATTTTGGTCTCTTATTTTGAAAGTGACACAGACAGGACACTTCCTCTGCGTGACCTCATGTTGTCATGGAAACATTGACTTCCGCTTGTCCCGTTTGCTGCCCTCCATCACCTTCCTGTTTACTAATCACCAGTGATAATCAGTTAATTATCAGTAATGATCAATAATAATCTTTATTAATCAGTTAATCATCTGTAACAATCAGTTAATTATCAATAAGTAGTTATTATCAATAATAATTGTTATTTATAAATAATTATCAGTTAATTATCTGCAGCAATCGATTAATTATCAGTAATAATCAACATCTTCAAAAATGAATCATTGATCATCTGCTGAGATTTATAATGTTTTTGTCATTTTGTTTTAAAACATGAATATTGATGATTCTAATGAATATTGATGGGTGTTGATGGTTATTGTTGAGGTCATGTCGATCATGATGACATCACTTCCTCCTTGTTTCTTCTTTTGTTCAGAAAAATCAGCTATGAAGGAAACAACTGAAGAAACTCTGAAGGTAAGAAAATAAGAGTCAATCAAAAAATCAATGATTCAATTGATTATGAAATATGTAGGACTCTGTGTTCATGTTTACAGACTGGCCGCAGTTCAGATTAATTAGAGTTTTCAGTCACATGACCTGCACGGTGACCTGGAGGGCAAAAACATCAGGCCAACATGGCCGCTCGCTCACACCGCAGTCTCCGTGGAGACGCAGCACAAGCCGCTAAAATTTCTGTTTCAAGCCACGAATATTTGGATCATCTGAAGAAAACAAAGATTTGAAAACAAACACGAGTTTTGGACACTTGTGATCCACTTACAGCACCTGTCATCACCTGCGTCTCTACAGTCGCTGGCAGAGCTTCACTTCAGATGAACGATCTGAACGCTCTGAACGCTCTGAACAGATCTGAACGATCTGAACGCTCTGAACGCTCTGAACGATCTGAACAGATCTGAACGATCTGAACGCACTGAACGATCTGAACGCACTGAACGCTCTGAACGCACTGAACGCTCTGAACGCTCTGAACGATCTGAACGATCTGAACGATCTGAACAGATCTGAACGATCTGAACGATCTGAACGCTCTGAACGATCTGAACAGATCTGAACGATCTGAACGCACTGAACGCTCTGAACGATCTGAACGATCTGAACGCTCTGAACAGATCTGAACGCTCTGATGATCTGAACGATCTGAACGCTCTGAACAGATCTGAACGCTCTGAACGATCTGAACGATCTGAACGCTCTGAACAGATCTGAACGATCTGAACGATCTGAACGATCTGAACGCTCTGAACAGATCTGAACGATCTGAACGCTCTGAACGATCTGAACGCTCCGAATGCTCCGAACGATCCGAACGATCCGAACGATCCGAACGATCTGAACACTGTTCATCTGGATGGAAACACACAGACACTTCTATTTATTTCTGATCTGAGTGGGTCAATAAAGCTGCTGTTTGGTTTAGTCATTAACTAACGTTGGTGATCGAACATCAACCCAAAGGTGTCAGTAGTTTCAGGGTCGCTGTGGTCAGTGTTGTAGTAGAATGACAACAAGGCAGCATCATTTTGTAAATATCATTTTGTAAATATCATTTTGTAAATATCATTTTGTAAATATCTGTAAATACACGTGTGACGGCTGTGGTTGTTTGTTCTCCTCGGGGTCTGAGGTACGTTTACTGACATGAATCCACAGTCTCCTCCTGTCTGTGTTTTCTTTATCAGACAGGATTCTGTAGAGACACAGACCAGGACCGACCCTTCGGTTCGTAAGCTGGCGGGCAGCAGAACACAGCGTTGTTTCGGCCTCCGAGGGGGCGTTCCCATACGGACGTAACGCCACGTGAAAAAATAGACAGCAGAACAATTAGTCGCTCAGCGATTTGTGGTCGACCATTTTGAAGCCCCAGTTTGACATGATGGGCGTCGCCACAGTGCATGAGCGTGTTCGTGAACGTGCTCCTGTCAAACTGAGTCACACTGAGTCAAATCACATCAAACTGATTCAGACAGACTTAAACCGAGTTAAACCAAGTCTAACCAAGTTACACTGAGTCAAACTGAGATAAACTGAGTCAAATCAAATCAAATCAAATCATGTCAAACTGAGTTAAACCAAGTTAAATTGAGTCAGACTAAATAAAACCAAGTTACAGAGTCAAACCGAATCAAACTGATGTAAACTAAGTAAAACTGAGCTAAACTGAGTTAAACCGAGTCAAACTGGATCAAAACAAATCAAACAGAGTCTGTTTTATCCTAAACGGGAGCATAATTTACTAAATCGATATCATGCTGCATTGAAGACGACTGTAAACTACAGACTGAGTCCATGAACTCATCAGGAAACTGTTTCTGAGCGGCAAGTCGCCTCATTGTGTCATCAGACAGGAGTCGCCACCTGGTGGACATTAGAAAGAATCCAGGTTTACAGGATTTAAGCATTGACTTCACTTTGCAGACCCAGAAGCTCCACCCACTTCTTCTTTACTGTTTGTGGTTCAAATTCAGTTATTATTATAATCAATAATAATAATAATAATAATAATGATTGTGTGTGTGTCTTTCAGGCCTCCAGGACAGCAGGAGGCGCCAGAGCAGCCAAGATGATCTCAGCCAAGAGTACAGGTTGGACTCCAAACCAGTTCAACCAGTCTGACCCAGTTAACCCGTCTGTCTCTAAACCTGTCTGTCTCGCCACCTGTATGTCTGTCTGTCTGTCAGAGTCAGTAGACGGAGCCAGCAGTCCAGGAAGTCGATCTCCTGCCAGTCGATCCTCCACCCCGAATAGAGATGTCAAGAAGGTCTGAGCACCCGTCTCTCTGTCTGTCTCTCAGTGTGTCTATTCATAAGTCTCTCACCTATCTGTCTCTTCGTTTGTCTGTCTCTGCATCCATCTGTCTGTCTCTCTGTCCATCTAGCTCTCTGTCTGTTTGTCCGTCCATCTGTCTCTCTGTTGTTCTGTCCGTCTCTCTCTCTTTAACAATCTTGTCTGTCCGTCTGTCTGTTTCTGTCTGTCTCTTTGTCTGTCAGCCAGAAAAAGTTGAGTCAAAATGCTAATGTGCTAACATGCTAGTTTGACAGCAGCCATGTTGGTTTATTACATTTATGATGACATCAGCTGTTTTCTGTCATGTGACTTTGGAGGGAGGCGTTACTGGTTTTTAAAACTGGTTCTGATCACATGGTGTTCCAGGTGGCGGTGGTCAGGACCCCCCCCAGGTCTCCTGGCTCCGCCCGTGGACGAACGCCCCCCCTCCCCTCCCACCCCATGCCCGACCTCAGCAACATCAAGTCGAAGGTCGGATCCACCGAGAACCTCAAACACTCACCTGGAGGGGGCAAGGTACCACACACACACACACACACACACACACACATCTCTTAATGCTGATCTCTGAACCAATCAGCTATCATCTGACGACCATTCATCCAGCTGATATCTATCTTCTTTGTTTACAGTCTCATCATCAGATGGAGGTTCATCTCCACCAACACGTATCTGAATATACATTTAATAATAATCAAACACTCGCCAGATGATAGTCGATGCGTTCTGAGATCACATTTACACTTCTTTTTGTCTCCACATGGACTTTTTTCCTGCATGTTATCAAAGCAAATCCATTTACATAAAGAATCTGCATTCATGTCTGATTATAGAGTTTATCTGTCTGCCAGACCTTTGAATGTCTGTCCTCAGGTGAGGACTGGCCAGAGTGTCCTCACTGTTTGTCTGTCTGTCCGTCTGCAGGTCCAAATTATTAATAAGAAGATGGATCTCAGTAGTGTGACATCAAAGTGTGGCTCCAAAGACAACATCCACCACAAACCAGGTAACACACTTCTTAGCTATCCATCCTGGTGGGGAGGGACGTTGTCAGCACTGTGCCTTCACGGTCTTCATGGACATGGCCTTGCTTCACCCTGATGTCGGGTCCTCACAGGAGGACTCTGACTGGAGTTCTCCTGTGAGGACTCTGGCTTCCATCTGACTGTGGAGTGGCTGCAGGATGGAGAGAAACTTGGTGGTTCTCTAGTTCGGAGCCTCTCTCAGTTTATAGTAGCAGAGGCTTTGCAGAGGTCGATGAAGGAGATGTACAGATCTTTGCTCTCTGTTCCTCTTAAGTAGCTGCAGCAAGACAAAGACCATGTTGGTACTGGGGACAGTCTTCAGGAACCTACATTGCTTTTCAAGTAAAGCACATTCAGAAATATCTGTTGAGCCGATTTTAACCAGCAGTTCACCTGCAGTGGAGAGATTGCAGGTTTGGTCCCACAAACTGCTCTGTCCCTCTTGTTTTTGTAATGACCATAATGTTGGCATCATTCCAGTCCTGCAGATCTGGGACTCCCAAATGTTTGTGAACTGGAGGTGAAGGTGGCGTGTGAGGAGGTGCCCCCCATGTTTGAAGACTTTTGTTGTTCTTCAGGCCCCTAATGATGTGGTGGGTTTCAAAGAACTGATGGTCCTTTTCCTCTTTAGCTTGGAGGACATGACGTCCATGATTAGTGAAAACAATCTGAAATGTGGACTCATCAGACCACAGGACACTTTTCCACTTTGCGTCAGTCCATCTCAGATGAGCTCTGGTCCAGAGAAGTCTGCAGTGTTTCTGGATGTTGTTGATATCTGTCTTTCTCTTTGCATGGTAGAGTCTGAACTTACATTTGTAGATGCAGAGACAAACTGTGTTTACTGACAACAGTTTTCCAAAGTGTTCCTGAGTCCATGTAGTGTCCTTTATACAATGATGAGGGTTTTTAATGCAGCGCTGCCTGAGGGGTCAAAGGTCACAGACATTCAGTGTTGATTTTCAGAGATTTCTCTGGATTCTCTGAATCTTTAATGATATTATGGATCGTAGATGTGAAATCTATAAATTCCTTCGGTTTTGTGTTGACAAACGTTCTTAAACTGTTGGACAGTTTGTAGTTTTTCAGTGTTGAACTTCACCTCATCCATGTTTGTGAACCACTGAGTCTTTCCAGGACGCCCCTTTGATACCCAATCATGATCCTGTCACCTGTTACCACCTCACCTGTTTACCAGTGGAACGTTCCAAACAGATGTTTTTAGAACGTTCCATGTTTCACAGTCTTTTGTTGCTCCTGTCCCAACAGAATGACTGTATATTTACCAAAAAAACAATAAAGTTAATCAGCTTGAACATTAAATATCTTGTCTCTAAACTGTATACAATTGAATATAGGTAGAAAATTATTTGCAAATAGTTGCATTCTGTTTTTATTTGTGTTTTATACAACATCCCAACTTTTTTGTTGGGAATCGAAGTTGTGCTTTACTGTAGTATTAAACATTGTATTGCTCTGTCCTGTGTGTATTATGTGTGTGTGTGTGTGTGTGTGTGTGTGTGTGTGTGTGTATCAGGTGGAGGGAAGTTGGAGATTAAATCAGAGAAGGTGGATTTTGCATCTGTTCAGTCCAAAGTCGGTTCTCTGGACAACATCACTCATGTTCCAGGAGGAGGCAAGAAGAAGGTACACATTCATGCCAACAACACACCAACAACACGCCAACAACACACCAACAACACACCAACAACACGCCAACAACACGCCAACAACACGCCAACAACAAGCATATATACATATAAGATAAGATATATTTATGTAGAGTTGATGTCACTGTATTTCTATATTGTACAGAATGTATGTAACTGTGTCTGTATTTATCTTGACGGTGCGTCAACAGATTGAGAGTCAGAAACTGACCTTCAGAGAGCAAGCCAAAGCTCGAACCGACCACGGCGCTGACATCATCGTCCAGCCTGATGGCACCGCTCCTCACCTGAGCAACACTTCCTCCCCTGGAAGCCTTAATGCTGCTGAAGCTCCGCCCCTTGACACCCTGGCTGACCAGGTGAGACATTCACCTGTTTGGACCAAAAAAAACCCCAACAACAACAAAAAAACAACAACAACAAAAAAAAAAAACAAGAGTCAAATGCAAACTTTAACAAACAACTTCTTTCTGTCAGGTGTCTGCCTCCCTTGCCAAACAGGGCCTCTGATTGGATGAACCCATGCCTACAGACCCCGCCCCCTTCTTGTTACCAAGGAAACTGCCTGATTGAAGAAAGAAAAATAAATCATCATTCTGCCTTTTTCCTCATGACCTTCATCTCACATCACCGACAGGATTGGAGAGATTTTATCAAGTTAAAGTTCAAGAGGCCTTAAACTTCTGAATGCAGCAGCTCATCCAGATTATAATCCAGATTAACATCTGTTTTATAACTCCTGTTAGAATCCAGACTAACAACCTAATTATAATCCAGATTAACATCTGTTTTATAACTCCTATTAGAATCCAGACTAACAACCTAATTATAATCTGGATTAACATCAAGATTATAATACATATTACAATATAATCCAGATTATAATCCAGATTATAATACATATTAACATTCTAATTATGATCCAGACTAACATCCATATTATCATCCACATTAACATTCAGATAATTATCCAGAATAACCAAATTATAATTCATATTACCAATTAGATTAACATCCATATTATTGGTCAGATTATCATCCATATGATAATCCAAATTAGCATCCAGGAAAAGCTGAGTCAGTCACGTGTTTAAACCCTCCTGAGAAGAAGAATGTCAGTTTTATATTTGTGTATCCAGGACAGAAACATCCAAGACAAGCCACCTGGATTAGCATATTAGCTTCCTGGATTAGCATGTTAGATTCCCGGATTAGCATGTTAGATTCCCGGATTAGCGTGTTAGCTTCCTGGATTAGCATGTTAGCTTCCCGGATTAGTGTGTTCGCTTCCTTTATAAAATTCCTCCAATCACAGTCTCTCTCTGATGTCATCTCTCTCAGCCAATCATCATCTGTTCTGTGTTTCTGAATGCTGATGTGCTGTAGGTCCCCATGATGACCCCCCCCCCCCCCCATCCCTATCATTAAAAATACCCAGAATGCAGTTTGATACCAGGTGCCAAACCATCCTGTTTCTCTTGCTGCTTGTTGGCTGTTGAAGTGCTTTGTACCAATAAAGTTTCTCTTGGATCTGACCTGTTCATTGTTTGTTGAAAATAAAGTTACACTGTCGCTGTACACGAGAGCATATATCACATCCATGTTGTCAGAATGACCCCACCCCCTTTATTGGGTCGAAGAACGCTGCAAGACTGGGTTGCGCCACACACTTCAGTGTTTGCTGGTTAATGAAAGCTAAACAGCTGACATATTATGTCATTCGCCAGCTGATGTTAGATAAGAAGTTAAAACATCACAGTGTTTGTTAGCTAATGTTGTTACAATGTTACATTGTCACAAACATGATCAAACCTGCTGTCTGATGACATCATCAACTCACATGAAGGTGTCAATAAAAACTGTTCCCTTAAAAATGTTTTAAACTCGTTTGTCTGAAACCGTTCAAAGTGACCTGGAAACTGCTTCACAATAAAAGCCTTATTGTAGCCAGTAGAACGCTTTTATTGTGAAGTGGTATTCTGAATAATTAATGATAAGAAACAGATCATGTGATCATGACATCACTGACTGGACTTGGGGGAAATTAAAAAGAAGATGGGGGCACGACAGTACCTCCTGTTATTATATCACTGTAGAACGTTCTGTGTCGGTTCTTTTGAAGGTTATGACAGAAACACTAAAACCCAACATGTCCGCCGTCCAACGTTTGATGAAGAAATGTCTCTGAAAGAGGAAAGAAAAAAGACACAGAAAACAACAGACAGACTGAGTTTAACCTATTTTCTGTTGGTCTTCAAATGTCATGACCGACCAAAGTCTAGGATGTACTGACAGGAAGTGATGTAATGACCCTATTTAGTGTGTCCAAAACTCCAGGACATTCTCCTGTGTCCTGTAGGTTTAGGTAGGTAGGTGGTGGGGAGGAGGGAGTCTCTGCTCTCTTCTCTTCATCAAGTAAAACTTTGTGTTTTATATTTTGACTCGACTGTTGGAGCAGCTGAACTGCAGTCGATTCTTCCCAACTACACTGTTAAAAGTAATGTTACACAAAAAGTGTAAAAGTAGAAAATTGTAAACTTCTAATGATGGCTCGCATTCATTTGTGATGTCATCGCACAAACGGTAGCTTGTTAACATGTGGTACTTGGCCAGATTTGTCTCTAAAAGCCCAGCGAACTGAGACATGGACGACCTCGTCCTCCCTGACGGTCAGTTACAAACGTACCTTCAGTGACTCTCAGTCCAAATCAGGCCAGCAGTTCACGTCAGCTCACTTCAGTTACAACAACCCGACACAGAAGAAGAAAAATACCATCCTGTCACTGTCTTCAGGTTCTGGTGGCTCAAACATGTCTGGACACGTCCAATAAAGCTGCTGGACGGAGAGTCCATGTTTCAGGTGGTGGAAAAAAACAGTCAAAAACAGTAGAGGTAAACAAATATAGTACATATATTCAGTAATCGCATATTCATATGAAGTAATTTTTACATTCAGACAGTTGAACACGTCTTCACCTCCTGTCCTCTGGGGGGCACTGCAGGACTCACATCAGAGCTGATACAACACAAGCAACATGACTCTGTGTTCACTGATATATGTTTGTATGAAGTAAATGTGAATATATTTGTGTTAAGTGTATTTGTATGTATTATATGTATCTAAAATATATTTTATTGTGTATATTAGTACAGCAGTGAACAGAATGAGCTCAGTCTGTAGTGAACTGGTTCCTCTCCAGACAGAAACTGTAGAAAACGACATCACAGTATAAGGTTGTGTGTCATTTAACTGTACCTCAACTTACCTAGTCCAATCAGGTGAGAGGAGTGAGACAGAAAGCGGTGGGCGGGGTTTACATATTTTTATTGATTTGTTTCCATAACGATGATAAAAAGAACATAAAAAACAGCTGTGATGTCAGAGTAGGAGGGGCGGGGGCAGCAGCAGTCTGTTTCAGCCAATCAGAGGACAGGGACGAGGACTGGGAGTGGGGCTAAACTGAAAATCCGTCTGTCAGAATGTTGCCTAGCAACAGTACTCCTCCATGCTGATCCGAGCGGAGGACGTGTCTTGGCTCTAGCAGGAGGCAGGCTGAATGGAGGGGCGGGGTTAAAGGACATCATCGCTCTCCGCCGTATGCAGCTGCGTGTCATCTGCGTCCGTCATGATGCTGCTGTCCTGGCTGTCGTCCAGCTCGGCCGCTGACAGGGTGAGACAGGTGGACAGAGAGACAGACAGACAGGTGGAGAAAGAATGTTTAGTGTGTTTATTAGTCTCATTATTAGCTTTAGTTTAAAATATTTATAGAGTCATCTGAGACCTGTCTCACTCTGATCAGACCGACTGATCGGTGTGTACCTGTCTCACCTTCGTCCTCAGGCAGGTATCTCTTGTCAATGGCTTCTTTGATCTGGTTGTTCGCTCCTTTAGGATCCAGATCCATCGCCCAGCTGAAGTTCATCAGAGCCAGGTGAGTCTGACCCAACTTCTTATACACCTGTGAGAGACAGACAGGTGAGTCTGACCCAGCTTCTTATACACCTGAGAGATAGATAGCAGATACACACGTGTGATGTTTGTTACCTTTCCTATGAGGAAGTAAACCAGAGACTCTTTGGGAACGATCTGCTTCAACTCGTCCAACTCCTGAAGAGCCGCCTACACAGAGACAGAGACAGAGACAGGGACAGAGACAGGTCATCATGGAGACAGTTTTTTAAGACTTTAAGTCCACTGATTAGGGATGATCAGTTACTGTCATCATCATTATTGTTATCATTATTGTTCCTATAGTTTGATTAAAAAGAAACAAGTCACAAACTTTTATTTTGAAAACCTCTCAAAGATTGAATTGACATCATGTCCTGTGTGATGTGAATTTTATTACGGTTTGATCTGTCCCTCTCAATGAAGGTAAACTGTTCTGTGATTGGACAGTCAGGTCGATTCTCCAGATCCAGATCACAGTATTGATTACCTTGTACTTGTCGTTGGCGAACAGGATGGACGCTCGGTGGAACTTGCAGAGTGGATTTTTGGGGTCGATCCCAATTGCTCTGTTCAGAGTCTCTAAAGCTGCATCAGACTTCTTCAACGCATGCTGGACCTGCACACGCACACACACACACACACACACGGATGATGGTAAGCTAACAGAGCAGGTGTTTTAGATGGAGGATGCTAAGCTAACAGAGCAGGTGTTGTAGATGGAGGATGCTAAGCTAACAGAGCAGGTGTTGTAGATGGAGGATGCTAAGCTAACAGAGCAAGTGTTGTAGATGGAGGATGCTAAGCTAACGTACCACTCCGATGTGACAGAGCAGCACAGAGCTCTGAGGGTTGATGCTCAGAGCTTTCTTAAAGTGGATCTCTGCCAAGTTGAACTTCTCCTGTTTGTAGTAAATCATCCCCAGACCGTACCTGCACATGTGTACACACACACGCACACACACACACACGCACACACACACACACACGCACAGCATCACAGACAGGTCATTTTGATGGTGTTGTGTAGTGTTAATGTTGAAATACAAACTGTATGTAGAGTATGATCATTACTGCAGAAACCATGTACAGTATATCAGCACACCTTTAACATTAAATATCTGTATCACCCCGAGGTGTTGATATTTATGACGATGACACTTTAAAGTGTCATGAGACGCATTTCATTTTAAAAAACATTGTCTTTGAGAAGCACTGTGTTTTATTTTGAAAACCACTGAATTTCATTTTGTAAAGAATTATATGTTATAGTGAAGATCATTGTAATTTACTTTGAAAAGCACTGTATTTTTATTTCAAAAGGTATTTGAAAAACATCACATTTTCTTTTGAAAAGCATTAAAAGTATTTAATTTTACTTTGAAAATCAAGATTTTATTTAGGAAATATTGTATTTTATTTTGAAAATCATTTATTTTACTTCAAAAGCATTATATTTTACTTAGAAAACTATTTGAAAAGCAATGTATTTTATTTTGAAAAACATTGTATTCTATGCCTGCATTTACCAGACGCCGTCACAGTAACAGTAAGCTGATAATATGTTAATTCCAGAAGACACTTGGTAACAATATCAGTGCAGATATCAGGATCGACAATCGGCCAAATGAGTCAGAAAATATCGGCCTATCAGATATCAGTATATACACACAGTACACAGGTATCATTTCTTGCAGTGTCTGTTGACTGTCAACATTCTACTGTACATACTGTTGGTGCACTGTATGTGATTTATGTTGGTTACCACGGTTACCATACCATGCGTTGTAGTGTCTGTTGTTGACTCTGATGGCATTGCGGAAGCAGGCGAGCGCTCGGTCCAACTCCTCCGTCAGGACAAACTCGTGACCAAGCAGAGTGTAAGCGTACGCAAAGCCTGGGTCCACCTGAGAAATAGACGGGTCAGAGAGAGACACACAAGTCATCAATCTAACCTGGAGAACTATGGTAACGGTAACCATGGTAATGGCAGCTCACCTGGATGGCTCTCTGGAAGAACTTAATGGCAATGTCATGCTCCCTCTGCAGACTGAAACAGTTACCTGCTACACACCAAGCCTGCAGAGAGAGAGAGAGACAGACAGGTGGTTAGAGACAGACAGGTGGTCAGACAGAGATGCACAGGTGGTCAAAGAGAGACAGGTGATTAGAGAGAAACAGACAGGTGGTTAGAGACACACAGATGGTTAGAGAGACAGACAGGTAGTTAGAGAGCAACAGCTTAAAGTGATAGTTCACCCAAAAATGAAATTTCACTCAACATCTCCTCCCCCTGTGCTGATGTGAGGATGGGTGAAGATCTCCACTTGCAGCAAAGAAATGATGTTCTTCTTCTATGTCGAAGTCCTCAGACATTTTCTTCTCAAGTCAACTGTCACTGTTTCTGAGCAGACCTCTCTCTGTTGTCTGAGTCTTCCAGGTAGCATGTAAACACAGGTGTGAAGGTATCGAGATCTCGTGTATCTCGTGTTGCACCGCTTGGGCGAGAGCCTGTGTACCTGCTTCAGGTGTGTACACTTGGATCACACCACACAAGCAGTATGGAGACATTGTTTTTACATTTTAAAACTGGTCACTGTTCACTTCAGTTGTTCTGGATTTGTCTGCAGTTCAGTTTTCTGCTGAAGCTCCAGGAGAGTTTTATGAACTGGAGATCTTCATCATCCTCACATCAGAACAGGGGGAGGAGACACTGAGGGAAAGTTCATTTTTGGGTGGACTGTCTCTTTAAGGCCCCATGATACAACATTTTTATGTGAAAGGGGTCGTGTTTAGACAGGTGTAGTGTTTGTGCAGGTGTTATGTGTGGACAGGTGATGTGTGTGGACTGGTGTGGTTCTTACCTCAGGACAGTTCTTGTCCATGTCGGTCAGGTCTTTGGACAGGGCGGACAGAGCGACGTCTTTCTGCAGGTGCCACAGCGTGGTCGAATAAATCTCCATCCCTTCAACTCTGTACGACTCGATCCTGTGAACCTCGCTGAACAGACGCTCTGCCTACAGAGAGAAGCATCATCATGACATCACAACACCTGAACAGCCACTGCAGACCAATCAGGTTGTTCACTGTGTGTCAGGTGTGTGTTACCTGTGTGTACTCAGCCAGTTCGAAGTACGCCCTGCCGATGTGTGTGAGGACCCAGCCCGTGTTGTAGTGCTGGGGGGGGAGTGAGGTCAGGATGTTGATGGCTTCTCTGCAGTTGTATGAACACAGTGCCTGGTAACCACGCCCCAGTTCCCGTAGCAACGCCATCACGCTGTCTGTACACACACAGAAGACATACACATATATGTGTGAACACTGTTTGTAAAGATGATGACAAACATCTACTTAAATTAACTTCCTGCTTTGATTTTAAAAATCAGATCAGGTTCAGCTTGACTCATTTATTTTATTTTGAAAGGCACTGTATTTTATTGTAAATCTGCAATTAACTAAAATGAGTCAGAAAATACTGACGTATCTGATATCAGAGAAATGAGTATATTAGTACCTGCGGCGGCCCTCTGGTACTGGGGGATTTTGGTGTCGGGCAGACTCAGACTGGGATCCAGTCTCAGGATGTCCAGACTCTCGTTAAGGTTGTTGCTGTTCGACGTCTTCGCTGGTTTACATTTTGTTTTCCTGTTCGGGATCTTTGTAGGAAACTTCATCTTCAACTTCTTACTGTTCTCCTGCAGGGACACACAGAACAAGGTTTTGTTAGTGTAAAAGTAAAGTACTGTAGTACTGCAGGACTACTGTAGTACTGCAGTATTACTGTAGTATTACCTTGGCAGTAGAGCTGGCACTAGTAAACAGTCTGGAGCTTCTTCTGGGCTGAACATTGGGAGGACCAGACATACTGGGACTGAGGACCTGAGGAGAGCCACTGAAAGACAGACAGGTCATCATAAGACAGGACATAAGATGAGACGCCAGATACAAAACTTTATTCAAAAACAGACTACTTTAGACTTCATTTTAGGGTTGGTCCGCCATTTTCATCTCATGACATTTTGTCTTATTAAGTCTTTTAGATCATTTTTGTGTCTTGTTGCATTATTTTCGTCTTGTTACTTTGTTTTTACCTTGTCATGTCTTTTGCATCATTTTTGTCTTTTACTTCATTTTCATCTCGTTGTGTTGTTTTCTTCTTGTTATGTTGTTTTTGTCATGTAACATCTTGTTAAAATAAAACATTGTTGACACAATTTGCGCTAAACTGATCACCTGGAGGAGGGCTGCAGCTCTGTGATTGGTTGTTATAGTTACCTGGTGTGAGGGGCGGAGCTCTGTGATTGGTTGAAGGGGATGGGGAGAACATCTCTGCTGTTACCACTCTGACTGAAGACAGACTTTGACTGACTGATCCTGGAGACAGACTGAGAGACAGACAGAGAGACACACAGGTGAGATCACCTGTTCACAGGAAATATCAGTGGTTCCCACACTGTGTGTGTGTGTGTGTCTGTGTACCTTCTTGCTGGGAGCTGTAGGTTGTGTTTCCATGGTAGCTGAATAGTTCTGTAGATATGTGGGGTCTCCAGGGCTGGGCTCCAGGGGCAAGATGCCAAAACTATACACACACACAGACAGACAGACACACACACACACACAGACAGACAGACACACACACACACACACACACACACACACACACACACACACACACACACACACACACACAGACAGACAGACAGACAGACAGACAGACAGACACACAAACACAGACACAGACACAGACACACACACACACACACACACACACACAGAGTCAGAGTTGGCAATAACCACTGCTACATTTCTATTGGTCCATGATCACATAACGGAGCGGCAGAGTTTCTATTGGAGGGTTTCTGAGTCAGCAGCTGGAGATCATGTGACCGGCTGTGATCAGTAACTCACCTGGGTGTCAGTGGGCTGAGTGCTGCAGGCCCCCCCAGTAAACTCCGCCCACTCTTGGGCTTGTTCTGCTTAGCCAATAAGGAGCCAGCTGACGCCATGGAAACCGTGTTACCCAATAAGGAGCCAGTCTCAGGGGAGATGAGGGAGGAGTCGATGTAGGAAACTGACAAATCAGATGTCAGCTTGGCGTTTGACGATTCTAGATTCAAACGATTCAACTCCTGAAGAGAAAAGAGTAATCTGATTACATCATCTGAATATCACATTACAACCATTCAACTCCTAAAAAGACAAAAGTAATCAGATTACTATCAGATTATGATTAAACTCCAGAGGAGAGAAAACATCCAATGACAACCAGCTGAGTAATCTGATTACTGGTAGCAGAGGTGTTTGGTGTATGTACCAGTGTGTCCTGCGGCGTCTCCATGAGGGCGGTGTCTAGGCGGTGGGAGGGATTCTGGGCAGGGCTAACAGATGGAGGGGGTGGAGCTATAGAAGAGTTCTGTAGAGACGACAACCTGAAGACCTGATCTGGATCTGGTTTCTCTCCTGGAACGACCACACACCCACATGCACACGCACGCGCACACACCCACATGCACACGCACACACACCCACATGCACACGCACACACACCCACATGCACACGCACACACACCCACACAAGCACACACAATTTACATCTATGTGTTCATATAGACATTTGGTCTGAGCTGCACCAACAGGGTTTAACTTTTAAACCAGATTAAATCCTGTTTGAACTTTAAATTATGTTGCACCAGACTTTAAAACAAGTTTAAAATGAATAAGGATAAAATTTAAACCTGAGTTTAGTTTTTACTGTGAGATTAAATGTAAAAGTGTTGAGCTCGTTTAAACTGCAATCCAGTTTTAACTTTAAACTGGTTTTAAACTGTCTGCCTGAGATAAACATTGGTTTTAAAAATGGAAGGACTGAAGCAGTGTCCATGCTTTTGTTAAAACTGTCAGACTCTTTTATGTTTTTAAGCTTCTATTATTTGTTCATATTGTGTCTTCTTTAATTCAGACGTGTTTCTGTAGCTTTTAACAAGTAACATTTAAGAGCCTTTTAATACAACAGTAAATGTAATTTAAGACCCCTTTCACATCCATACTTGTTAAAAAGTACATACATAGTGTGTTTTCAGGCAGTAAACTAACATCATGTCAGTAAATCTAAGAACTCACCCCGCTGGCTCAATGGTTTAAAGTACAAATGTCATTTTTCATGCAAAAATCAAACAAAATGCTGTTTCCACCCTCAAAAATCTTTCCTGTATTGATTATCAATCAATATGTTGATAATTTTTTCCTTTAATTGGTAGCCAGTATATTTAGGGATGTGTACTGCCTCCAGCTAAGCTCCGGTTACCAACAGAACAACAGGGGTTCATTAATGTGTGTGTGTGTGTGTGTTACCTAGGTGACAGAGGTTCTGGAAAGGTGACCAGAGGAACGGGTTGAGAGTTAAACTCCTCTGGAAACACTCGGCACCTTTGGCAACACGATCTGTCTTACTGCTCAGAGAGACAGACAGACGGAGAGACAGACAGACTGGTCAGAACTCAGTGTGTTCCACATCATTAATAGCAGTGACAGGTGACTGGGAGGATTGGTCTGTTACCAGTAAATGTGTCCCAGTAATGACAGCGTGAAGGAGGCGGAGTCTCCAAACTCTGTGATGATGTCATCCTGACTCTTCTGTTTGTTCAGCACTCCACCAATCAGAACCTGTTCTCCTTCAGCCAACCTGACAGACAGACAGGTAAAGACAGACAGGTGGGAATGTTTTATAATTAAATGGTTCCACTGGTATCAGACTGGTTACAATAAAGGGACAGTTTGTATTTTAATGTGTGACTGTTCTCCACAGTCAGTGTGTTACCTACAGTAGTACTTGCAAGTGTACTCTATATTTAGAATATTTTCACCTCTTTACCTTTTTGTCGGACAGACTTTTCTGACAGGAGACCAACAATATAAAATGTTCAATGTTTTAAAGGGTTATTTCAGATTCACTGAAGTCTCATAATATCACAAACAAACTAACAGATGGAGGCAGCAGAGCAACACCTCCTGTGTTCACTGAGCTGAAATGACTGATTTGATCAATGGAGGTTGGTTGGTTTGTAGACAGTGATACTTGTCTTATATAACGGTGGTCTCCTGTCAGAAAAGTCTGTCTGACAGAAAATATTCTAAATATAACATACACTTAAACTGATATTGATATTATTAGGTAATGCTATAGTTAACATTTTAATTAGCCTGTGTGTGTGTGTGTGTGTGTGTGTGTGTGTTCTTACTTGCTCAGTTCGACGCAGCACTTTGCCAACAGGAATCGAACCTGCGGTGTGGAGCAGCTGTGCGCCTTCAGCAGCCGGTACGCTTTATAAGGCTTCCCAGAGCGGTAATAACATGTTGCCAACAGGTAGAGAGCCTCCTCTGACCTCACTGACACACAGACAGGTAGACAGGTTAACACATGTATCACATGACCATGTGGACACAGCCTGTGATTTATGTTTAAATTAATATTTAATAAAGTCAGATGAATAAGAGATAGACAGATGTGGAACATTAAATTGATTATTTTTTGCTCTCTCTCTCTTTTCCTCTATACTCTGTGACACTCTCTGACACTGATGCACTCACGGGTATCTAAATTTGTCACTGATCAATTTAATGTGATCTGGTACTCGGTAGTTCCAATGAGCTTTGGTCAATATCATTACAAGTGCCAAGTTCAGTACCCAGTCCTACTCACCAAGGTGTTGGGTCTTAAACTTTACATGCCAAGTGATATATGGACCCATGTTTGAAGCTCAGCAGGTGTTGATTTCACACTCTGTTTGCTGGTTTACCATTATCATCAGGACTGAATCCAAAATATTCCCAAACAGGCTATTTTATCCTCCACATGTCATGTCTGTGTGTTCAGGGAGCAGAGACACTGATCCCTGGTGACACAAGCTGGGAACTACATGACAATGTCTCCCCATCACATTAACAGACAGAGGAGCGTCTGTATTTATGACAGTACTGAAAATCACACAGAGAGGATTTTTTTAATACTCGGGTGTGCTGAAATTCCTTCACACTGCCCAAATCTAACATCAGCGACAGACAGACAGACAGACAGACAGACAGGTGTTACCTTCAGCATAGAGTCTTTCAGCGAGGAAGACGGCATCCAGGTAGGCATAATGGTTGAGAGCCTGCCACACTGCAGCCTGAGGGGAAAGACAGGCAGGTTTAATATGAGACACACTTCATAACTGATCTCTGAGGGGACAAACCCCCTCACACGTCTCCATGTTTGGATGAAAGAGGACTTTCAGTTTGAGCCTTTCCCACACAGACAGACAGACAGACAGACATCATTCAGCCTCTGTTAGCCACAGAGCTAAGCTAACTAGTCTGTTAGCTGGCAGAGATTTATTTTCACTCTTCAGTAACATTATTGGTCAGAACAGTGGAGAGAAAACAGAGAGATGATTTCTACACATCATCTTCTGTCTTTCTAAAGAACAGAACACACATTTTATATCTTTCTTTTGATGGAAAAGTATATTTTATGTTCATAATAAAACACTTACTGTTAAATACTCTTATAGAGCTGCAACAATTCATCAGTTATTAAATGAATCACCAACTAGTTTGATCATTGATTAAATCTAATCTGTTTGAGTCATTGTTTTAAAGAAAAAATAGTCCATATTAATCTTTTTTTTTTGTGTTGTGTTTAAACTGATGACCACTTATTAGTAGTGTTCTTACTTAGCTTCCCTGTTCTGATTGCATCAAAAAGTTATTTTTTTAAACTTGTTCAGTGGTGTGTTCTTTACACTATGACAGTTTTCCTAAAATTGAATTATAATAATAATATAATAATATTTAATGATATTTTTTTTCCATTAATCAATTAGTTACTTGGTCCCTAAAATGTCAGTCCAAAATGATGTCAACTGTCTTGTTTTGTCCACAACTCAAAGATATTCAGTTTACTGTCAGAGAGGAGTAAAGAAACCAGAAAATAATCTCATTTAAGAGGTGGAAATCAGAGATTTTTTAACAATGGCTCAGCCTGATCAATTGTTTGATTGTCAAACTAGTTGTCAATCAATCTGATAATCGCTGACACACACACAGACTGACCCCAGACCAGCTGTTCACCTGTCACACATGCTCACTGACATCATCATCACTGAACATGACAACACACCACTGCATCAACTCGCTCTGTTTATGTTGACGTGCAGATGATGTCACGCATTTACCTGGTCAGTGACGTCACACGTGTATACTGATTGTACCTGGACCAGCAAACCAAACTCCAGTCAGTTTTTACTCAATTTAATGTGCTCTGACATGGCAGCTAAGCAGCTGACCGGCAGCTAGCTAACTAACGTTAGTTAGCATTAGCATTAGCACCCAGCGGCTAACAGCTGAGCGGTGTTGCTGGTGTAGAGTCACATAAACCACAGACTGAACTGTAACATGTTTGATGTTTACTGTGAACTTCAGAGCGGATTTCTGCGGACTGAAGCCGCTCAGACTGACGCTAGCCCCGGTGTTAGCTCACAGCTAACAACTCAAAAGCTCAGCATTAGCAAAGCTTATGATACAAAACTGCATTTGAGATCTAGCTGATGAATAGCCCCCAGCTTATCAGTATGAATACTGTACTCTTTAAACAATCAATACTGTTCACTGATCAATCATTACTGTCCACTGATCATTTCGGCATATATGCATTTAATAAGACCCGGCTTGTTTGGGTAGAAAATAAACTTTAATAACAGTTTGAGCGGTAACTTGCTGCTCTCAGCGGCGCAGTGTGACCTCAGCACCATCAGACCAACATGAGAAATTAATTGTAAATTGTTATTTAATGAAAAGATGGCTAATGTATGCGATCTATGCCGAAGTGCCGTTAGGCACCAGGTGCGTCACGACAGGTGAGAAGAATGACCCCATTGAGTTAATTTATTAACCGACACTAACAGAAACCTTAAATTGTCAGATCTTTAAAAGGAGTCTGGTGTAACCTGTCTGAGCTGTAACCAAGCTGACGTTAGCAGACCATCTATCATTGTGTTAAAGTGTTGACCAAGCCGAGCCCGGACACATCAAACCTCACTGTAATGTTCGCGTTTTTAACACCGATAACACCGCTGAAACGCTGCGGGCCGCTTGCGGCGGAGTGCGGGGCCTGTGGCGCCTATGGCGGGGGGGACAGCTCACTCTACACCGCGGACTAGAGCAGCCGCTCAGGCCGAGCCGGAGCAGGCAGCTCCCCGGGGCTCCGCGCTCATGACACCGAGCTGAAGGTGAGTTTTTACCTGGACAGGTTCCTGCAGCACCGTCATCCCGACTCCTCTCTCCTTCTGTCGCTTCTTTCTCTCCGCTCTTTCTTCACTTCGGTCTCCTGGAGGAGCTGCTTGCGGCCGAAGATTTGAACACACCGACCGTTACCAGCCGAACACTGCCGAATGCTGCCGAAGATTACCGAAGGGGTAGAAGGCCCGGGCGGAGATGAACGAGCTTGAAACGGACAGAGCCGAAGCAGCTGCCGCGCCCCCTGCTGGTGAAATGAAAGTAAAGCAGATGAGAAACGCGTCCAGTCGCCCCCTCGTGGTGTTACAGAGGACTGTCATATGACTTTTCCCAGCAGTTTAATGAGATGCAATAATATTTAATTAAGGTGTTAATAATGATAATACACCTGTTGAAAGATACAGATAAAAATTAACATAAAGACTGTTTTAAAATATATTTACATACTCAGGTTTCTATTTGTATTCTGTTTTTGCTTTGTGCTGATATAGTTCATTAAAATCATTTATCAGAAAAAAAAAACATAACAAAACAAAACAAAATGACTGGGGTGCATCTGAAATCACAAATACTCAGATTACTGTAATTAAGTAGTTTTCTGGGCTACTATTTAAGTATTATTATTTAAGTTAAGTATTTTTACTTGTTGTAAAAGTTAATATGCATGACTATGTAGTTCGTATCAAAGTTTGTAGTAGGCAACTGGACTTGATAGAGTTCTTGAAGACGTTTCGTCTCTCATCCAAGAGGCTTCTTCAGTTCTGCCTGACTGGTTTGGGAGTTCAGGTATTAAACCTAATGTGGTCGTTAACACCTAGGGGAGCATGTGACTCATGTGCCCGCCCCTCCATTGTGTGACTCATGAGTTTGACTTCGGGGGAGGTGTGAATGGGAGTCGCTAAAGTCTCTGCTATCATGTGACTTGTTGGAGTCACATGATTTCAGGTGGGTATCCAACTGTCTGTGAAGTGATCTTAAGACTGCATTGTAAGTGGCAGATAAATTGTGTCTCAGACCTCCTCCTCTGTTGAGAGATGGCCGTTCCAGGTTAACAAAAATGGCCTCTTTCACTCCTCTCTCAAACCATCTGTCTTCTCTGGACAAAATATGAACAATGTCATCCTCAAAGGAGTGTCCTGTGGCTTTCAGATGTAGATGGACTCCTGAGTCCTGACCTGAGGACCCGCCTCTCCTGTGTTGCCTACTACAAACCTTGATACGAATACCATGACCTGGATGACACAGACACATTACTATGTAATCTACTTAGTTACTTTTGAACTCAAAATTGAGTACTGAGTACAATATTGAATTAATATCCTAACATTTGATCTGCATTCTTGTAGCCAATGAGAGGGTCTGATCACAAACGGGCCAATGAAAACCAGAACGGACAGTGGAAAAACACCCCAAAAGTAAAACAATAAACATGAAGACATGAAGGAGAAACAAGGCTGCAGTACAGCACAGGCTTTATTTCACACACAGACAGTGTGACATCACTTCCTGTTTACAGCTTTCATCATCACAACATCAGAAAACCTTCACTGTCATCATCACTGTGAGAAAAAAAAACACCCACTGGAAGCTAATGCTAGTTAGCAGAGTCAGAGAGCATGGAGGCGGAGCTACAGAACATGCAGGGACACATCATTGTCAGGGGCGTGGCGTCATAGCTTAGGGGCGGGGCTACAGGGTGCAGTTGGCCTCTGGAGAGAGTCGACATTTGGCCACCGTCAGGTACGTCTCCACCTGTAAAGACAAACATCCTCATCATGACACCATCACAACATCATCATGACCTCATTGTGACATCATCAGCCATCCTGTCCCTGACCTTGTGCATGTCTTTCTTGAAGCAGGCAAGCAGTTCGTAGGTTCGTCTCAGAGACTCATCAGCTCCCAGACTCTGATAATAGTTTCCGTAAGGAGCCAGCTGGAGGGCGGAGCTATCAGGGAAGATCTCTGCTCCGTCCTGATTGGCCTGCAGGATCACATGGTTACTCACACAGGTACGGGTCGGCAGATGAGCATGTGTGCGTGTGTGTGTGCGTGTGTGTGTGTGTGTGTGTGCGTGTGTTCTCACCCTGATCAGAAGCAGGATCCCTGTCTTCAGCTCAGACAATTTGGGAGTAATCTGGTTCCTCGGAGAAGAACCTCCGGACAGAGAACGACTGGGGAACTCCCAAGACTCGACCAATCGATAGGAGATAGATAACAGCTTCAGAACCTAGAACCAATCAAATGACAGCAGACAGATAACAGATTCGACTACAACAACTGTGCTACTGTGTAGTACTGTGTAGTACTGTGTAGTACTGTGTAGTACTGTGTAGTACTGTGTAGTGCAGTGTTCTCACAGAGCTGCGTTGTGTCTCATGCTTGTCGATGGGGCTGATGATGTAATCAGAGTTGCAGAAGTCCTGCAGGAAGATTTTGTTGAGTTGACGCTGCTCCTCCGTCTGCAGAGAGCTCTCCTAACAAACACACACAGGTTCATTGTTGTGTTTTGTTCCTGCGAGCCTGTTTCATTTCATTTCATTTCGTTTCATTTCATTTCATTTCATTTCATTTCGTTTCATTTCATTTCGTTTCATTTCGTTTCGTTTCATTTCGTTTCGTTTCATTTCATTTCGTTTCGTTTCATTTCATTTCGTTTCATTTCATTTCATTTCGTTTCATTTAATTTAATTTCATTTCGTTTCATTTCATTTCATTTCGTTTCATTTCATTTCATTTCGTTTCATTTCATTTCATTTCGTTTCATTTCATTTCATTTCATTTCGTTTCATTTCGTTTCATTTCATTTCATTTCGTTTCGTTTCGTTTTGACTTACAAAGTCGGAGAAGAGCCTCTGAGCAAGCAGGTGAAGGTGTTGAACTCTGCTGACAGCGATGGAGAACAGACGCTGGCTGTCTGTGATTGGCTGAGAGGACACACCCAGACACACCACCGACAGCAGGAGGACCACTGAGAGACAGACAGGTGAAGGACGGGCAGGTGAGAGATAGATTTTAATTAATCTAAAGATGTTTAAATAAAGTTCAATCTGCTGTAGTCTGACATCACACACAGCTCAGTTACCATGGTGACAGTAACACGCGTCCTCTGCTGGTTCAACATTAAAGTTTTATTATCATGGAAACAATAAAAAAATCCAGTAAAAACAGTGAAGAGTCCTGTCTGTTTATGTCTCACCTCTGTCCATGGCTGGTTCAGGTTCTGGTTCTGGCTCTGGTTTTGGTTCAGGTTCTGGTTCTGGCCCTGGTTCTGGTGGATGTGTTCTGTTGTTCTCAGCTCAGAGTTTTGGGGGTTTTATAGCAGAAAACTCGATAAATAAATTCAACCTCAGAAACATGAAACCAACAAACAACCAGCCAGAGTGTGTGTGTGTGTGTGTGTGTGTGTGTGTGTGTGTGTGTGTGTGTGTGTTCTATTTAACATGAACACCATGATAATAATATTAATAGATCATAAAATAGATCAGCATTGATTGAAGTAAAAAATAAAAAACAGTAAAGGTCAGTTTGGTTAATTTACTTCAGTTCAGTTCAGTTTACTTCATTTTACTTTACCTCAGTTTACTTTATTTGATTTCATTTTACTCAATGTTACTAGTATTACTACTAGTTTGTTTGTGCAGCAACGAGGACACGCGTCCTGTCATGTCAAGTGGAAATGAAGAAAGAAAAGAAAAGAAAAGAAAAATGGACAGAAAAAAGAAAAGACACACCAGAACAGATAAGTTTTTAATGTGTCCAGAGAAGAGAAACAGAGTGAACGTCTGATGATAAAATCTAAAACTAATGAAAAGTAAACAGAGGTGCTGATGATTCTATCTGTGATTAATGATGATAAAATCAATAATTCTAATCTATATTTGGACTATTTGTCTCTGACATGTAGAACAGAAGTTCAAAATAACAGAAAATGAAAATACTCAAAAAGAACAATCAGTGTATCAGTGGAACGTTCTTGATATTTTCATGTCACCACTTTATATACACTCATATACTTTTAATTTATTCTATAATCTGTATTAATCTATAAATGTACGTCAGGTTTTATAAACTGCAAATGGATTATTTTCATCGTTGCTGAGCTGCAGAGGATTCAGCTGTAGATTAATTATTGATTATTAACTGATCATTAATTATTTAGATGAAGCATAGATCAATAAAACACAACAGCTGCTCAAGTGTCACAAAACAAATGTTAATAAAGTTTCAGATGTATAAACGGATGAGATCGACGGAGCTGCGTGTGAATATTGAAGGTGTGTTTTTCACTGCTGATGTAAATGTCAGCGTCGAGCTGCCTGATGAATTTATTGACGGCTCCATGACAGCGATACGAGCTCACACCACAACAACACCTGCATCTCATTAACCTGCTCCACAAACAGCTCACCTGCCACAGGTGAGGTCACGACCAATCACAGGACAGGACGGACGGTTCAAGTCAAACTCCTCTTCACTCAATCAAATGACTTTATTAATGGATTATCATATTAATGATCGAATGTCAGTCGTGTTCTCCTGCAGGGTTCTGCATAGAACAAACAAACGTCACGTTTGAATCCTCCAGTTTTATTTATGCATCAGTTTAAACTGTGTGACATGAACAACATGATAATAATATAATAATGATAATAAAGATAATAATGTTCATAGATCATAACACAGTAGTAGCAGTAGTAGTAGTAGTAGCAGTAGCAGTAGTAGTAGTAGTAGGTAGTAGTAGTGGTAGTAGTAGCAGTAGTAGTAACAGTAGTAGTAGCAGTGGTGGTGGTCAGTCAGTGGCGGTGGTAGTAACAGTGGTAGTGGCAGTGGTGGCAGTGGTGGTGGAGTAGCGGTGGTGGTAGTAGTGGCAGTAGTGAAGTGGTAGTGGTGGTAGTAGCAGTAGGTAGCAGTAGTGCAGTGGTAGGTAGTGGTGGTAGTAACAGTGGTAGTAGTAGTGGTAAGTAGTAGCATGTAGTAGTAGTAGTAGTGGTAGTTAGTAGTAGTGGTGGTCTGGTGTCGGTTCTGTAGTTTTAGTAACTTTGAATGTTTATTCATTTAATTCACGACAAACAGAAACTCAAGAAGAACTGAAGATTCACAGTCAGCTGCTTCTCAGCTGAGACTTCATCTGAAACAAGACACTCAGTGTGTGTGTGTGTGTGTGTGTGTGTGTGTGTGTGTGTGTCTGTAGTGTGTGTGTGTATGTGTGTGTGTGTCTGTAGTGTGTGTGTGTGTGTGTGTGTGTGTGTGTGTCTGTAGTGTGTGTGTGTGTGTGTGTGTGTGTCTGTAGTGTGTGTGTGTCTGTAGTGTGTGTGTGTGTGTGTGTGTGTGTGTGTGTGCCTGTAGTGTGTGTGTGTGTGTGTGTGTGTGTGTGTGTGTGTGTGTGTGTCTGTAGTGTGTGTGTGTGTGTGTGTGTGTGTGTGTGTGTGTGTGTGTGTGTGTGTGTGTGTGTGTGTGTGTGTAGTGTGTGTGTGTGTGTGTAGTGTGTGTGTGTGTGTGTGTAATCCTCAGTAATGTCACTTCTGTTGGCAGCTGTTGCTCTTCTTGTCTTTCTCTTTGAACTTTGCCCGTTTAGATCCAACAACAGCTGCTGCTGTACTGGAACCATCCGCTCTGAACCAATCAGGAGAACCATCCGCTGTGAACCAATAAGGCAGAGAACCATCCCTTCAGAGCCAATCAGGTGGAGAACCATCCTTTGTATATGTGTAATGATGTGCAGGTGTAAACATTAATTCATTGTCTGTATCCACTTATCACTGAAGGGTTGTGGGGTGGAGCCTATCCCAGCTGATATTGGCTGAGAGGCGGGGTTCACCCTGGACAAGTCTCCACTTCATCACAGGACTGACAACCACTCAGACCTATGGAGAATTTAGAGTCACCAATTAACCTATTTAGCATGTCTTTAGACTGTGGGAGGAAGCCGGAGAACCAGAAAGAACCACGGGAACTGAACCTGAACACAAATCTGAACATGAGGAGAGGAGAACTCTGCACAGAAAGGCACCGTGCCAGCCATGAACTCTCCAGCACCCCAGCTGAGGATTTGAACTCAGGACCTTCTTGCAGTGAGGCAGCAGTGCTAACCACTGTACCACCAGCCCACAGGTGTAAACATGTCGGGTGTAAACATGTCCCGGTGTAAACATGTCCGGGTGTAAACATGTCAAGTGTAAACATGTCCGGTGTAAACATGTCAGGTGTAAACATGTCCAATTGTAAACATGTCGGTGTAAACATGTCCAGTGTAAACATGTCCAACAAAACATGTCGGGTGTAAACATGTCCAGGTGTAAACATGTCCGGTGTATGTCCAGGTGTAAACATGTCCAGTGTAAACATGTCCAGTTGTAAACATGTCAAGTGTAAACATGTCAGGTGTAAACATGTCCAGGTGTAAACATGTTCGTGTAAATATCGGAACTATGCATGTTCGGTGTAAACATGTCCAGGTGTAAACATGTCCAGGTGTAAACATGTTGGGTGTAAACATGTCGGGTGTAAACATGTCGGTGTAAACATGTCAGGTGTAAACATGTCAGGTGTAAACATGTCGGTGTAAACATGTTGGTGTAAACATGTCGGTGTAAACATGTCCAGGTGTAAACATGTCCAGGTGTAAACATCAGGTGAGTGTAAAGAACAACAGCAGAAACATTGTCAGGAGAGTTGAAACTTTTAATCACTTTGTCTTCACTGCATCTCACTGTCATTCCTCATCCTCCAACATTTAAAATCGACCAATCAGCAGGCTTATTGCTCTGACACTCATCCACCAATCACATGAGGCACTGGTTTCTTAGCAACATGAAATCAGTTTGACAAACCGTTCAGCCCAGTTCAGTCCAGCCTTTACACTATGTCTGCGGAGGTTCACTGAAATAAGATGGAGGGTGTAAAAACAGCACGGCCTGTCCTCACCTTTCTCTGATGGAAAAGGAACATTCACAATGACAGAGATTATAATTAAATATATATTATTGTATATTATATTTATAATAATAAATATTCTAATGTTTAGTTAAATAAATATTAAGATGATGATCCACACAGTAAGAGAGCACAAACAGACTGACCCCTAATTTATACCAGGCGGCGTATATCACGGCCGCTTTACGTCGGCGCGTGTCCTCTGACAGGTATGCTTCCATTCTAGTCAATGCTGTAATTTACACCAGAAGCGCGCATCTCAGCAGCGTCCCAGAAGCGGCTCGTCCTCCAAAGAGAATACACAGCAAGTCTATTTTAACGGGTAGGAAGTCAGGCACAGAAAACAGGGAGAATCGGTTGATTTTCAAAATAAAAGACCCGTGCAGACTTCGCAATCATAAAGACAGACAGAAAATACGGGTGAGAGTGGGCAGGAACTGAATTGGAACTGGGCCTTCATCTCTCCGAGTAAATTCTAAAGAAACAAAAGATGAAAAACAGCAACTGAACAGAGATTTCTGCACAGATTAATATTAATACAGATATATACCATAGAAAATTACAAGAAAGAAAAAAGAAAAATATCTTCTCACTGAAGAAAAGCTGCAAATGAAATCAATCATTAATGATCATTTTTAAATGAATTAATCACTTCACTAAAGTGCATCAAACACATTTATTCTTCACTTGCTGATACAGTTTCACTATTTAGAACCAGCTGTCAGTGTGATGTCACAACCAGCTGCTCTGAGTTCAGGTCAGTTTTCGCCGGCGTCCACCTTGATGACGCCGCGTCGCTTTTAAAGCGTCTGCTGATGAAGGCAGGAGTTTCAGTGAGCGTTGAAGTGTCGGAACAACCAGCCAGAAACTGATGACACGCGTGGCGACCAGAGTGGTGTGACATGTTAATAACACGCCAACATGGTGATTAGTTATCGTTCATCATCACCAACTGGGAACACAAATGGATGGAGATGTCAAAAGTCCTCTCAGTCTTTACTGCAGTACAAGTATATATCGAGTAAAAATAGAAGTACTGATTCAACCTGTTTACTGCAGTGAAAGTGAAAAAGTTTAGACTCTGAAATGAAACTATAAAAATTAAGAAGTTGTCCTCTGAATGACTGTTTCTGTGCAAAGACAACCAAACCTCACCTTGACTCCACCAGTCTCTCTCTGTGTTTCACATTCTTATGTCTTTTACATTGTTTTCAACTGTTAAGGTTTTAAGTAGTTCGTCTTTGCGCCTTGTTACGTCTTGTAACGCCTTGTAATGTCTTTTACGTCTTGTAACGTCTTGTAACGTCTTGTTACGTCTTGTAGCGTCTTATTACGTCTTGTTACGCCTTGTTACGCGTCTTGCCACGCGTCTTGTAGCGTCTTATTCGTCTTGTAAGCGTCTTGTTACGTCTTGCGCCTTTGCGTCTTGCACGTCTTGTAACGTCTTGTTACGTCTTGCTCCATTGTTTTTATTTTTGTCTTGGTACATCTATTAAATTGTTGTAATCTTATTACGTCTTCTTTTTCTTGTTGTATTATTTTCAGCGTTTCTTCTTTGTACTTCTGTTTTTTGTCACTTTTGTTTTGTTTGATCTTTTTCCATTTGTTATGTCTTGTTATGTTATGTTTATTTTTTTATTAGTTTTTGTCTTGTTTCATCTTGTTACATCTTTTTAAACCTGCTGTGTTGTTTACATCTTTTGTCTTTTTACAGTTTGTTACATTGTTCTTGTTGTTACGTTTTTCATTTTGTTACGTTGTTTTCATCTTCTTATGTCTTCTTATGTCATTTTTGGGTCTTGAATCGCTTTTGTCTTGTTACATCTTGTTACTTCCGTGTTATATAATTTATGTTAAGTCACCTTGTCATGTCTCATTACCTTGCCAGAATAAGCTGGTGTGGAACAGTGTACACTCACAGATGAAGGTAATAATAACCTGAATCAATGTAAAGTTGTTCAAACACTGTACAATTTCATAAATGTTGTAGATTAATCCAGCGCCAACTGTATGACTGAAAAGATGACGTGTGATTTATGATCTTACTGTGTGGTCCGATCGTCACGCCACAACGCTGTGCTCATGCTGTCATGTCGTGTCCCACATTTTGATTGGCTGTAGTTTTCAAAAGGCAAACCACCAGAGGACAGACTCTTAGTTCTGGCTTTTATCCAGTGGCTGTGAAGACAGCAGGGAAGGCTGCCATCATCACATGGGCCAACTGCAGGTTCATCTGTCATTATCTTAACAACACTACACCAAAGAGGAAGAACTGCAAGTCACAGGCTCTGCAGATTTAAGCGCAATTAACTACCACAAAGAAAAGGAAATGGAGCAACAGTATAAACTGGGAATCTACCTCCTTATTGTTGCTACTGAATCAACCAGAAGGCAAAGCTCAGAGTTGTTATGAGCTGGTCGGCAGAGGACAAATGTTTATTTTTCAATATCGAAATTTTAGATGACCTCTCACATTGGGTTTGTTTGGATCTGATCAACCTACACACTGTACGTGTAAAATAGAAAATAAAACGTCCTGTCAGCCCTGCAGACTGTTCTGACTGTTGTGATTTGTCAATAAAGATTAGTTTGAAAGTTGTGAGGCAGGTAGAAGTCTGTTAGCAATAATGCTAACAAGACAGAGACATGCTGCCTTGATCATCTGTGTGTCTAAACTTTAGCAGAGAGAATTGGCGGTAAGCTAGCTGTCCATATTCTGCATCCACATGACAATGTGTCATGTCTCCATGGCAACAGACGCTCTGTTTGTCACTTGGTGCAGGTGGAGTCAGATAAAAAGGCTCTGACATCGGGGTATCAACTCGTGGCTCTGCTTCAACAATGACCACCAACATTATCATTCATAAGAGCAGCTGATTGGTCCTCGCTCCCCCAGAATGCTGCACGCCAAATGACACCTGATGAAGCTGAAATTCAGTCTGACTCTAAACTGAGTTGTGAGGCTCAGAAATCAAGTCAGACATGGACTCAAATTGTACAGAGTATGAGCAGACTTAATGACTTAATGAGAAGATCAAAACTCCCAGAATGCCTCAGCAAAAACAGATGCAATCGTCAAACACTTTCATGTCAAAGCCAGAAGAAGAAGAAGGAGAGCTCAGAGTTGCCGGACAGTCTCAGAACACGTCAGAGTCCTCGTTAACTTGTCTCTGCTGTGACGTGTCACTCTGCTGAAGCTAACAGACAGGAGAGTCCATGTGTCCTTTCACAGGTGAGTCCACATCAGACCACTGACTCTCTCAGGTTCTCATCTCGCAGGAAGTCGGGGATAATGAGTGGAGGAGCAGCATGGAGGAGAAACTCACTCTGAAGCTCCACTCGGGGGGGTGGGTCCTCCTCCGTGTCCTCACCGTGTCCATACAGCAGACTGATCCGTTTACAGAGAAGTCCTTCTGTCTCTGGCGGCGCCTCCTCATCTTGCCGTCCCTCTGTCTTCTCTCTGTATTTGTAGGACGCCAGTTTGACCGTCCGCTGCAGGAGGTGTTTCCTGTATGCTCTCTGGATCACCGTTGCAGCCACCTCCTCCTGTTTCCTCCGTAGAGTGCTGCTGATTGGTTCATAAGACACCTGAAGGAAACAACAATCACCTGTGACAATGAGCCAATGAATGAGCTCCACCTCATCTAATATGTCTCAACAGACATCATCCAGAACCACTGACGGTCCAATGATATTGAACGACAACCAAGACATTCAAGAGTTAAAGATGTTTGTAAAGTTTTTACATCAGCAGGACATGTGACAGTAATGTAACATTAAGAGTGTCAACAAAATCAATAATACATAAAACTAGACATCGCTATTAAGGTGCCTGTAATACATGTTAGTTAATAGGTAATAAGGCCCTTTTGAGCTGCTTATTAACTGCACTCTTTGTTGGCACTAAATTGAAAACAGTGCTTCTTAAAGTTAATTAATCCTTTATTATGCACTATTATTAAACTGTTGACAAATTTCTTTTAAGTGCTTATAAATGTCATATAATCTAACAATAAACATGTTTATTATGCTGTTATTAACACTTATAAAGTCTTAACATATATTTATGGTAATGAGCATTGTACATGGGCCTTAGTACTGATTAACTAACGTTAAATTACAAGCACCTTAAAATAAAGTGTTACCGACAATTATAGAATAGAATAGAATAGAATAGAATAACAGAACCTTTGAGGGGTTGTTGGCCATGAATTTCTCCTCCATGCTCGCTTTGAGAGCGTCCATCTCTCCTGAATCACCCAAAACCTGCACACATAGAATAGAATAGAATAGAACAGAATAGACACAATTTAACTTACAAACATTACATATAGTAAGTGTCAGATGATGTCACCTGTGCTGTGAGAGCCAGCAGGATGTCCAGACAGTGGATCTTGTCTCCAGGGACCAGAGGCAAGTCCATGTGGATCAGTTTGATGGTGTTTGGTTTGGGGATCCTCAGAGGATCCTTCAGCGTGTCACAGAACACTGACAATTCACTGTGGACCAGAACAGACTAGGACCAGGATCAACACATTCCACATTCACACAGCGGCCATTTTCTTCTCAAAGTATGTACTGTTAGCGGTATGTTAGTTTAGAACAAAATGACGACCACATCAGAGGAAAATGGCCGCCATGATTATGGTGAATGGGTGGGACTCACCTGTACTGTATGAACTGTGAGGCATCAGGGTCAAACTTCTCCCAGGTCTCGTAGAACATCTCAAAGTCGTCCTCGCACAGTGGATCAGTGCTCTCTTCTGTGGCCACATTGAAGTTCTCTAGGATGATGGCAATGTACATGTTGACCACCACCAGGAAGGACATGATGATGTAGGTGGTGAAGAAGACGATGCCAATGGCCGGGCTGCCACAGTTCCCTCTGACCAGCGTTCCTGGGTTCTCAATGTCGGGGTCACAATCCGGCGGCAGGTTCATGATGGGACTCAGCAGACCGTCCCACCCAGCAGACGTTGTGATCATAAACAAACAGATCATGCTGTTTCCGAATGTCTCAAAGTTAAACATGTCATCGATAATTGCCTCCCGCTTCACGTAGGCGAAGTTCGACATGCCAAAAATGGAGAAGATGAACATGATGAGGAAGAGGAGGAGGCCAATGTTGAAGAGGGCAGGAAGTGACATCATCAGGGCAAAAAGCAGTGTCCGGATCCCCTTGGCTCCACGAATGAGGCGAAGGACTCGGCCGATACGAGCCAATCGGATCACACGGAAGAGCGTGGGCGAGACAAAATATTTCTCAATGATGTCAGCGAGGAGGAGGCCTGAAGAGAGGAAAGAACAAGACAGATCAGTTGTTCATCATCATAAAGAACCTCACTATCAATACTCCAAAATATCAAGAGCCCTAACAACAATATTTCAAATGATCAAGAACCCTAACAATCCAAAAACAAGAACTCCAATATCAACACTCATCATAGAAACAATTAGACAATAACATCACCAGATGAGACAATGACATCACCTGTCAGACTCACCTACGATGGACAAGATGACGACCACAAAGTCGAAGATGTTCCAACCCACAGCAAAGTAATGTTGGCGGAGTGCGATGACCTTCAGGGTGCACTCGGTGGTGAAGATGATGATGAAGACCAGATTGACCCAGTACAAGATCAGCTCCTTCTCTGCGCTCTGCTCGTCAGTCTCCACCATCATCGTCACCATGTTGAGGCAGATTAGAACCATGATGAAGATATCAAAGATCTGTTGGGTCACCAAGTCAAAGACCAAAGCCTGGAACTTATTCTGTTCAGACACAAACAAACGAGTGGGAACAACTTCAAACAGATGTTGACATTTCAAAATCAAAAAAAGACTTACAACTGGACTTGGACTTTAACACCAGTGACTCATGACTTCACTTGGACTTGAGCCTTTTGACTTGAAAATACTTGATACCTTCCCCCAATTCAAAACAAAAATATTGATATATCAATAAGTATTGATACTGAATATTTGACACGTTTTCAAAACACATTTTTCACAGTATCAATTAACTTGATACTGCCACAATCTTGACAGTTTAAAAATACATGTACATGTGAAGCACATGGATGTACAAAAACTAATAAGATGTAAGATGGAATGAGACATGATAAGACAAAAAAGACATAACAAGACAAAAACAATGTAACAAGACAAAAAAGAATTAAGAAGACAAAACAAGATACAAAAAAAAACAGTGCAGCCAGGACAAAAACTGATGCAGCAAGAGACACAAAACGATGCAACAGATGTAACCAGATGTAATGACATGGAGACGTATGTCTGTGTGCTCCACGTTTGTACCTATTTCAAGTCTTTCCTGTAACAGTTATATGCATTATTGATTAATCTGTGAATTCTTTTCTTTAGTAATCAATCAGTAGGTCAATAAAATGTCAGAAAAAGGTGAAAAATGTTGACCAGTGTTTCCAAAAGTCCAAGATGACATACTCAAATGTCAAACTCACAAAAATATTCAGTTAACTGTCAGAAAGGGGTGAAAAAACCCCCACAGAATATTCATATTGAAATCAGAGAATTTGGACTTTTAATGACTCTAAATGATTTATTGATTAAAATAATTGGCAATTAATTTAATAATCATTTCATAACTGATCAATAATGGTCCCCTGCTGGAACTGCTACCTCCATGACCCGACTTCTGATAAGATGAATGGATGGACAGATGGATGGACAGATGGATGGATATATCTACCTTTAAACAGACAAGACAAGCTTTTTCCACTGGTATCTACAATGTCATCAAATATAAATTCTTTTTAGGTATTGTACTGAAATAAGAAATTCCAGTATCGTGACCTAAGCTGTTGACGTGTGTATTTACGTAGCGTCATGGAGTCAGACTGACCTCGGGTCGTGGGACAGGTTTCTGAGGTTTCTTGGAGCCCAGTTTCTTCATGGCGTTGTAATATTTCTTCTGCTCCTCCGTCATGAAGATGTCCGTTCCTCCCAAGTAAAGAAAGAAGACAAACAGCAGGTGAGAAACAGAATCATGTTTCTGATCAGCTCAAACCATCAGTGAGAAGAAACATATCTTTGCTTTCTGCTGGTTGAAGTTGTCGATGATGACTCCGATGAAGAGGTTCAGGGTGAAGAAGGAGCCGAAGATGATGAAGCAGACAAAGTAAATGTACATGTACAGATTGGCTTCGTACATTGGCTGGGACTCCACCTACACACACACACACACACACACACACACACACACACACACACACACACACACATACACACACGCGCACACATAGTATAGTAACCATGGTAACCAGGTCAAGTCAATTGTTTGTTATATTTGTGTTACCGAGAAACACAAATTTGTACAAAAAGCTTTTCTGCTGAAGTCAACCTGCAGGTCACAACTGATGGTGGTGAAGCCCCTGATCAGTTACTGCTGATATGTCTGAACAAAGTTTGGACCAGTACTTGCACAAGGACCAGAACCAGAATCACTATCACCACAGACATCTCTAATGAAGTAGTGTTAGTACCAGTATTAGTACCAGTATCAGTTCCAATATCAGTTCCAGTATTCGTACTGATATTAGTTCTTGTATTAGTACCAGGATTAGTATCAATGCCAATGCCAGTATTAGTTCCGGTACAATTTCCAATATTAGTACCAGCATTGGTTCCAGTATTAGTACCAGTATTAGTAGCAGAACTTATAGAACTCTGGGTGCACTGACATCTCTGGAGTCCACAGCTGCATACATGATGTCCATCCAGCCTTTAAATGTGGCCTAAAAGAGAGAAAAGAGTTCATTAAAATAAAAGATAAGAATGTAAGACAGTCGTCTGTATACGGTGAAACAACCAGAACATTTCAATGATGAAATGTTGTCATATTTAAACAGACGAACTGAACAGTAAACTTCACTTGTGGGGGCTTTTAATGTCAGTTTGTCAGCTTACACACACAGTCAGGTCAGTGGTATATTGATATCTGAGTTATTGATCTTGTGGTGTTTCATTGTTTTGATACTGTAACCTGTACTGACTCATGATTTTACTGTTTCAGGTATCACTCTAAACCTTTTATATCTCACAAACAACATGTTGAAACTGACCACTTGCAGCAGCGACAGGTAGCCCATCCCCACATTGTCGTAGTTGACCTTAATGTTCTTCCAGCGAACCTCCGTGAAGTTGGCCTCAATAAGAGCGAAACACTCTGTTTTGTTGTTGACGATTTCGGGGTCAAACATCTCCTCAGACGTTTCATTGAAACAGTAATAAAACTTCCCTGCAAACAGATTCACTCCCATGATGCTGAAGATGAGCCAGAAGATGAGACACACAAGCAGCACGTTAAAGATGGACGGGATCGCTCCAACCAGGGCGTTCACCACCACCTGCAGGGAGACGGGTAGCCAGAGAGACAGAGACAGGTACAAGACAAAAATGATATAACAAGAAAAAAAAATGACGTAAGACGACTTAACAAATCCAAACCAACACAACAAAATGTAACAAGAGGAAAATGACATTGGAAGACATAAGATGAAAACAATGTAACAGGACATAACAACATGAAAATGACAATAAGACATAAACATAACAGACATAAGACATAAAAGACATAACAAGTGAAAAAGACAGAAACCAAGTAAAATACATAATATGAAAAAGATGTAACAAGATGAAAATGACATAACAAGATATAGCAAAACAAAAACAATGTAACAAAATGAAAAATAGATAAAAAAAACGCAACAAGACAAAAAATACGTAAAAGACGTCGACAAGGATGAAACAAAATATAACAAGATGGAAACTAGCTGAAAATTACGTAAAAGACATGACAAGACAAAAATGCAGTAACAAGATGTAACAAGACAAAAAATGTTGCGAAAGAGACAGATATATAGAGAGACAGACAGACAGACAGGTCACCCATGGATAAACCTGTCTGTCTGTCTGCCTGTCTGTGCATCAGAGTTGTTGCCTGTCTCACCCTCATGCCCTCAAAGCGAGACAGGGCCCTCAGGGGCCTCAGAGCTCTCAAAGTCCTCAGCGACTTGATGGCTCCCAGCTCAGAGTATCCCAGGATGTTTGCTGTCAGAGACACCAGAGACACCTGTAAGACATGACACACCTGGTGATGACATCACACAACAGACAGACAGTGTGGTTGCTATGGTGATAAACTCCTGCAAGTGTTCTTACATCTACGATGAGGAAGTCAAGCCAGCACCAAGCGTTGGTGAAGTATATCTTGAAGCCATAGGCGACCCACTTGAGTATCATCTCCACCACAAATACGTAGGTGAACACCTGATCTGCGTACTCCAGGACCGTCTTTATGACCAGACGCTGCTCCAGGTAGATGTCCTCAAATGCCTTCTCATACACACACACACACACAAACAAACACTGACATCAGCACCTCAACTGGTGTGCCATATATCACATTTTAGGTTAGCAAATGTTAGCACCTGTTTGTTCACTCTGGAGCCCTCTACATTACAATGTGGTAAGAACAAATGAGGAAAACCATGAATAAATACACATGTTCCAGATTAAAATTTTAATGACCACATGCAATTTTGAGTACCTATTAAAATTCATAGAGGTTGTTTTTTTTTTTGTTTTTTTTTACTAATTTTGGAGAGTCAAAAATGCCTGTAGTTGCAGAAACACCCAACTCTTTCATAACTGGTAAGCCAGCCAGGATGATGATCTGTCTTTATCCTGATGATTCTTCTTAGAACAGCATGAGTTTACATCAACACAAAACGATTTCCCTTCATTTTCCTTTGATTTCCTCCTTATAGATCTCATGCAGCCAATCAAAGCAGCCATCCACAGCATGGAAAGAAAATTGTTATTGTCCTATTTTGGTGTGTTCGTGATTTCAGCTTCTTAAATGTGAGTATTTTCTGGTTTACTTACTCCTCTCTGACAGTAAACTGAATGTCTTTCAAGACATTTGAGGACATCATCTTGGACTTTGAGAAACACTTTCTTATATTTTATGGACCAAACTAATCGATTAGTGGAGAAAATAATTGACAGATTGATCGATAATAAAATAACTGTCAATTTTATGTTGTCACCATAATTTTTTTTATTTCATCACTATGCATGATGATGTTATTATTTTTCAAGTGTTTTTAAATGTTATGTGACTGTGTTGAAAACTGATGAGTTTGTTAAAGATAGTCTCACCTGTGTGGCGGCCATGTTAGTAGTAGAGAATGTCAGCCATTTTTGTAGTCCACTGTTAGCCATGTCAGCTATGTTAGTAGCCCTGTGGTCAGTTTATCAGCACTCTGCTGTCGGCCATGTTGTCTCCACAGGTTAGTACTGAGACCACACACATTCCTGAGAACCAATCAGATCTGGGGTTCTCTGTCACGTGATCAGATCAAACAGACCAATCAGCATCCAGGACAACTGAACAGTAGTCAGCCTATTAAAATACCACACAACACTGATGTTAGAGTTAAAAACTGATGATTTATAAATCAGTAATCTATAATTATGTTTACCAGAGCTCCACTGCTCAGCAGGATCATGAAAATGATGAAGGTCTCAAAGTAGTTGTGCTCTACAATGGAGAAACAGGTTCTCCTGAAGTTAGACCAGACCTTCCCCCTGCCTTGGGATGTGTCTATGTCCAGGACTGGACAGCGTCGGTAACACTCTGAAACACAAACACACAAATGTTTCATTTGAACCAGATGGTACATTATTGTAATATATTATTATTAGACATTAGAATTACTGAAGAATTATCAGGCTCAGGGAGTAACAGATTACATATAACAGGATTACAAAATCAGGATACAAAACATGCCAGTTTGCTCTCAAACAGCAAAAATGAAAACTGCACCAGTGTAAGATAGAGCCTAGAAACACAGCAAACACTGGACAGTCTCTTACACTATGATTTGTGTGTGTGTGTGTGTGTGTGTGTGTGTGTGTGTGTGTGTGTGTGTGTGTGTGTGTGTGTGTGTGCACATGTGTGTGTGTTCATACCATCACTGCAGCAGTCCACAGGTGTGTTTGCATCATGATCTTCATCCTCTGCATCCTCCTGAACTTCAGGAAGTTTCTGTACAGTGCTGCAGACCGATGACTCGCTACACTGAAACACCAAAAACAGCCTGTCGATCATCACCAAGATCTTGTTCACAACAACATTCCCGCAACCTGTTTTCATCCCAACTCGTCTCCGCCCCTCAGTTTCTGATACTAAAGCAAAAGGTGTTCTTCAGAGTCTATATGAGATGCAGCAAGAAAGACTTTTTAATAAGTGGTTCATGCTCTGAAACAGTCACAGTTTGTTTCAGTTTAGGATAAGACTGAGTTTGGGGCTACAATAAATATGTTAGGTTATGTAGTCACATGATGTCACTGAAGGAACTTGCAAGCTCAAAATTTACATGATGCAAGTCACGTGGAAATAAAAATAATAGTTAATAATAGTTGCAGCCCAAGTTTACATTGAAGTCACTTAAAAAGCTGATTGTGTCTCTCAGCTGCTAACGGGTACTGTCTGTGTCTGTTGCCGAAGGGCAGCAACAAATGAGATTGGAGGTCAGGAGTAGATGAACCGCTGCAGCAAAACAGAATAGAATAGAATAGAATATTTACTTGGGAGTGCTCATCTTTCTCCTCTTCATCCTTGTCGTCTTCATCGTCATTGTCATCATCATCATCATTGTCTGGTGTCTCAAAGTCAGACTCGGCCTCAGCGATGGGTACTCTCAGGAAGGCGATGTTGTGGTAGTTGCTGGTCAAGTTGTCATGGTTACAGGCAAGGGACCTGATCTCTGACACCGACTGGTCTGAGGTCACAAAGGTCAAAGCCAGAACCTCCTTTGTCGTCCTGTTGTCTTCCTCACTGTCAACCACTGACAAGAAAACAACACAGAGTAGCTGATCAATAAGTCAATCAATCAATAAAGTGTTTGCTGTAGTTCTGATCTGGTCCTACCAGTTTGGTCTGGATTCACGTGGTTCTTCTTTCTTATTAAAGTCCAGATATGTTCCAGAATCCAGGTCTTCGTCCAGTCCACCGCCCTGTTGATCCGGTTTATGGCAATCTGCAGGTTGTTTTCTCCTTCGTCTTCTGGAGCTGCCAGATTATCACCGCTGAACGAGCTCAGCAACAAAGCCAGGAACAGGTTAAGGACCTGAAACGAGACCAGAAACATGTTCAGAAAGAGGTTCAGGACCTGAAACAGGACCAGAAACAGGTATGAGACCAGAAGCAAGATAAGGTACAGGTTCAGGATCAGGTTTAGGACCTGAAACAGGTTCAGGACCTGAAATGAACCGAGGATGTGAAACAAACCCAGGAACAGGTTCAGGAATAGGTTTATGACATGAAACAGGAATAGGTTCAGGAATAGGTTCAGGACCTGAAACAAGACCAGCAACAGGTTCAGGACCTGAAACGAGGCAAGAAACCCATTCAGGAACAGGTTCCGAACCTGAAACAAATCAAGGAACAGGTTCAGGAACAGGTTCAGGACCTGAAACGAGACAAGAAACCCATTCAAGAACAGGTTCCGAACCTGAAACAAATCAAGGAACAGGTTCAGGAACAGGTTCAGGACCTGAAACGAGACAAGAAACCCATTCAGGAACAGGTTCCGAACCTGAAACAAATCAAGGAACAGGTTCAGGAACAGGTTCAGGACCTGAAAAGAGACCAGGAACAGGTTTAGAACCAGGTTAGTGTCTAGTTCATTTGGATCTGTATGCCCATGGACTGTTTAGACCTGTTCCAGCTTGACTCAAGCATAAGATTTATTTTGTTTATTGACTAGTGTCCTTTATTGTTAGTACAGTCTCTTTGAACTGCCACTGCTTTGCCTCAGTCTGAATTTCAGCTCTGTTTGTTTGTTTGTTGCTGCTGCTTTGCTTGACTGATCACTAGTTAGCCTTCTGCCTCTTTCAAACTAGACCCTCCATCTATTGACCAGCCTACTGGACTCTGCAGAGTGACAATCAGGATCAGAGTGACTCACCACCAGGTTTCCGATAACCAGGACCATCATGAAGACGATGAGACACATGGTCTGACCTGAGACCTCCATGCAGTCCCACATGGTCTCAATCCACTCTCCACATAGGACCCTGAAGATGATGAGGAAGGCATGGAAGAAGTCATACATGTGCCAGCGAGGAAGCTCGCAGTCCTGGGCGATGCGACAAACGCAGTCTTTGTAGCTCTTCCCAAACAGCTGCATGCCAACAACGGCGAAGATGAAGACGATGATGGCAAGGACCAGAGTCAGGTTCCCCAAAGCCCCCACAGAGTTCCCGATGATCTTGATCAACATGTTGAGGGTCGGCCAAGACTTGGCCAGCTTAAAGACTCGCATCTGGACAGGAGATAGGTGAGGAGACAGGTAGACAGACAGGTGAGGAGACAGACTGGAAGCATTAACTTGATTGTAATGTCTGGTAAAAAGTAATGATGATGATGATGACATCACACTGACCAATCGGAAGGAGCGCAGAACAGACAGACCCTGAACATTAGCCAGTCCCAGCTCCACCAGACTCATGGTGACAATGATGCTGTCAAAGATGTTCCAACCCACCTTTAACCATGGCAACAGAAGGACCACAGACATGTTTTACCATATGAACAGCTGTCAGTCATCATCACTGAGCTCATAACAAACAGGATTTCTGACCTGGAAGTAGTAGTACGGGTCCATGGCAAGAAGTTTGAGGACCATCTCAGCTGTGAAGATCCCTGTGAAGACCTGGGAGGGTCAGAGGTCAGGTATGAATGATCAGAGGTCAGATATGAAGGGTCAGAAGTCACGTATGAAGAGGCAGAAGTCAGCAATGAAGGGTCAAGAATCTGATATGAAGGGTCAAAGGTCAGATATGAAGGGTTAGAAGTCAGTTGTGAAGGGTCAGAGATCAGGTATGAAGGGTCAAGGATCTGATATGAAGGGTCTAAAGTTAGTTATGAAGGGTCAGAGGTCAGGCGTAAAGGGTCAGAAGTCAGAGGTCAGGTATGAAGGATCAGAGGTCAGGAGAAGCAAACTCTCACTTTAATGTGGTATTTGTACATTATAACTTAACTTAGCTATAACTTGTAGCTTCATTTCCCGTAAAAAAATTTTTCTTCATGACTCACCAGATTTCCGACACTCAGAAGCTCCTCAAACTCCTCTGTCATTGGATAATGCTCCATGGCCATGAAGACAGTGTTTAGGACGATGCAGATGGTGATGCCGAGGTCTACAAATGGGTCCATGACGATGGTATAGAGAACCTTTTTGATCCATCGCCAGCAGCCACAACAGTTCCACTTCAGGAAGATGTTGGCAAAGGCGTACCAACATGGAGGACACGGCCTCTGCTCCTCCTCGAAGTCTGAAACACAAAGCAGCTCAGGAACACTATGAACTGTGTTTGTCATCTAAAAAGACCATCTGACTTCCTGTCTGAGATTCCCATCAGCTGCTCTGTCAGTGGTTTTAATCTGTCTGTTGGTCAGCTTTGCCCTCAGTAATGACTACAGATACAATGAGCTCCTGCTGCTTCTCTTGTCCTCTCCTTCCAGTTTAAACTTTCTTCTTCCTGCTGCTTTTGATCAGCTCAGTATCAAATCTAACTTTTAATCTGTACATGTTAAAAGCATGTAGCTCTATTTGTGAACCAATTAGATGACAGAATCAACTCAAGTCATCAGGAGAGTAAGACAACTGAGCTGTTGTGATGTTTTCTGTTTTAGTCTCCAAAATGTCCATTCAAAGTGCTGAATGAGCTGTCAAAACTGTGTTTTGATTGGCTGTGAGAACATGTGAGTGTATATGTGCGTATACCTTCCATGGTAGTGTGTTCTTGTTCATGGCTCTTTATTTCTGTGGATGAATTTGTCCTCTGTGAAGCTGAATCTTGTTTCTCCGAGAGCGCCGCCCTGCAGGCCACCTGCTGTAATGACAGGAATAATAAATGTTGATGTGTGTGTGTGTGTGTTTCGGATGATGTCATCTGCATGTCTGCCTGTCTGTGTGTTAGAACGCACCTCCTCCTCTCTCTTCTTCAGCGCCTCCAGGATCTGAGCGTACTCCTCCTCCTTCTGTTTAGCCTCTGCGATGGTGGCATCGTTCTGTTCGGCATACGCCATGGCGACCACGGCCAGGATGAGGTTAATGAGGTAGAATGAGCCGAGGAAGATGACGACCACGAAGAAGATCATGTAGGTTTTACCTGCTGCTCGCAGCGTCTGCAGAGATACAGAGAGGTGAGCGACAGACAGATGAGTGACTGGTGAGATGCAGACAGGTAAGACAAAGACAGGTGAGACACAGACTCTGTACTGGAACCAGTCTGACCAGTTGGAACAGGTTTTCCCAGAAGTCCTGAGTCATCAGTCTGAACAGAGCGAGGAAGGCCCAACCAAATGAGTCGTAGCTGGTGTAGCCATAGTTTGGATTTCTGCCAGCCTTCAGACACATGTAACCCTCCGGACAGACCCTGAACACATCAGCATCTTTATCATCATCATCATCATCATCATTATTACCACCTATATCATCATTCACCATAATCAAATGGCAGCCATTTTCCTCGGACGTCACACTCTGGTTGTTCCTGGTTGTTTAAATGTAGAGAATCTGACAAATTGTTTTCATTTCACTGCTTCCCGATTGATCAGCAACTGAAAACACAATGACAGAGAAAATCTGGAGGGCCATCAGGACACATTTCAAAATAAAAATACAGATTTGATAACACATTAGCTACTGTGAGACAGCAGCTAACATTAGCATTAAACCATCTCCTAGCTAATAGCACTGTTTGAGAGTCTGACATCATATGATGGGAAAAAAGAAATATCATTGCTCATCATGGACAAATTTAAGCCTGATAGTAAAACACACTGAATGTAATCAAGCTAATGTAGGCCAACATTGATGTTAGCTGTCTCTTTTAGTATGTAAGCTAAGCAGCTAAAACAGCACTAGCAGTGTGTTAGCTTATAATAAAATAAGAGTCTGATCTTCCAACGCTTCAGTGTTGGCTGTTATCTGGACTCTGCACATTTTTTAGGTCACTGAGGAGACTGCTGTCTCACAGAAGCTAATGTGTAAAAATCTGTAGTTTTATTGTGAAATATGCCCCAGTGTCCCTCCATATTTTCTCTATCATTGTCTCTTCAGTTGCTGATCAATCAGGAAGTGATGGACTGAGGACGATTTGTCAGATTCTCTACATTTATATGACAGCGGGATGACATCTGAGCATCACATTAGACGATGACGTCAGAGGAAAATAGTGAATTATCACGATTGTGTGAACGTACCCAGCATCAGAGCTGTTTCCACACAGCAGAGCATCAAGTTGACCAGGCAGGTAGTAATAGTTGTCTACAGACAGACAGACAGACAGACAGAATCAGTATTGTAGACAGAGGTGTTTGTATTTACTTAAAAATGACACATTCACACTTATTTTGTGGCTCAGGTCATGTGACCACTGTTGTTATGATGGCAGGTTTATATAAATACATCAGTCAAATAACTGAGCACACGATCAAATGTTAAGATTCATTTCTGCCTCCTTGTGTCTGTTTCAAATTATGTAAGTTAGTCTCACTGCCCCCTTTATGTTGGCATAGATGTAGAGCTGTGTTGATTAATCAATTATGAATCAATTATTAAATTTACAATTGACAATGGATCAATCAGTTTGTGTAATTTTTCAAGAAATACAGTCCATAGTCTCTGATTCTAGACTAATAAATGTGAATATTTCCTGGTTTCTTTATGAGGATGACATAAAAATGTTCCTGAAGAATCAGTCTGAAATCTCACACTAAGTGAAGGAGAGCTTTGCAGTTTAATTCTGAGTGATTATTAGATGTATCAGGTCGACTGTTTCTAACATAATGGTGCGCCGCCATTTGCTGGACTTGGAGCAGCCTCTGAATGCCAACAGAATATGGAATCTGTCTCAGCTCAATAGAATGAAAACACCAAATAACTTGTAATTTCATCCTCACACCTGTAATGAAGGTAAAACTGCAACCAAAAAAAAATTACCTTCATAACCACGACTTTATGTCAATTTTCCATGGAATATTTTTCACATAAGTTTAATGTAAAGAGTTGCATGTTTTTCTATTATTTTAAGTCAATATGAAAAATTAAATACCTTCAGTCAGATTTGATTGAGGGAATGCAAACTTATACATAAACTGTGTTGGAGTGTGACGCACAGCCTCCTTATATGATCCAGTAAATAAATCTTACTTCATTTATTTACATTCAGATTATGTTTATTTATTTATTTGGATAAATAAACTTGATTTTATATATTTCAATTATATTTTACTGAAAAATATTGCTTCATGTATATTAGAGCCAAAAATATTTTTTTGAGCATTCATGTGCCATGCGCAGTGTATATTAAGCTCATTATACTGTTGGTTAATGTTGACATGGCATTCTGCCTCCATAATTATTGATACCACCAGATAATAAAGTTAAATATTAAATTAATAATAAAGATAAAGATAATAAAGTTAAATATTTGCTTGTTTTGAAGGTTTATCTCAAAATCAAATACATTTCCCAGGATAATGAGCTTCTGTTTCCATCTATCAACCCAGAGGTCAACGTTTTTGCCCCCACAATGACCCTGAACTATTTAAAATTCAAAAATAAAAAACTTACAAGGGTAGTTTTTCATTGAGCTACAAACGATGAAAATACTTCACAAGTACTTTAAAGAACCATGAGGCTGCCACCGCCATCATCATACCTGGGTTGTTGACGTGCTCGAAGAAATCAAAGCTACTGTTTCCTGTATTGTTGCCGTAGGTGTCATTGCCATGGTAACCAGTGTCAAGGTCGCTGTCAGATGTGTGGTTGCTATGCCACAGTGGCGGCATCAGGACACACTTTTGCCGCAGGTTTCCCATGAAGAGCTGCAGACCAATCAGAGCGAAGACGCTGAGGCAAAACACTGTCAGGATCATGACATCAGCCAACTTCTTCACTGATTGGATGAGAGCTCCAACAATCGTCTTCAGACCTGTGGGGTGGTGTTACACAGTGACCAATCAGAATGAAGAAAATCAAGTCACCAGCATAGAAACAGGCTCTTTCTAACCAAATGCATCACATGGACGCCATTATACTGTTTTAAGGTGGACTTACTCATTACTCTGTTAGATCAACCTTAAAACAGAAAACACACACACACACACACACACTGACCAGGGATGACTGTGATGGTCTTCAGAGCTCGAAGAACTCTGAACGTCCTCAACACAGAAACATTTCCCATATCTACAAACTCTGTCAGGTATCTGAAACACACAGAGAGATCATCATCATTTTACATCATTGGTTCATTATTGATTATTACATCAACAGCAGTAATGAGTTTTTATTTGCTGCTGCAGGTGTGTGACTGTATCTCACGCCATGCTGATGACCATGAAGTCCAACCAGTTCCAGGGGTCTTTGAGGAAGGTGAAACCTCCGATACAGAATCCTCTGGACAGAACTTTGACGGTGGCTTCAAACGTGTAGATGAATGTGAACACGTATCTGTTCGATGACAGGACAGACGAATACTTCAGCAACATTCAGAGAACCGTACGCACACATTTAAAACTGCTCTTCTTTTTGCCTTTCTTGTGATAGGACAGCTGAAGACATGACAGGAAAGGGATGCATGAGGTCACATGACAGGCAGCTCATGGTTGGACAGTTTGGATGATGTCATCCTCCATCATGCATGATAAGACATCAGTGTTAATGTTTTTATTTATGTTCTGAAGAAGAAATGACTGATGATCAGCATCATTACTGTTATTACACTGTAAATCCACTGTATGAATAAGAGAGAGCTGATGTCCTGCATCACCCCGTCAAGTTTTATTTCACAATAACGACCTGCTCATGTACATTATCCTGCTTTTAAATGGTCACTTACCCAAATAATGAATCTTTACACCAGGGGCGCCTGCGCCACGTCACGGCTGCGCCGCGGTTTTGTTCCGTCATGCATACGACTGCAGTTTCTACCAGCAGCGTTTCAGAATCGTTTCAGCGGTGGAGCGAGGATTAAGTCCTCTTTCCTTGTTCTTTGTGCTTCTACCATGGATAAGCAGGCTATGTAGGTAAATTGTTTATCTTCTGTCTGTCTTTATGATCGTGAGTCTGCAGTGAGTCGTGGGTCTTTTATTTTGAAAATTAACCAGATTCTCCTTTTCTGTGCCTGACTTCCTACCCGTTTGACCTGCTCTGTGCCAATTGACGTGCCGTCCGTCAAAAATAGACTTGCTGCGTATTCTCTGCGCAGTGGAGCGCTGAGCCGCTTCTGGGACGCAGCTAAAACGCGCCACGGCGCTTCTGGTGTAAATTACAGCACTGACTAGAATGGCTGCGAATTGGTCTTAGTGCCACGGCGCAGCCGTGACGCAGCGCAGCCACACCTGGTGTAAATTACCGGTTATGCAGGGTTCAAATTACACAGTGACATCTGGGGAGCCCTATTTTCCAGTAGTTACAAAACATGTCACATGCACGTGCATATAAGGACGTGCACGGCAGGTCAGTTTCAGGGTTACTGCAAAAAACATTCTTCTGTTACTACGATAGACAGTTAGACAGACATGGTAGAAACTACAAATAAACTAAAAACTTTTTATTAAAATGATCAGACCTGTGTGTGTGTGCATGTGTGTGTGTGTGTGTGTGTGTGTGTGTGTGTGTGTGCGTGTGTGTGTGTGTGGACTCACTCCACAGTCTTACTCCAGGCCGGAGGGTCGCTCATCGTCATAAACACACAGTTGGTCAGAATCGTCACCATGATGAACAAACTGAATAAAGTTTGGGTTTTAAGGAAATAAAAACATCATAATTACAAAATAAATCACAGAATTCACACATTCTGGGACTAACCAATCAAAGAGGAGCAGGGTGTGACATCATAAAGGATATGAATGAATGAGGATCTTGATGGCGATGAGCCTCAGCGGGTTGAACGGACTCAGCAGGTAACAGGCCGGCTCGGCGTTAAACCTGAAGATGACGTTTCCTTTACCGAGGACGATGAAGGTCTGCAGAGAGACAGACAGGTCAGAGACAGAGAGACGGGTCAGAGACAGACAGGTCAGAGACAGACAGGTCAGAGACAAACAGGTCAGAGACAGACAGACGGGTCAGAGACAGACAGGTTAGAGACAGACAGACAGGTCAGAGACAAACAGGTCAGAGACAGGCAGGTCAGAGACAAACAGGTTAGAGACAGACAGACGGGTCAGAGACAGACAGGTTAGGGACAGACAGATCAGAGACAGACAGGTTAGAGACAGACAGGTCAGAGACAGACAGACGGGTCAGAGACAGACAGACAGGTCAGAGACAAACAAGCCAGAGACAGACAGACAGGTCAGAGACAAACAAGCCAGAGACAGATAGACAGGTCAGAGACAAACAGGTCAGAGACAAACAGATAGGTCACAGACAGACAGGTCAGAGACAAACAGGTCAGAGACAGACAGGTCAGAGACAAACAGGTTAGAGACAGACAGACGGGTCAGAGACAGACAGGTTAGGGACAGACAGATCAGAGACAGACAGGTTAGAGACAGACAGGTCAGAGACAGACAGACGGGTCAGAGACAGACAGACAGGTCAGAGACAAACAAGCCAGAGACAGACAGACAGGTCAGAGACAAACAAGCCAGAGACAGATAGACAGGTTAGAGACAAACAGGTCAGAGACAAACAGATAGGTCAGAGACAGACAGGTCAGAGACAAACAGGTCAGAGACAGACAGGTCAGAGACAGACAGGTTAGAGACAAACAGGTCAGAGACAAACAGGTCAGAGACAGACAGGTTAGAGACAGACAGATGGGTCAGAGACAGACAGGTCAGAGACAGACAGGTTAGAGACAGACAGACAGGTCAGAGACAGACAGACAGGTCAGAGACAGACAGGTTAGAGAGACAGATGGGTCAGAGACAGACAGACAGGTCAGAGACAAACAGGTCAGAGACAGACAGTCTTCAGTCTTTAGACCACAGAGGGAAGATATTTCATGAAAGAGAGAGAGACCTTCTGTGATTGGTAGAAGGGATCCAGTTCCTCCAATGGGATGTTGAGAAGCTCTGGGGGCGGGTCTCCATAAATGAATGGGAGGGGCTTCCCAGCCTCAAGGTCACTGGCTGGTTTAGGAAGATCTTCCTCAGCTATCTGTCAAAGACACAAACAGAGACTTAAAGACTGATTACTGATCAGTATGTTTTCTCTGGTGTATTGATAATTTGTTATTGATCAGTAAACTGCAAAAACTCACAATCTTACTGAGTATATTTGAGTTATTTCTAATCCAGATATCTCATTGCATTGAATATAAGAAAAAACAGATTTCTTTTACTTGTTACAAGCAAAAACATTTTGTATTCAATTTTTAAATTTGTTTTTGCACTGTAAAAACAAAAATTGAGAAAACTCAAAATTTCAAGGCACCAGACTGCAACAGATTTTTGAGTTTTGAGCCCAACTCAAATTCTTAAGTTTTGAAAAAGTTTTACCAACTACTGATCTTTTGTTGAGACAACTTTCTTTCAACTTAAAGCTTTGAATTTTAGAAAACATTGCATTTTAAAATATATGCATTGAGTAAATTCTAAATTCTAAAGTGAAAGTAAATATTAAAATTTTAATATGTTCAATTAAAACTATTTAATTTTTCAGGAGCTTAAAAAAAAAGACAAATCAGGTTCGCAGCTCATTATGACCAATTTGAAAATGTTCTTTTTTTAGTTTTTAAAATGGAAAGATTCAAGTTAATCTAATGATGAAAAGTAAATTATCTCAGCAAAACATTTTGAAGTTTATTTCAAAACTTAAGAGCTTGAGTTCAGCATAAAACTCTAAAATCTATTGCAGTATGTTGCCTTGAAATTTTAAATCATCTCAACATTTTTTTTATCATGGCAAGTGGCAATTTTTTTCTAGTGTATTTTATTTAACCTCGATGTTCTTCTCCTTCCTCCTCTGTCGTTCCTTCTCCTCCTCATCATATCGCCGTTGGATCTCCTCCAGCGAGGCGGGCGTGAAGCGTCTGAAGACCTCTGAACCAACAGGCGGCAGCAGAGGCAAGGCCATCCTCGCATCATGTAGCGTCACCTGAAGTTCACCGTCGCCTGGCAGCAGCGTCCTGTCCGGGGGGGGGGGACATACGAACAACATGATGTTCACAAAGCTGCATCCA